>NW_010729190.1:1870376-1972613 GCF_000365185.1 Nelumbo nucifera
TATATAATCTAATGAAAGGGGCGGCCAGACCTAATTCTGAGCTTCTCCCATTCTCTTCTATCTCTCATCTCTCTCTTTCTTAGCTGAAGCCTTTTCTCCTCTTTCTTTTCTTCTTTCTTTTACAGTTTTTATATCAAAACAGGTGTCCAAACTTTTCTACTTATACAATCAAATCAATGTTTGGTTATGCATGTAATCAAAAGCAAGAAATTCTTCTGATTTGCTAAGCAGCAAGAAATAGTAACAATAGCTTTATTGGAAAATAGAATACAAGCAACCAAAGAGTAGGGGAGGATGCCTGAACATGTTAAGTATCCATCTCATCACAATACAACACCAGGTACCTCATTTAACTTCAGAGTACCCCTTGTGGTGTCAATTTCCATCCCCACCCACCCATCTTTCAAGGGTTGGGTTAGTAATTTCACCCATGGATTGTTTGTGGGCATGAGATTTCTAACTTAAATTTGATGGATGCTCACAAGAATGGAGGTGTCTTCAGTGACAACAAAGGTATGAGAGTTCTAGCTTACTTTGGTCCAGCAGTGATACATGATTCAGCAAGAGCTGAGTTCCTTTGGTCTTCCAGCACCTCAGGTTGTTTTTCTCCTTGATCTTTGAGCTTATTGAGGGAAACACCCCAAATATTGGAGAGGTGAGAGAGATCCAGTGGGTCCATAGAAACCTAGTCCATCTCTTAATGATGCATGATCTCTGCCTTCCAAATGAGCCCCACATTCTACAAAGTTCCAGCCTCCACTAATCTGATAGCTAATGGATTTGCTACAAAGGGTATGAGTTTTAGTGTCCTTTGTGGGTAATAACCTTTACTGGCATAAGGGATGCATTCTGCATTACTATTTTTGTAGCCCCTTTGTTAGTGGTGTTAGTGAAGGGGTATTTCAGTCTTTATACTTGTTGAGAATGTTGATGTGTACTATTATGTTAATTCGAGTGCCTCTTACTTAAAGAAGGGCACTTAAGTCTTTTCCAATAAGTTAATAATATAATAACAGGTCTGGCCGAATCTAGGGATAATTTTTTCTCTAATTCGAACCAACCCTTCTCTCTTTTCTTTCTTCTTCTTTCATCTCCTACTTCTTGCTGTTTACTTTACTTTACAGTCAACGAACAAGACAGAATTCTAGGGCAGGTCAAACTTCAACACCCTTCTTCCTAAGGACCTCAACAACCATGGATTTGTCTTGTTAGAGTCACTGTGTGGTGTATCTTCTGCATTTCTCTTTATACATACAATTCCATGATTAAATATCAAGGAAAATTTGAATCTTAGAGGCACTTTTGTGGAAAAGAATCCAACCCAATTTCATATGCCTTTGCTTTGTAAAATGTGTCCATATCCCCAATTCTTCATTTTAAATTTTTCACCTTATGAGGGAACCATCAATATTTATCAGCAATTCATTCAGCAAGATCTACAAAGCCATTACACAAACCACATCCGTCCACAAGGGTTTATTATCAAACAAAAGATACTGAAGGGCACTTTCACTGCACCGTCTTAGCCATTAAGTCAGTGAGGGATGAGGAAGCCTCAAGCATTTAGAATTGGAGCTTCCACCACTCCCTTATTTTCTAACAAAACCTCCACAGTCACATGCAAAGTCTAAAGAAAAGTATAATATATACTGCTGGAGCAGAAGGATTCCTCAGACCAAGGATGAGATGCAAGACCTGCTCAACACCAATTTCTTGTATGGGCAAAGAGGTCCTATTTCCAGCCTTCAGAAATGCCCACTGTAACTTTCAATTGGTGGTTTAGTGTACAAAAGGACAAGTGATAATGCAACCAAAGTTGGACAACTTCAGTAAGTCTAGCAAGCCCAACAGAGATTTCACACATGTTGCTGTTTACAACCAAAACCAATTTGGATTGATTTTGTTTTGTTTTTTCGATCAGAAATAAGAGATTTTATTTTTCATGATACAAACAATCATGCTACTCTTATCAGAACTCGCCTGTTCCTTATCAAGCATTGTCCATGGGTATCCCCTGAACCACTAACAAAGGACTCACCTCCCCAAATTTCACTTTCAGTTGGTTGCCAAGCATACATAACAAATAGAACAAACATGCATGCCCTCAATAGAGTGGAATAGTAAAATTGGATTCATTTGTGATAAATCAACTTCAATTATATAGATGAAAGAGCTGGAAACTGTAGCTTAGTCCTATAGGGGGGCTATAAGAAGATTCAGAAACTTAAATACTAATAATAACAGTCAGAGTTCAATGGGAAAGAAGATCAGCAAATGGATGGCAGATTTTCTAGCCAAACAAGAGGTATATAGGAATCAGTTCTTTTGGGCTCAACCGTAAGCTGTGTGATATAGTTTAGAGGTGGCATCTCGCACCTCATTGTGGGGAGTCTGTTCTATGTAACCTTGTGACTTTTAATTAATAAAATTATATTACTTATCAAAAAAAAAATCAATTATATAGCTCAATTGGCTAATGCTATAGCAACCTGGCAGGGTCATGTCCATATTAACAAAATTTACATGTTCTATAAGTGCTCCAGCTACCTAGGTGGTCATGTCTATGTTAACAAAATTTTGTATCCAAGTAACATTCAGTCACACAACTCATGAACGTTCAATAGAAAATAAACAAGTTCCATTTTATCATTGGGTTGCATGGAAATCACAGAACCATCTAAGTGAAGTATATAAACAAAAAATGCTATGGAGAAAAAGTCACCTGGATCTTTCTCTGATGGCTTTAGAATAAAGGTATTTCCACATGACACAGCCATTGGGAACATCTGTAGATATCATAAAACTGATAACTATAACAAGTTTTTCCAGGTAACAAGAAAAAAAATTCTCAATTACTACCATATTTATGTCATTATCATCATCATCTAAGCCTTATCCCAACTATATGGGATTGGCTACATGAATCCTATTTTGAATCATTTCTTACTATTCACCATATTGATGTCATCTGTGTGATAAACAAAAGTAGTTTACAAATGTTTCCATATACTATAGCAAAGAAACAGTTTCAATTCCAGCCTAAGCTAGTATTTAGTCCCCTTCCCCTCATATTAGAGGACAGCGTTAAACACCTAAATATGCAATAACATACTTACGTATCACAAAATACCAAATTACCAATTGAGCCATGCTCTTGATTGTAGTTATCTAATTATCATTAAAAAGAAAAAATAAGATAGAAGGTAAAAGGCAAAAAAAAAATCATAACCATACCCATAATGGAATCATTGCTGGAAAGTTAAAGGAGCATATCCCAGCACAAACACCAAGTGGTTCCCTAATGCTGTATGTGTCAATTCCATTTGACCCATTGGAGACAAACTCCCCCATCTGCAAAGTTGCCATTCCACAAGTTTGTTCTACCACCTCTGTCAAAGAAAATTAAAGAATCCATAGACAGCCATCCATCAAAAGTTAAAACCTGAACTTGAATTCTAATAAATCAATCTTCTCAAACCTAAAGCTACCAAACCAATAAACAAGAGCCAACAAAACACCAAATAATCTATACTTTACCTTCTCTCAAAAAAAGTGCACTTACCTAACCCACAAAGCACATCATCACGGGCATCTTTCAGAGTCTTTCCATGTTCAACAGTAATAATCATGGCAAGCTTATCCTGTAGACAATTATATTGGTTCACATGTACTAATGGTATAAACTTTCTAGAAATGGGGAAAATATATAATATAAAAATTCATATGTTGTACTTACAATGTCTCTTCGGATGAGCTCTTGAAGCTTGAACATAATGCACTGCCGGGTAGCAATGGGTGTTTTTTTCCATGAAGGAAAAGCCTGTTTTGCTGCAGTTACTGCAGCTTTGAACTCTTCCTTGGTAGTCAAGGGAACTAGAGAAACCATCTCTTGTGTTACCTAGTATTAATGGATCAAAAAAAAATTATTGGAAAGAAAAAGGAAAAAACACTATTACAACAAGAAAAAAAAATGAGGTTAGAAATTTGATGGCATTCTAGTCTTACAGGATCTATAACAGCAACGGAAGCAGTTGCTTTTGATTCCACAAATTCTCCTCCAATAAAATTGCGGACCCTTGGCTACAATCAAGTTAAGGACAAACATAAAAGAAAAATCAAACATCACATCCTTATATTAAGGTTGATTAGCATCCCAATAATGACACATTATACATGACAGAAATTGTGTAGATTAAATTCAAGCAAGGCAAAAGCGTAGTAGGTTATATTGTTTTCATGTCTGGGGACCAAATTCAAGCAAGACAAAAACCTAGTATTTTCATATTTGAATATACCGGAGGGTATATGCGGCTTGGAGATGCCTCCATGGATTCTGAGGAATGTGAAATTCCAAGAGCAGAAGTTGAATGCCTGCATTGTTTTAAGCTTTCCACTGCAAAAAGACATTTCTTATTGACTGCACAAGATTTAGAAGAAAAAAAATATTGCAACAATGAAAAAGGTTTTCCAGAGATTGTAGGGTTTCCAACCAGACATTTCTCCAATTGCTCATGCAAATCCAATGGATTGTCAAGATCCCACTACATTCAGTAGTCAGTACTTGCTCCACTTTCCATATTTATAATTTATATGCCATTATGGAACATTTTTTTATGAGTCATTATGGACTAGTTGCACACAAAAACATAATTATAGAATATTTTCCATTGGGAAGCAATTGAACTGAAAGGCCAGGATTGTGTATTGCAGTCTAATTGAGCCATCATATGGTAACCAAGTTACCTAAGCACAATTGATACCAACTGCATTTCAATTTAACCATTTAGACAGTTGGTGGCTAAAGGAAGACATTTGCAATAATCTTTTATGGTAAATTACAAACAGCCGCCCTGTGCTTAAGGAGGTGGTAACACTTAGCCCCCCAAAATTCCAAATTCCAGCACCTTGCCCCGACCCACTAACAGGGTTGAAGGTGAAAGTATGTTTTTTCTTTTTTTGATAATTTGTATGGATTGTATTAATATCAAGAAAAGGAGGGCAAGAAACCCTCAAAACATATAAAAAATGTGTGCCTGTATGTATAGATAGATCATGTACATTCAGATCCTATACAAGAACGACACTCCAGATCCTATACAAGAACGACACAAAAAATGATGGACAGCCAGTGGTCATTAAAGAAATTAAATTGCCCATTCAAGCTTCTATGGGCTGACAAAAATATCAAGATTACGAGAATAATCATTCTAAACCACCAATCATTCTCAATGTGTTCTCAAAATGAACTTTGTTGAAAGAAAGTTCAGAGAAACATGTGTTAGGATTTTAGAAAAAACTAAGTCAAAAGGGCAAAATGGTATCATAAAATGACATAAGGGTAGTTTGGTGTTTTAGAAACATCTAGAGGAAAATTCTATGAAGTTAACTGGTGGAATGCTAGTGGTGGGGGAAAACCGGAAAAGTGCTAAACTATGGAAGTTCAGGGGGAGGGGTCTTTGTCAACAAACAAAGTTTGGGGGGCTAAGTGTCACTACCCCCTAAATACAGAGTGGCTTTCTGTAATTTACCCAATTTTTTTATCAGTAACAATAATTATATTGAGATAGAAAATATATATATAATGCAGCATGCTCTCAAAGATATTTGGAGGACAGAAACAACTCAAAACAGCCATTTACTGAGAGTAATAAATTATCTGACAAAAATAGATTCTACATAATCTTAAGCTTAAGTTAAAAACATAAAGGTTTAGTACATGTTTCTAGCACTTATATATGCCATAGTCTAAAAGCTCAAATATCTTGATTTGTGAACATTTTCATAACTAATTCTTAATGCCAAGAGATTGCCTAGACATCCTGACCAAAGATAGGCCCATTTATTGTCAGACGCAACTTTTTTTCTAAAGATAAAAGCAATAATATTGTTTCAAACTTTCTACCACTTGCTGAGGGAACCTCTCCCTCCTTTTTGATTTATTTAATAGAATATAATTTCATCTTTCAAAAATATACACAATAATTTCATGAGTCCTATCCTTATTTCTCTAATTTAGTAAATAAAAAAAGGGTCATTGCACAAGCATAGACCCACTCATATATACAATAATCTAAGGAGGATTTTGGGTTAATTTGTGGGAAGCTGTAGATCTTTGTAAATTTTTTTCTTAAGGCTATTTTCTTTTGGGTGGGGGGGCTTATTGTTAAGGGATGTATTATTTTTATTTTTGGTGAAAGCACTTCACCAAAAGATGTACTCTTCGTTTAATGAAATTTTCCTTTACAAGAAAGACCCATCGTGACAGGCCAAAGTTTTTCTTTTATCAGCAAAAGAGAATTTTATTTGAAATTAGGGTTAAAATAAAGTTTTACAGCTTTGTGTATGGGATTAATGCTCCCACGCTATTACATATTTCTGTCCCCCTTTACATTGCAGCCCAAAACAATTGTTGCCTCAAAGCCCCTTGTTTAGTAAGATAATCAGCTAGCCCATTTGCACTCCTTCTAACCCATTTGAATTCAGCCTCTACCTCCCTTGCAACCTTTTCCACTTCCCTTATCACTTGTTTGAATGTCCACAGAATACTTCTATTGTTTTTAGCCCAAGAGATGATCACCTTGACAGGCCAAAGTTCCCTAGCCTTGATTATCCTCATACACAGTTTACAATCATTGACACTACTTTTTCAGTTCATTTGACATGTAACCCTAGCTCTGGAGTTCACTTTATTCTATCAAGCTCAAGAGAAAAGACTACCCCAATTTTGGTTTTTGCATGGAGCCTACAACATTGATTATAAGCCCAACAACTATCCCATCATGAATGATGAAACTACATATTTAGCGACAGAAAAGGACCATTATTTTAGATATGGTACATTAATGACTTGATATCATAACTCCACAAGGTTTGCTACTTCAGTACTTGTGGAAGTGGAAAGCCAAATGTAAGGTCATGTGGTCACTCAAATGAACATGTGAGGGGAGGTTTGTCATGTGATGGTAGACCAATTTGTTGATCTATCATCGTCTACCTTTCCGCAAACTCTGGTTCATCGTAAGATTTGGTGAGGCAAAGGTGGGAGATTTGAAAAGGGTTTGCTTTTGAAAGCATTAAAGGGAAGAAAGAGCTACATTCAAGAGGCCATATGCAAGAAACAATAGAGATCGGGAAATACTTGAGACCTGATGCATTGAAAGGCAAGTCACCTTCAGAGGGGAATTGCTCAGGTATTGCATCAAAGGTTGCATCTCCTGGTCAGGTTTTGTCCTTGGGAAAAAAAGAAGTTCAGACGTCAAAATATTTTAAGTCAGCATCTTCTGGAGTTTTGGAAGATGCCATAATAGTTGAAGAACAGATTAGATTATCAAAAGGAGCTTCAGCGTGCTCTGGAAGGTAGTGGTGTGAAATCGCAGTTGGTTTTCGTTGAAATTTTAGAAGAAACAGCAAAGGAAGATGAGCTGGAAAGGGATTCTTCTTCACACTGTGTCATTGATGTGCTTCCGACTGTTGAGAGATTTGATTCAGAGACGATAAAGCAAGAAGTTGGTATTGATAATTCAAGGAAGAGGAAGGTTAGTGCTGACAGTACTCATATTCAGAAGGAGATTGGTTATGCTCATGCCTTAGACTAACTTGTCAGAGCTGGAAATTGTAGGCAATGAGGTGATCGGGGGAATGAAACTGAAAAATCCAAGGATTTTAAGAGCCCATGTTGGGAAGTGGAGATGGTGGAACATGGTTCTGTTTCCCATGTGTTTATTGGAAAACTGGGAGTGGATTTAGGGAGGAAAAGAGATAAAATAAGATAGCATGATCTAAAAAGGATGATAGTGCTGTGGTATGTGTGAAAAACCAAAGGGTCCAAATAGCGGTCATTTAGTCCATGTTACCGAAGTGTTCCACTAGCTGAAGGAAGGTCTTTATGGGGTTGGCTCTTGTAGTAAGTACAAAAGTACTTATAAGAGGAAGGGGGTATAGAACAGAAATAGAAATCGAAACCTCATAAGTAGCAGCAGTGATACAGATTTGGCGAAGGGAGAGGTTGAGAAGAAGACTAGACATTCCTCTGGTACACAAAAAGATGTATTGTTAGAGAGGAGGTATTGCCAGGAACTGAGTTGGAAATAGAAGAAGAGAAGATGGATGATGAGGAAGAGGAAAAGATAATGGAAATTAAAGTCCAAGTGAGCAAATTATCGGGGGNGGGGGGGGGTTATGTTAGGAGGGGAAGAGTTGCAAGAAAATGTTTTGGGATTTGGAAAAGAAGTATCCTGTGAGTGAGGAAAGCTCTGACGGGGAGTCTTGAGTAATGGAAGGCTGCTTACAGAGTCAAATTTTGAATCAAAGATTTAGGGGGTGAGCTTTTTCAGGGTTCAAAGTTTTTCTAGGTCTTGGTAGAATAGTTTATGAAAGATGTATTCTAAGGGGTCTTGGAAGTTTTTGATGTTATGGGCTTTGAGTTTTTCTTTTTCTCTTGTGGGTGATAGCTTATCACCTTTTTTCTTTAATATAGTTTTCTTTTCTATTTATTACTAAAAAATATAATCCATAACAAGGAGATTGAGCATGTTGCCCATAGAATTAGAATGGGTTGGGCATTGGCAAAATGGAAAGTGCATCTGGAATCCTATGTAGCAGAAGACCACTTAGGCCAAAAGGAAATTTTCATAAAATAGTTGTAAGGTAAGTGATGCTGTATCGAAAATGAATGTGGCAGAAACATGCTGTTGAGATGGATAAGTGGAAAAACTAAAAAATGATAGGATCAAAAATATAGCATATTCTTAGGAACTTAGAAGTATATCCAATAGGTGGTAAAATGAGGGAAAGTAGGCTAAGATGGTTTGGGCACATGCAGAGAAGACCATCTACAGCACCAGTAAGAATTCATCTGTTACAAGTTGAAGGGTCTAAAAGACTAGCGGCAAAAACAAAAGGTCATGGATTGAAGCAGTGAGAAATGATAAGGAGGACCAGGGTAAAACTGAATTGGGAGTTCATCCTCCTCATCTCCTACTATTCATGATAGTTGGGTCCCTTCTTTACAGAACAGGGTAAAACTGAATTTTGATGGCAGTTCTATAGGTAACCCTGGTCCCTCTGGAATTGGGGGTGTTTTTAGAGATGTGGAAGGAAGAATTTTGGCTCTTTTCTCTAGACCAATTGGGCTGGGCGATTCACTTATGGTGGAGGTATTTTCACTATTGCAAGGGCTCAGGTTGGCAAAACAAATGGGTTTTCAGCAGCTGGAAGTGGAGAGAGATTCAAAACTGGTTATAGGCTGGATGCAAACAAACAGGTTAGGCACCTGGACTCTTAGATAAACTGTAAGGGAAATTTGGAACCTGACAAGGGAGCTTAGAGTACAGTCCAAATGGGCTAGAAGATCAGCAAATGCCTTGGCAGATGCTTTAAAAAAAGCAAGGGGTTAATAGGGAAACTTTATTTTGGGCATGTCTGTAAGACTGTTGTGATGTGGGGTTCACCTTTTAAAGGTGAACTATCTTTTAAAATTTAATGAAAGTTACCGCTTCCAATCAAAAAAAGAAAACTATGGATATGGCATTGAATAGTAGCATGGTGGAAGAGGACTTATATAGCCAATCCCATATGGTTGGAACAAGGCCTAGTTAAGACTTGAAATGCTACCATATTTCAGTAGAATTATGTGTTTCTTATTTTGTGGATCTAACATCTGAACAGATACAATTGAAATTTAACTGAGATTTATCTAAGTTTTATCAGAATTTCAACTAGGAGAGTTTAACCATGGTTGCCATGAAAATGAAAATTCAGTCTCACTGGAAATTTAAAACCTACACTATTGGGTACCATAGGATTGTAAGAAATCTTCATACTCAATTCAGTTTGAACTTTACAACATATACTGTCTCAAAAGGATGTTCCTAATCAAGTTTTATTCAGCAAGATCGCAACCAGGCCTTAGTTTCAGGCCAGCTCTCTTAACAATCTGGAATTAGAAACTAGCCTGGTCAGAGCTTATTCCATCAGCCCCTTCTTTGACATTGCAAATTATAATCATGGTTTTCTTCTTCCACTACACTACTTTATTTGCACATTTCCTTGTCTTCCCTACCTCTCATGTGTAAACCCTTCATAACATTAGACTAGCCCTATTTGAGGTGGTCTTATCCTTGAGCTAAGGCCTTGAGCAATTGTCAGCCCAAGCATGTATGATATAAGTTTTACTGCACACAGACAGACATACTAATAGAACTACAAACCCTTCCTTGATTTTCAGATTTTCCAATCTTTAATAAATCCCTCATTATTGATTCACAAAAGAGGAAGAACCTCTGGGATTTGGGTTTGACCTGATAGATTCCCTTTACGGATCTTAGCTTTGATGTTGTAAACATGCCTTGATCTTGATAAAAGCCTTGGATTGTTTTGCCCAAGTACACTGAGGATTTGACGTGGTTTTATACCAGCTTCAGTCATTTCAACAATCTGTAACACCTCTTTCTCTGAAAAACGACAAAAAGAAGGATGGTCGGAAATATCTCTTAAAGGTTCATGATTGTGTTCCTCATTTTTTATCGTGAGTATCCACAAGTTATTTTGCCTTTTACCCACAACTTCGAAAGGACAATTTATTAGGCGAGAGGTTACTGTTCTTTTACGAATATTTTCAGTCTTCCGCCTTCTACGATAAACACCTCCTCTATCACAACCAAGGATTACAGTCTTCTCCTTCCTAGAATTCTTAATGGTTACCACATATCCTTGGGTCACACCAAAGTCGCGAACATGTTTGATAAGCTCTTCACGATTCTGAAAGGTTCCAGCTGGTGGTGGAAGCATCTTGGTTTGCTCATTGGGCTCCTCACAACTTTGAGTCTCCATCACAGTGAAGTAAGACCTAAATAAGAACATAATAAGATATAAATTTAATAGAGGGGAAAAAAGACCAAATAGCTAGACAAGAAAGAAGAGAATCCAAAGTAAGAAGCATACAATCAATGCCCTTAATAGCAGTGTTATTTGAGGTTTTAAACATTTCACTGGATTTTCTACCATTCAGATTTATTTTTAAGGTGTGGGGGTTTCAGGAATTTCACTCTAACCTGGAAAATCTATGAGAATTGATGGAAGATTGAAGGAGGATTTGGAAAACATAGAATTTATTAAGTTAGAAACTCAAGGGAGTTTACAAGTTTTAGCCATATAGTTAAAAAAAAAATGCTGACCCAAGATATCTAGGGTCTTGGGAGGGGTATAATGGGCATGGTCCTAACCTTTGGCTTTTTTTTTTTGCACAAAGTGGCCACCCTCAAACTTGAACCCATTTTCTCAACGTGCCAGCCTGAGTTTGCCATTACACCAAGTAATGACCAATGTTAAAACAAGGAAGTGTGATGTGAGATGTTCCACTACGCACTACCTAGAAGCGTGAGGCATAGTTCAGAACGCTAGAGGCATAAGCCTCCTGAGCAGATATCTTGTATTAAGAAGGATATCTTATATTAAGAAGAATGAAGGTGCATAACACTAGCTGAAAGGAGGGGTCCTGTCTAAGTGGGAGTGAGAATAATTTTTGTTTTAGGCTTGTATTAACATGAAATCATAGTTTTTAAGGTGCCAAGGTGAGGCTAGGTGACAAGGGGACACCTTGTCACCTAGGCGATGGATTTCTAGTAAAAGACATATATCCTATGGTAGTTCCATAACCATATTTCCTTCATAATTACCCATAGTTTTCATAAGTATAAACTTCATATTAAAATATAGAAAATCAACATATTCATGAGACGAAAAAGAAGAAAGAAAAGAAAATTCAAAAAATATAGGGGCTGAACCCCTATTTCTGTTATAGGAAAAGAAGAAAATAAAAGGTGGAGGAAGAAGAAAATGTGTTGATTAGACAAAATTTTTAAGTTCTTCCTAACTTATTGGTTCAGGTTTTGAAGTCTTTGAGGGTTCAATACAGCATTTAGCAATGTCTATGTTGGTTAAACCCTAACAAGTAAGTAAATAATAAAAAGAAATTAGTATATAAACACACAAAACTAATATGTTAGTTTAATAATGTCTATTTTATAATTATAATCTCAAAAAATTAAGAATATAAAAATATTTTATAACATAATGTACAAAACTGCTTGGCGATTACACAAAATTAAGATACAACACCAGAGTATGGCCAGATCCTGATAGTGCACGATCAAGGGTCAGCCGAAGAGACAAAGGTACTGGCAGTAATGATTGACATTTTGGAAATTGTGAGCACCATATTTTCCCACCTTCTTATAATCATTATGAGGGCCTACTTAGACCAAGGGCGAGGTTTGGAAGCAGCGGAGGGGACTCTTCCATGACACAAAGGCTCTACATCACCACAAAGCCACGAGCTCTGGCATGAAATAAGCTTCACATTAATGAAACCTCATTAATGAGGTACAGGAAGAGGCATGACAAGGGGAATAAGGGTCTCCATCATGTGACACCTGGACTATTGATGTGATGCCGCAAATAGGAGATAAGATTTGAGGCACCTAATTGATGGATTCATGATGATAGCTGAATCATCTGATGTTCCATAAGTGGACCTCTCTCCGTTGAAGAGGATTATAAATACCTCTCAAGTAGTCTCAACTACCAGCATTAAGGACAAGGAGGAACAAACAAAGAAGCTCCATTAGCTCTCTTAATGAAACTCGCCCTCAAGTCTCTCCCCAGTTCACAACCCAACCCTTATATTCTAGTAGGCCACTCAGTACTTGAAAAGGCATCAGAGCCATCTTCTTGCAGAAGCTTCCCCATATAGTCACAAGCACCGTTGGAAGTTCGCACTAGCCTGCAGATCGCGACATATACCATGTGTAGATCAAAGGACCCAACTCTGTTTCTTCTAATTCAATAATATTACTTTACCTGTATCCAAAAAAAAAAAAAACAAAAAAGGAACTTGAAAAACAATGGCATGAAGACGCCACTATAAAATTCCTCTCTACCAACCCATCTTTTGCCAATGAAGCAGCTATAGCATTACATTCTCAAACAACCCATCTCAATGAAATTGGATATAACAAGACTAAAAATCTTCTCTGTAATGCAAAGAATCTCAGTAGCTCAGTAGCTCAGTAGCTCAGTAGCTCAGTAGCTCCAGGCCTCTTGTTTAACCCATCTAACGTTATTGCTTGTGTGGCTTTAATTAATAGAGACTTGAACCCCTTGTTGGAAGGACATTTCTTCAACTTTTTTTTTGGTGATACGTATGCCATTTCTTCAGCTTCATCAGATAAGATTCTTCCTCCAACCCACAAAAAACTCCAAGTACTGGAACCATCTTGACATCTAAAACCACTTCCAGCTTCCCGAGTCAGGGGTTTTCAAGTGATCTAGCAGAATAAACTCACTGAAATGAGTTGTGCACTGTTCAGTTGGTAGACTAATTAAGAAGTTATCAAAAAAAGTCGTACTTAATTCAAATCTGAGAAAAAAAGAAGCCGTACTTAATCAAGTTTTAAAAAAAAAAGCGTACAGGTACTTTCCTCGTTACTATTTTGTTCAATCTGTTGTTTTCTTTGCTTTTTGTTCTTTACATGAAAAATATATTTTTGTTCTTCTATGTTATAAAAGCAGCACTATTAGTAGAATTTAAGTAACCCCCTCCTGTAATTAAATTACACATACAACTTCTTAACTGTACAACTCTATTAACGAGCTTTTGTTCTCTTCGCTTGTCGGAGACCAAAAACAAATAAAGTGAACACCACACGCGAAGAACTGAGCATTAGATGGATCAATACTTGGACAGGTGGAATTAACAAAGGAAATGGGATAACAATAACTGAAAAAATTAGTGTAAGCAGTGACTACAAAAAACGAACCTCCTGGCTCCTGTTAATAGAAGAAAAAAGCCCTAATTGATTCACTTACTCTTCTTTTCCTTCTCTGTCACAAATGTCAATGCATCTCTAGGATTGGGGCCATACCTTTTGTTGAAGGATCAGTACACACTCCCCCGCAGGAAACCCTTGTTACTTAGTTTCGCCAACTCTGCGGAGACGATTTACGTTCCCTTGCTTCACTTGTGAGGTCATAGAGACTAGAGAAAGAGGAAGAAAAAGCAAGTTACGGTGAGAAGTTGAAAGCTTCGAGATCGAGCTTGATGCTTCAGAGTTCAAAGTAGGCGTTTAACGTCAGCTTTGAGCTGGAGACCGTAACACTGGATCCTACGAAGTTGTCTGTCTTGTCCCATGGAAAAATGAAAAGCCGGGTTGTAAAACCATGGTTTTACGTTTCCGAAATTTCGGTCGTTTCAGACCCTGTGTCGGAAGGTATGGCTAGCAGCTAGCTTGCTGGTTGTAACTTGTAGCACAGTTGAGAACATGAGATCGAATCCTGACTTTATCTGGTTTTAGGGAGCGGAGTGGGTTGTGTTGTGACAGCGGTGATCATTTTCAAGATTGGGCCTGATGAGACCAAGACTTTAAGCCTAACATATTTAGAGTCGTGAGTGAGAAGTCCAACCTAGGCCCATTGGGCCTAGGCTGGGGGGCCGTGCCCGAATCCAAGTGGTGCCCATTTTCATGGGTGCTAACTGCTAAGCCCATTTCAGACCTGGACCGGCCCATGTTCAACCCTAGTTCTTGGTGTTTGGGTGAAGGACTACCCTAGTTGTGTATAGGGATGCAATTTTGGTCAGGTTGAACCAAACTGAAAATTAGGATTGGGATAAAGTTCAGGTTAGGGTTAGAGTTGAAAAATCGAACCTGACTTAACTTCATATTTGGATGTATAAAGATTATATAAATGTGTATTTATGCATATAAATACTATATGTTTTCACTATTCATGCATATATGTGTATGCAACTATGCATCTATAGATGCTTATTTATGTATTTTTTTGCTTCAAGTATTTATGTATATACTATATATGTATTTATTTAGCTATGCGTGTATGCATATATATTGTATGTCATAAAATCAATATATATCATGGTTTTTAAAAACGAACCGATGATCGAACCGGTCAGGGGTTCGGTTATTGGTTCAAACGGTCCAATTGTTCGATTCGAACGATTGGCCTATTCTGACAAAAAAAATTAAAAAAAAAAATTGAAAAGCGTTAGAACGGTTAACTAGGCAGTTCAACAGTTTGCTGACCAAAATCAATGATTTTGAGAAAAAAACAGTTTTGAAGGAAAACGGAACCCGTCAGGTGACTGGTTCCTAATTTTTCCGGTCAGACCGTCTGGTCCGATCTGGTTTTGAAAACAGTGTATATATATAATAACGAAATGGGTGTTTTCACCGCGCAAAATGGAATCTGTTCGTGCGAATAGATTAATGGTCGCACGTGAGAGAAATCCGACACATGCGAATTCTTTCTTTCCTCTCCATATCCAGAGTCTTCCCCTCCTTTTCCAATGTCTTCGTGGGGCCTTTTCTATACGACACATTTCTCCCTCTCTTCCTCTCTCTCCTACCCTTCTTTCTCTCATAGTCATCCTACTGCTCCCCACCCCGTTCTCTCTCTTGCAGAAAAACCCTCCCTCTCCCTCACCAGAAGAATCATAGGTTGCCTCTCTCTCTCTCTCTTATTTGAAGCAAAACCTAAGACATACATAGGCCCTCTGTCTCAATGCAAAACTGAGTGGGACGGTTTGTGCGTGCCTATTGTATTTTGTAGGATATAAACTTTTGGAGATCAATTTATACCACTTCTTTTGCTATCCTCACCTCAAAAAGAGTAAAGGCAAGATCATCACCAATGCTTCATCTTCGGGCTGGTTGATATCACCAGCATTGAGTTTATATGGTGTAAGAAAATCTTACCAAGACGATTTCTATTCCTTAATTATATTTGCACCACCAATTCATGTATTGTGGAGTGTACATGTATGAGAATCATTTACTTGGTTGGTTGAGCTCATGAAGGTTTACAAAAATTGTATATTCTACAATTATAGTAGTTTTATTGTGCTGAAAAATCATTTGAGTTGTTTTGATGAATATCTTAGTAGGTGATAAAAGAGGAAGCATTTATCCAATATTAGTTCAAACATTGATGTTAATAAAAACAAAATTGTAGTTTCTAGCTGCAAAGCTTATATACCATATTTGCTATTTTTCTTCCCACAAATTGGTGGCATCTCTGTTTTCATGGCGTCTCTTATATGCATCTCACATATCCTCTGTTTTTTTTTTGTCAGTTTTTGAGATGTGGTAGTTCTTCTTTTTTTGTTTTTTATTTTTTGCTATTGAAGGGTTTGCTTTTGCAGTAATCTCCCCACCATGCAAGTGAAGACGTATGATTTGTTGATTGTTGCAGTAGATGGTGAGTAAAATATCTGTGTCGTTGTGTGGTGGGTAGTTTGCGTGTGCATTGACATGTATGAATGTGATAGAAGAGAGAGTGAGAGACTGTCACTTTGCTTTTTTAGCATGCACTGGACATGCAATTCTTTGATTGAGAAGTTAATTTTAAGAATTTGCACTCTTTTGTACTTTAGATGTTGTTAGCTGCATTCATAAAGTCATGGTTTTAGTAGATAGTGTTGTTTTTATTATGAATCAGACAATATTTGTTGTTACATGACGAATTACACAAACTGAGTTTTGAAGAGTTCATGGCAGTTTAGACATATTTCAAGAGGGCCTGATATAGATAGGCCAAAAGCTTGGCAAGTGCCTTTTAGGGTAAACAATCTCCTGGGGTGTAGAACTTGAAAAGGAATATTGGGTGAGGCAGCAAGTCATCCTAACGGATTGCTTGGGATTCATGGCACATTTTTCCATTGTAAATATACCATATTTTTTATCATCAATTTATAAAATATGACAAGTTACCAATAAAATAAAAAAAAAAGGATCCATTCTTCTCTTGGCTCTTATCCACACAAAGAGTGTTATAATTTCTCTCCATCCTTTATAACATTTTGGGCTTAAAAATATTTCTCCTTTGTGTAATGCAGGAACCTTTGGGATACGTGAACATCAATCTTACTGATGTTGTGAACAATGGACGCACCAATGAGAAATACCATATGATCAATTCAAAGAATGGAGTGATACACATGGAGATGCAAATTCCTCATTTTTGAGTGGTTTGTCTATAGACATTTCCAATTTATTTCTGTTATAAATGGGCTAGTTTGCAGGTATTCTTAATGGTATCTAAAGTCCGAATCAGTGAGAAAATATTCAAGTTCATAGTTAGGGAAAGGTGGATGAGAAAAAAGAAAATGGAAACAAAGTTGAATTGACAAGGTGGGGAGGCTGTTGTAAATCTTCAGTCCTATTGAGTTGCTTAATAAGCAGGGTCCTTGCAAATTATTAGGTGGTGGTGTCTCTATGAATTGCAATTAGTTTGAGAAGAGTGCTAACTTGATGGGTTCTCATACTTCATTAAATCAAAGCTCATTATTAATGCATATGATGACATCAAGAGCAGATGGAACTGCCTGCCAGCTCAGGGTGCATTCTCCAAAGGAACAAATAAATGTATATTGTGTTTTATTTATCTTACTTGAGTTCTCACAACTTAACATTTGATCATCTTCTGTGCCATCATTCGCTTCTCTATCCTTTTTTCCTAATCAATATTTAACATAAGTGCTAATTTTGTTCTCTTTCATCCAGTATTGTTGTTGTTTCTATAATTGGTTTCATTTTAATTTTTTTATCATACAGATTTCTGAGTTTCATCCATGACCAGATATGTGTTGTAAAGCTTATTCCATGTGATCAGAAATCTAAAGCTATTGAATCATTTTCTTGTTTAACACTCGAGGCTTCTACCCTTTTGAATGCATCTTGAGCTGACTTGTGAATATATATATATATATATATATATATATATATATATATATATATATATATTTGGATTAATAGCTGATTTTTGAATATTTTCTGTTAGAAAAATTACCCGTTGGGTAGGACCCGGATTGTGGCCCATCATGGTGGCCACCTTCCAGATTGAATTGGTCCAAATCCAATCACCCTAATGGCTTCTCCATTAAAGTGACTATAGACACGGAAAAGGAAATAAAAACAAAACGCAAACAGGCTAGAAATTAGGCTTAGGCTATCTACATCATATAATTGCTCATAATACAATTGCAAACACATGCATCTCAGACCTTTCTAAGATCTGACATAACTAACCTTAACCAAGAGTTAAAACTTATAATCAAAATGCCCCATGTGCCATCAAGGAAATGAGGTTGTTGATTGCATGCATTATGCGTGTAGTCTTTTGTTTAGACCAATTGCAACCTCTTTCAAAACTCGACCCAAATTTGTATTTGTTGATTCTTATATATAAGCTTTTCATTAGGCTGCCTTTGATTGTAGTGTAAATCTTGATCAAGTGTAAAATTTCAACCAATTCAGTTTTGGTTTTTTGTTTGTAATCATGATTGTGTTCTTATCTGATATAAAATTTGTACTTTTTGTTTCTTTTGCATTTATTAGTAGTGCAAATTTTGCATCTCAAAAGTTGACGCAAAATTTGCACCACCTCCCTCCCTTCAATTATTTCTTGTATAAAGCAAGGGAATCCATCATCCTGCATCCTAATTTATTCGGTCTACTTTATCCCAAGACGGATAACCCTCCTCCTTCCACTCTTTAGGTAATTTCATTTTACTTCTCACAAACAAACAAATATGACAACGTAAAATATGAAACAAAATAAACCAAAATACCAGGCCCCTTTGAAACATTCATTTACACCATTTGCAACAGTGCAAATGAAATTTGTACTACAATGATATGCATAAACTTGTACTAAAAGGTTAGTGAGGTGGTCCTACACATATGGTTACTTGCCCATGCTTCGCATAAAATGGGCCATCCTTTGACTAGCTACACCAGACCACCATTCGAAAAATCTCTCTCTCTCTCTCTCACCAGCTGACTTATATTTTTGGTTAGATGATTGGGTGAATTGACACCACGGTGCTTACGCGCAACACCGCATCATTGTGGCATACCTATCTTTATAAGATGCGATTCAATTTCCAATATCAACGAATCAAATTTGGGTCTACCTATGTTCATTTGCAGCCTATCCCAAATAATAAAGTCTTCATGTTTCCACCAATATTCCATGCATATAATGGGATGCAAAATGTGTAGTCATATCAAATTAAATCACCCATGGTATGTTCATATCAAATTAAATCAGTCAGGGTGGCTATGAAATGTATCAAGTATGCTTCCTTCCAAATTCTCAAAAACAGATCCCTTACTAGGACTATTAAAGACAGTAGACAAGGTTCAAAACATCGATACAAGCCAATATGCCGACATGGGTGCATTGGCTTGTATCAAGGCTTGTTTCTCCATTTTTTAGTTTTTTCCCAATGTGGTTCAAATGGGTTGGTTTAAGGCCTGTCTACCTCTTGAACCATGGTCTGACCTTAAACACCCACTGTAGGAACGTATTGGGAAGATCTCGATACGTATCAAAATTTTGAACCTTGCCAGTAAAGTTGTCTCCTTATATTTTTATTCTTTGTGTTGAGGCCTTAACCAGAAAATTAAATATGGAAGCATCAAGTGGAGAAAAGTTGATTGGTTGTAAAGCCTCTAGGGGGGGCCCCTCCATTCTCATCCTACATTTTGTTAATGATTGTATAATTTTTGCTAAATCATTAGTTAATGCTTGCCTTAAAATTAAAGATATTCTAGATAAATATTCTAAGGCATCAGGGCAACTTCCTAACTATCTAAAATTGGCCATAACTTTCTCCAAAATATCCCAAATAGACACCAAAAAAATGGTCACAATTCTTAAGATACCCATTAGGAGTAAAAACAAATCTTATCTTGGGGCTCCAATCATTGATGGTAGGGTATTGAAGGAGGTATTTAAATATCTCAATGAGAAAATGAAAAAAAAAAAAAACTTGCGGGATGGAAAAAGAAATACTCTATTCCTTGCAGGAAGACTCACTTTGATTAATTCTGTTGCCTTAATGGTTCCTCAATTTGTTATACAATCTTTCAAAATCCCAAGCAATGTCATTGATTAGTTGAAGAAATCTCAAAGAGACTTTATTTGGTCGAATTCAAAGAGTCGTTATAGAGTTTGCATGTCTAAAGCTTGGGGTGGTTTAGGAGTGAAAAACCTTAAATGGACTAACAAACCCTTTTAGCCAAGTTGGGGTGGAAGGTCATTACTTGCCATGAAAATCTTTGGGTGAAAGTGGTAAGAAGTAAATATCTTAATAATCAAAACTTTTGGGAGGCCAGTCCAAGGCAAGGTATCTCGTGGGCATGGAGAGGTGTCCTAGGTGCAAAACAACTTTATTATGAGGTGTACTTGTTTAGAAATTGGTGATGGAAGGTCAGTCAAATCTTGGAAAGATGCATAGGTTGGAAATGCCCTGATTATAGATGATGTTATCCCTGAATCTATAGTTAATATAGATATGCTAGTCAATACTGTGATTGACCAAGAAAAGAGAGTCTGGAAAGAAGACCTCATTAAATCTATTACTCCATTCCATAATTGGCAATGTTTTAAATCAATACTGATCTCTTTAATGGATATGGAAGACAAGATAGTCTAGAAGTTTACATCTAATGTCAAATTTTATGAGGAATACCGATTTAATGGGGGTGATATTTTAACAAATAATTCCCTGAAAAATTTCTGGAATCTTAATATTACACAAAAAAATTAGAGTTTTTTCTATTCCTCCTATTAAATGACAAGCTGCCCATAAAAAAGCAAGCTTATTGCTAGGGTTTTAACATGAGCATGTTTTATGGCCTTTGTGGGGAAGACGAAAATGTTGATCACCTATTTATTAAGTGTGATTTAACAAGGCAAGTTTGGAGGATTATGAATGAGTGTTTCTGGGTGCCTTCGACTGTGATACTTCTATTAATCATTGGTAGACCAGAATTTGTAATCATATTTACCTCCTAAAATGATCAATTTTACAGAGATAAACTTGCATGTATATGTTATGATCCATTTGTCCCACGTTGGTAGTATGGGATGCTAATGTGAGGTATCCCATATCGGTAGTATGGGATTTTGTTGTGGGGTATATATGTGTTTGGGTTTCCTCCCTCTAACAACTAACTCTTAGGGGTGAGTTCTCCTAAGTTACATATCAATATATTATGGTTCATTTGGAAGAATAGAAACGATAAATGTTTTAATGATACTTCTGCTACTCATCGATTTATTATGAACAAATATTTAGCGTATTGGAATGAGATTAAGAATAATTTGTTAAGTGAAGATCACATCAACAATAAGGTTTAGGGTTATATTGGATGATATACTCCTAAACCTAATTGCGTCAAGATTAACTTAGATGCTACTTGTAGAGATGATGGAAGATGTGCTATTGGAATCCAAGCACATCTTAGGCTGTGTTTGGAAACGTTCCCGCAATAATCATATTTATTCCTAAAATGATCAATTTTGCACAGAGAAACTTGCATGTATATGTTATGATTCACTTATCCCATGTTGGTAGTTTGGGATGCTAATGTGAGGTATCCCACATCGGTAGTATGG
This sequence comes from Nelumbo nucifera, assembly GCF_000365185.1. Next base: position 1,891,857 of record NW_010729190.1, read on the forward strand.
GATGTTGTTGTGGGGTATATATGTGCTCGGGTTCCAATAGCACATATTCGTTCCCGCAAATAAGTGTGAATGCAAATAAGTAGAGTGTGAATGCAAATATGCATTTGCGGGTTCCAATAGAACATCTTTATTTGATGCTACTCTTAAGCTGCATTTGGAAACGATGCAAATAAGTGTGAATGCAAATATGTAGAGTGTAAAATAGTTCATATAAATTGCAAAGTTGGATTAGTTTTGCACTGACAAATTTACCTTCTTACCAAATAGACTTTTAGCTGTAATGGATGTGAACACGAATTCTAATAAAGCATATGCTTTTTTTATTAAAAGCCCACTTGAATGCAAATTTACTTCTTTTTTATTGATGTACTTTACATCTTATTATCAATTTAAATATGCATTAGAAAATATGTTTTCTGTCATTTGTCAATGCATAAATATATTGTTGCCAAACACAGACAAAATTGAACTAAAGTATAAATTTACCCTGAACCGGGATTTACACTCCATTTGCATTGTTTCCAAATACAGCCTTAGGAAAAAAAAAGATAGAATGATGGAGAGTGAGAAATCTGGGACTATATACTCTTTTATTTCTCCCTCTCCTCTCTTTCTTTTCATTGAGATGGATTTTGGGTTCACCTACAACTCGGTGAATATTTTTGTCGTTTGAGAAGATAGAAAAACCATCAAAACGTTGACGGTAACTTGTTTATTTTTGGCAATAACCACAAATTTATTGGACTAAACGAAAAACGCAGTCATCAAAACGTTCCTGCAAATGCCCGACAGTGACCCAAGGAGCTACTCGAGGATGGGTTCCTATGTTCTTCCATTGAAGAACTTAAAGCAATCACCCGTTAAAGCTAAGTTCTGGTATGTGATGGCATGCCAAAAGGGTACATTCAAGTGACGAAAGGAAACTTTGTCAGAGCCTTGAACACATGTGGGAGAATCAAAATTATCGATACATTGCCGAATTAGTCAATGGAGACAATGCAATTAGAAAGAGTCATGGGAGATTTGGTTCTACTTCCTAATGGCTTTGTCATTATAGTCAATGGTGTTTCATTTGGGACTGTCAGGAGGGAACTGGGTGGGTTAATAAAATTAAAAGGAACTTTGGAATCCGCTCTTAAATCTTAACTCTGGTAAATTTAAGTTTCAAATGTAAAAGGAGATTTGACAGTTTTCTATTGGTGGGGACAGACGATGTGAGCTCCCTTATCTCATTGATGGATGGAATCTAGTTGTAAGAAGCTTCCTCTTTGCTCGTTTAGAAAAAGGATAATAATGTTGAAAAATGAGAAATTTTCAAATTAGTACCTTATACTTTGGGTCTAGTGTCACTTTGGTCCCCGAATTTTAAAACGTGATAATTTAGTATTCAAATTTTCAAAACATGTCGATCTAGTATCTACCATTAACTAGCCTGTTAATCAATCATTAAATGTCATTTGTAAAGATAAGAATATCTTTTGAGTGTCATCTAATTCTCTTTATCAAACATTCAAAAGTTGACAAAAAATGAATAATTCTAAATTCTTACTTCTTCTATTCAAGAAAGTTTGAGTCACAATGCCCATTAAGACTAATTTCAACTTTTTTAAATAAAAGAAATAAGGATTTAACATTGTTCATTTTTATAATATGTGGATAGTTGATAAAGAAAATTAGACCAGAGGATATTTATGTCTTTTCAAATATGATTTAACGATTGATCTTAGAGAGTAAAGTGGCACTAGGCCAAAAATTGCGTATTAATCGAGAATTTTCTTTTAAAAATAAATAAGATGGGTTATATTTGTCTTTTCGCGGATTGACACATGTTGCAGCCTCGCAGGATCTTGTAAGGGGGGAGAGGTATAAAAACCTAATGTAACATTCGAACACCGGAAAAGGAGAAGCTTACTGTCTGTTTCTTCATCTTCGTCTACGTCAGACATCAAAGCCGACGACTTCCCCGTTGTATTCGCCCGAAAGTCCCTGAATTTTTCTATCGTTGAACGTAAGTGAGTTCCTGTTCTTCGTTTTGCCTGCACTGGTCGATTTTGATATTTTAATATCTTAAATAAATCATTTCCTTCTACTTCGTCGAAATAATCGAGTAATTTCCAAATCTGTATTTTTTCTTATTAATTAGGGTACCTTCTATTTAATTTGATTATCTGTTACTAGCAATCCATGGGTTAAAAAAGAAAAAAAAATATTCTTTGTAGAACTTGGAGCTCCTAATTTGTATTTGATGGTTCTGTTTGCAAGAACCTGACATATAAGAGGGAGCAATGGCAACTTTTGAACTGTACCGGAGGTCGACTATCGGCATGTGTTTGACGGAGACATTGGACGAGATGGTCTCGAATGGGACTCTCAGTCCGGAGCTGGCGATACAAGTTCTCGTTCAATTTGACAAGGTAGGATCAGGTGGAGTTTTGATTGCTGTGGAACTGTACTTTTCTTGTTTTCGTAGTTCTTCTAAGTCCTCAGACATTGACAATTGGTTTCGTTTTGCTTGTTTTTCTTTTGTGAATCCCAGTCGATGACAGAAGCCCTGGAAACTCAAGTGAAGAGCAAGGTTTCTTTAAAGGTAAACAATGCTTTAACCAACATAAAAAAGTGATTTATTAATGTATGAGATGGAGTAGATGGCCAAGCTCACTATAGGAGAGAGAGGGAACAATAAACATGCAGACAAGGTTGACTGCTGACATACCAAGAAAAGAGTCCAAGCTAGTTTACATATTCACTGCCTGGCCAGGTGCCCCTTGAAGAAACTCATTTCTGCTTACCCCTTTCCTTGCTAGAGAGAGAGAGTCAGCTAGCTGTCGGCCGATCTAGGAACCAATCTGAATGAACGGTTAAAGTTAGCAGCCATGCCTTAGTGCCCTTTATTAGATTTCTGTAAGTCCACGCCCCTACATGAGCCTTCCTATTTCTGCCATATAAAGGGACCCTGTGGCTGATCAAAACCATCCATGATCCATCATATAACTAAACCACTTTAATTGGCTACATTTTCAATCCCATAGTACATGTTAATTGTATGCCGTACCTTGTATTGGTGGCTTTCACAATTAATAATAGCCATTCAAAGTTTTAACTGGTAATATGAAATTCATCTGCAAAAGAAGGTTTATTTTGCACAGGTGGAAAATTTCTTTTTTTTTCCAGAAATATTTTCCATAAATAAAGGGTCGAGAGGGACTAGGAGACTCCTTATGAGCTCCAAAGTAATTTGCCACATGGAAGATTCCTAACCCTAAGTTGCTTTGCATGCATCTTTCTGTAAGCTGTCCAGGAAGACTCCTGAAATATTTCTTTCTCACGGAAGACTCCTTTCAGAAGTTTGTCCATTGGTTCCTCACCTGTACATGATCTCATGCCACAAGTGTTTATCTTGATGGGTAAATTGCTTATACCTCCCCTGTGTTTTGCATATGGCAAAAAACTCCCCTGAGGTTCAGGTCACCATGGCATCTACACCCCTTCATTAGGTTGATTCTAGAACCAAAAATGATGATGTCTTGCTCTCAAAATTTTAAAATACCCAATTGCCCTTGTATAACAAGGTTGGATTATTTAATGACCCAAATACCCCCAAAGGACTGTTTCCATCCTTTTTTGAACTCTGGCTTTATAAGCAGGGAATTAAGATTTTAGCAATTGGTTTAAGCAAGTGATGTTGCCACTTGCCAGGTTGACCAAGCCCCTAATCAACTCTGCTTGTGGAGTTTTTCACATTGAACTTTGAACCAAATCACATTGTTAGTACAAATCAGAGAAATAAATAAATAAATAGATAGATAAAATGTTAAACAGATTTGCTTTCTGGGATGTAACAATGATTGTGTTGTGAATATGTGAGAATACAAATCAGGAACACCATTTAGATTTGCTTCAATGTAAAACTGCTATGGTGTATCAGGGATGTTGCTTTGGTTATATTTCCATTATTGTCCCTCCTTAGCCATTGTATCCTAATTTCTCTATAATCATTATATATTTCTATAATCTATCTTCTATAATAAAAATGAGGATGGTAACCATGTTTCGTCAAAAAGCCTGATTACACTTCCCTTTTTATAGGGATGCAAATGGATCAGATCAGATTCAAATAAGGGTATATCCAAATCCTATCTGATAAATTATAGGTCCAATCCAATCTGATCGGATCTCACAAATATTGATTTAGATTCAAATTCGATAAGGATGTTGGATATTTGAATCTGATCCAATCATATTTATTTTTTAAATAATAAATTATTAAAAAAGAAAATATAACAGTTTAAATAAAGAAAAACAAAAAAATGAAAGTATTTTCAACTATTTTCATCATATATACATGTTTTGTATACAAAATAAATAATATAAAAAATTTATAAAAATATAATATAAATAACATATTGGATCCTTTTGAATCGGATAGGGGTGATCTGAATCTGATTCAGTTGTTAATCAAATCCAATTATCCAATCCGATTAAATAGGATCAGACTTTGGATCGGATTGAATCATGTTCCCTTTTTACCCTCTATGTTTTTTGTTATTCCAATATTTATTTAACCTATCATTAAATGGGATGTACACTATGAAAAAAAGTTTTTTTTCCAATAAAAATGAATACTAACCGTTAACATACTAACTATCAACCAAAGTTGCATCCTTTCATTTTTACCTTCATCATTTTTTGCTATTCCAATGTTTGATCTCTCATAAATGTGTCATGTTCCCTTTTTACCCTCTATGTTTTTTGTTATTCCAATATTTATTTAACCTATCATTAAATGGGATGTACACTATGAAAAAAAGTTTTTTTTCCAATAAAAATGAATACTAACCGTTAACATACTAACTATCAACCAAAGTTGCATCCTTTCATTTTTACCTTCATCATTTTTTGCTATTCCAATGTTTGATCTCTCATAAATGTGAAACTATAAAGTGGGTTATACCCAACACAGCCTGATCACTGTAGCAGTTGGGCTAGCCCATACCCCCCAAGTTGTGTTGGGCTTGGGTTTTGAGGCTTGTGTGTCAGCACAATATAGAACAAAAAAGTGGACCATGCTGGTATAGGCCCGCAGCCCATCACGGAATAGGCCTATATATATACACAATTTTATTGTACTATTTTATTCAAGTTATATTGTAATTTCTTTAATTTCATATATAAACAATTGTATACATCAAAATTCATATAGAATAAAATTTTAAGATTTTTTAATTTCTTGTCTATTTTGTTAATTTATTTAACTTTTCATTATTTTTTTTCAATTTTTTAATAAAAAATCATGCCTCTCACACCTCGGCCTATGGCTGAGCTCGCTTGGGCTTGTGTTGCAGGCCTAACCTTTGAAGAGTTTCAAGCCAGGTAGGGCACGACCCACTGACGATCACATGTCAGCATGGCATGACCTGTTAAAGCATAGACAACCCGCAAAATCATGTCATGTCAGCACTACACAACCCACTTTATATTTTATGATGAAGTAGTGAGAAGTGCAAATTAGAGACAATACAAAAAAGGGCACAAAAGATAGTAGATAACACACATACAAACAAATGAGAAAGTAATAACAAAGAAATAATCATAAATTGTCAATCAATCGAACCACTTTCTAATGACCTAAATCCAAGTTCTTCCCAACTTGGGGTCAAGTCGATATTTTCATCCCAAATTGTATTTTCTTTATCATACTTGATTTGCATTAATGAATTTAGTTATAGTTTTAACTATTAATTTTTTTCATTCATTTTCACTCGTGCATCGCACGGGCTTATCCATTAATATTTAACTAAATACAGGTCTGATAACATGATATCAGAGCCTGATTGATCGAGTTTCCTGACTGCACCAGTGAAGGACACCTGGAACTGGTTCGGCTGAGGTTTTCTACTAATATGAGAAGAAAGGAAGGGGAAGAACCTAAAAGAACCGGTCACCCAGAAGGTTAGGAAGCTTCCATGCCTCAAGTTGCACTGTTGGTTGATTTTTTGATGGTGTTTTAGACTCCCTTTACTCAGCAGTTTGAAGAGGGACTGTGAATGTGAAGTTCAGTTGATCGTTGTTTGTGTTTGATTTGTTTGGTGGGTTGTTTTCTGTGATCCATGAGATTGGTTGACTCATAGAAGAAGTTCTTATGTTGATGTTCCAGGTTTAGGGGTTGCGGCTATGCTGTTGAAGTTTCAGAACCAATAGTTAAGTCAGTTGAGTATGAGTCAGGAAGGTGTTTGTCTTGGGAGAGTATTGCAGAAATAACTGATGGCAGCTTTTGGGAGTGAATCCAAAACAAGTGTGATGCAACCTGATTTCATGGATGTACAGATGACGTTGGTTAAACTTAACGGTACCAATTATGTACCATGGGTAGAGTTGGTTGAGATAAATTTGACGGCCAAAGGAAAGTTAAAATATATTAAAGAAAATAAAGTAGACCGAGGAGTTGTAGAGTATAATGATTGGATTTAGGAGAATGACCAAATTATGGCATGTCTTTGGAGCAATATGGAACCTCATTTTGTGTGAACTTGATGTTCTTTGATACTATGAAAGAAATTTGGGAACATGCTAAGCAGTTGTATTTGGGAAAAGAAAATGTAACTAGAATCTATCAATTGTATCAGGAATATTTTCAACTACAGCAAGGTGATAGGAACGTGGAAGAGTAGTTGGAAAATTGATTTATTTAACCATCACAAGACTAGACATTTCCTTCAGTGTTGGATTATTGAGCCAATTCATGTAGAACCCAAGCACAATCCATTGGGAAGGTATCGTTAGAGTTCTATGCTATTTGAAGGGTGCTCTAGGTAAAGGATTGTTGTATAAGAGAGGGAGAGATTTTTCCTTGGAAGGATACACAGATGCTGATTGGGTAGGGTCAGTTACTGATAGGAAATCAACAATTGGTTACTACACGTTTTTGGCAGGGAATTGATTACTTGGAAAAACAAGAAGTAGAATGTGGTGGCTTGGAGTAGTGCTGAGGCCGAGTACAAAGCCATGGCCCACACTACATGTGAGTTGGTGTGGTTGAAACAACTGTTACAAGAGATGGGAATATCAGTCACAACCCCCATGAAGCTATTTTGTGACAACTAAGAATCCATTCATATCTCCTCCAATCCAGTGTATCATGAGAGTACCAAACACATAGAGGTGGATTGTCACTTTGTTAGAGAAAAGGTGGTTAGTGGAGAAATCATTACCCCATATGTGAAGTCTGAAGATCAACTAGCTGATTTGTTTACCAAAGGCTTGAGTGGTGCTCGGATGAAATACATTTGTAACAAGTTGGAGCTGTATGATATATATGCTCTAACTTGAGGGGGAGTGTTAAAATACAGTTTTTGTTTTAGGGTTATTTTAGGCTTTTCCCTTCTTTTAAGTATGTTTTTTTTTTCTCTGTTCTTTAGTCTCTATATACAGGGGTAATATTGTAGTTCTACTTTTCATTATGAATTAAACATACAGGGGCAGCAGCTCTCTCCCTCGACAGAGACTGTTTTGCCCTATTCTCTTCTTTTTCTTCTTCTTCGTCTTCTTCTTCTTCTCAATCTAGACTCATACCAGAACCTTTTTCCTTTATTTATTTAACTAAATACAGGCCTGATAACAACTAAGATGGTTGTCACAAAGTTTAGGGTGCTTCTACTGTCAATGAGGACTGTCACATGGTGGCCCTTCACTCACCCCAATACCTTCATGATCTGAAGTGATGAAAGTTCAGCAAGTGCCTAGAGGGAAGTTTCAGGTTAAATAGGTTGGATTTCGATCCATTTCTGCCTTTCTTGCTCTACCGTTCTTGGCAACCCACCATTACCTTCATACTCTTCCTCATCAATTTGAAGGACAAAGGCCTACCGTGTCTTACATCGGTGGCCAGGTCTGAATCTTTCCTCACAGTAGAGCCGACTAGTAGAGACCTTTGTCTTTGCAGGTTTGCATCTCGACCCATGACAACTTCTTGAAGGGTACGAGAGGACCTGAGCCCATGGTAGCTGGCTTCCCCCCCAATATGCTTCCCTTTTTATTGGGCCCTGACCCTGTTCCTGGCCCATTTTGCCTTGAGAGGTTTGGCAGTGTCGCTATTGGAATCCATGGCCGGTTAATTCTTCTTGCCCAAGTCATCTTCTCCTCTTGAATTCGAGCAAGAGTTGCCACATCTAGGATAGTTCCTGGTTGCATCGCCTTGACCTCCAGCTGTAACTCCTTGAGACCACCCACAGATGCCCCTACCAGAGCTTGCTCCAGCCACCTTTGAACCCTGATCGCCAGCCATTTGAACTTCATCTGGTAATCCCTCACACTTCCCATTTTATTCATTTTGCCAAGCTCTCATCATAATCTTCATAACCTGAAGCTCCAAATCATACACACAGAGCATTGGTGAAGCCCATCCAAGATAGCCAAGGGTGTCCTTGCTGGTACCATTTGATTCCAAAGGATTGCTTCCCCTTCTAGGTGATCCACTGCAAGAGCAATTCGATCTTGGCCTTGCATTTCGTTGTACTCAAAGAATCTCTCAGCCCTATAGATCCAAGAAATCAGATTGCCTCCAAAAAAACTGTGAAGATCAGCTTGGTGTTCTTGTTAGTGCCTAAACTTCCCTGTTGACTACTCCCTCGAGTGCCCCCTTCTTGATTGACCTTCCTGCCCACTTTTGGAGTGCCCTGTTCCAATCGCCATAGGATGACTGTCAGCATCTCTTTGATTTCCCACACGTCGTCAGAGATGCAGTGAAGCTCAACCTCTGCCTGATCAACCCTCACCTCCATGGATGTAGTTTGAGTATTTGGCATCTAGGCTCTGATACTAAAATGTTCGGATCTACCTAACACGGTTTTTTTGAGGGAACCATCCTCCAGAGAGAGAGAGAGAGAGAGAGATCGTTACAATTCAGTTATAGATTCTGTTACAGTATAATGGCATCATCCTAACCACTTGGTGTACCCAAATGCTGAGTACTTCTCTTATACACCTGATGTACAGGTCGGCTGTTCCCATATAGAGGTTCCTTGAGATCCCATGTTCTAACAGGAGGAGTTCTTGTTTTTCTTGATTCTTTTTGATGAAAGATGTATTGTATTAAAAAGAATGAGGATGCATGACACTAGTTGAAAGGAGGGCCTGCCTAGACCCTCACCTCCATGGTGTTCATGAGGTGCACACCTCAGAAGCATAAATGCTTCCAGAATGCACCTCAGGGTGTTTTGGTGGACAGAGAAGTATACTGCTTGCTTTTAATACAACACCTTATCTTTTTCAATAGGTAGTACAATAAACATATCTTCATTTAGAATAGGTAGTACAATAAATCATGCAACTGTAAGGCCATGTATTAAGCAGAATGGTTACATGGTTTGTGGTACTATCATGTTTTTATGGTTTGTATCAGCTTAAAATTTGGTAGTTCATAAATTTAATGTGATGCTTCCATTTAGGTTATATTAATCGAATTAAAATATTTACAGTATAACTATAGCTTGAATGGTATTTTATGACAAACCTTTAGCTTAATTGTTCTCATTCACAATTGACACTTATCTGGGACCATATTTGCAATTTCTTTGATTGTAAGCAATCAAGAGAGAGAGAGAGAGAGAGAGTGGTAGCTCCTGTTCTGGTTTGATAAATTCATCCATTTTTAGTGTTTATCCACCTTCCTGCCAGTCCATCTAGAAAGGTTCACATTGTCAAATAAGTTAGGAGGCTTATTTCCTTTGGGGGTTAATTGCATGGGATATTGCTAGAGAATGAAAGAAATGTTTGGGATGCACTTGTTTACCGAGTCAGCAAGACATAAGAGGGAAAGAGGCCTCATGGTCCTAATGATTCTTGAGCTGGTTGGTAAGGCCATGTTCTAAGTTTTGATTGCATCTGCATCTCCATCAAGCCACTGAAATGATGAAGGATCCTTCCATGTCACAATGTACACTCTCCAATCCTAACCAGACCTGGATTACCTGGAGATTTTGAATTAATGAAGAGACTAACCTTGCTATTGGTGATGTTTAACTGGATATACTAATTAACTTTACCTATTCCAGTTGTATTGGCATTGTGGCATTGACCTTTGCCATTGATTTATGGGCTTTTTGAGACTTTCATCCCCCCCCCCCCCACGGGGCTTCTTATTGGCATTGACAGCAGCAGTGGTGGTGGTAGTAACTAGACCTGTTTACGGGCTGGGCTTTGGGCTTGTGTTTCGGGTCAAAGCCCATTCAACAGGAAATACAAGGGGGTATTGGTGGGGCTTCAAAGCAGGAAATACAAGTGGTTTGGGAATTTGGGCATTTTCAGGAGGTAGGCAGACCTAAGACCGATCCCCTGGCCAATTTTGAAAAAGAAAAAAAAACTAAAAAAAAAGGATGTTTTGTTGTATTGAAAAACCTGATATGCCTGTATTTAAACCTTGGCAGCAGCAGCAGCAACAACAACAATAATAACAATAGTGTAGTAATAGTAATAAATCAACATGACTTATTCCCTACTAATTGAATTTGTCTCAAGGCAGCATCTTTGCATGGAATTTGCAATCATTACAGGATTTTTTTCCCTAAAAAATTGCTATATTTACTCTAAATTATACTTCTTTAGATGAGTTTATGATTGTATTCTTCAGAGTTGCACCATCCTTTCAAGCATTGGTCCCTGTTGGATGGATACTATACACCGGCAACTGAACTGCCTATTCACATGTGTTTTCTGTGTTCTACAGGGACATTTGCATACCTACAGATTCTGTGACAACGTGTGGACCTTCATCCTACAGGATGCAACATTCAAGAGTGAGGAATGCCAGGAGAATGTTGGTAGGGTGAAAATAGTTGCATGTGACTCAAAGCTGCTCTCGCAATGAGATGCCATGCTCCCTCGTTAAATTCTCCGCACAGAGGGCTTGAGAAATGGTCCTAGGGAGGAGAGTGGAAGGTACCCCTCTCCCCCCCAAACCTCACACACACGCTCACTTGCAGGGAGACCTTTACAGAACAATTGAGATTACAAAAGAAGAGACATCACCTTTGCATTGAGAAGAACAATTATTACTGATGAGATTTACTAATTATGTTGCTAGCAAAAAGGTTTCTCCTTTTTTCTGCTGATGGATTGTTGCAATTGCGAACCATTGTGGAGAAATCAGCGAAGGTGTGTTATTCGGAAGTAGGAATAAGCATCTCTTAATTAAATTTTCCAACTAACCTAAAAGTTTGGAAAATAAGCACTTATTTAGATTTGGGAAATAAGCCCAAATAAGTGCTTATTCCTGAGAATAAATACCCAAAATTTGGACTTATTTTTAAGCGAAGTGTTTATTTTCACTCTGGGTCTGTCTTCGGCGACCATGTCATTTTGAAAATACCTATAGTAACCGTTATTTGAAATAAGTGATTTCACCAAAGCTAAGCACTTATTTTTCAAAAGAGTCCAGTCGCCATGAAACCACTTACACAATCACTCGATGTTCTTTCCAAGCAGCTCCTTAATATCATCGTGCCCATGTTATCCCGTACTCTATTTTCCTGTCCAGAGTTTGTAGATGAGCATAGAATGATTCCTGAAATCCCAAGTTTTTGTACTATCGCCCAAGTTAAACACCTCGTAGTTTAATCAACTCTCAATAATACTGACCGCCGAGTTCTAACTTCTAAGCCCCTCGCTCATGGTCAATGAGCTATTCAGTCTTCATTTTTCTGGCTACTATATTCTTCGGTCTTTTCATTGCCTTTCTGTTAAAATGAGAACTAATATGTTATTTGTTAGCCGCTAAAATCTTGGGGCAATATCAATTCAACCCTATAATGCTTCTATTTCTTTAACCTATAACCTGTACTTTTTTTCAATGATTCTCCTCCAATTGTCCAACTTCAACTATGACAGTAAAATTATCTGTTTCACAAAATTTGTTAATAGCTTTTTCTCATCTTTTTGATTTTCTATCAATCAATCATGGCTTTACTTGTATATTATATTAGGGAATCATCTATGGGTTATTGATAGACTAGTTTTACTTCTACGTGTTTAACCATGGTTTTTAAAAACGAACCGTCCGGCTACCAGTTCGAATGGTTCGAACGGTTCAAACAGTTTGAATGGTTCGAACGGTTAACTGGCTGGTTCAGTGATTTGTTGACTAAAATCAACGGTTTTAGAGGAAAAATCAATTTTGGAGGAAAACGAAACTGGTTAGGTAACCGATTTCCAGTTTTTCCAGTCCCACTGTCCGGTCCGATCCGATTTTGAAAACACTGTATTTAATATGACAATCTCTCTTTCTCTCTTATTCCCTATTTCTGTCATTCGTGCCGAATGCTGACACCTGACGACGATAATTCCACATCAAAGTTAAGTCGAATACGGAGGATAGTTTTTCTGCAACACGCCAAAGCTTGCAGACTGGATCATGGATTCCATGAAGATAACTTGACGTCTTGACCGAGTGGGAAAACAAAAATATAACTTTGGCGACGACTTGATACGAGGACTACGATCCATCTCTTTTCACTCTGATTGTGACACTTGAGCGTTTTAAGGCTGTGTTTGGTTGCAATGATGCAAAATCATGGCAGTGCAAATGATTTGGATTTAACTTCTGACCCATTTTTGTTTCAAATTTTATTATATTTTGTTTGGTTATAAATATAAATAAAGTAAATTAAGACATGAAGTAGAATAAATTAACATCCAAAATAAAATTAAACAAGAATTTACATTTTTTACATTTGCACTCCCATGCATTTGTACTAGTGCAAATAAAATTGCACTGCAATCAAATACAATCTAAGGTTCAATTTGGAAGGAGTACAAATACAAATATGTAAAGTGCAAAACCTTGTATTTTGTATTGCTTTGTATATATTTGTATTTGTACAGCAAGAGACCTTACCAATCAGCTGGTTGGCACCTTAGTAGAGATATTATGTTATGCAATCAATCAAGGAAGCCCGGGCTCGATGCATGGGAGGCCAATGCTCCTCTTATTCTAACAATCAGACCGATCTCTTTATCCTCTTATTTCTCACACATTTAATTATTTATTTTAAATTAAATTATTCAAAATGAAAAATCTCTCTCTCAAATAAAACAAAAATAAAAAATTCTATGATAAAATTTATTATTATTTTCTCTAATAACATCATTTTACTCTCTTTCTACTATAACTCCTCTCCCCTATGAAATCTCTTTACTCTTCTCTTTAACTTTTTGGTTCTCTCTAATAAATTGGGGGATGGATAGAGTCAAGTTAAGGAGACTGGATCTACTCTTCACAAAGCACATCTCACACCAACCTCACAAGCACATCCCACCATGTATCAGAACATCTCCCGCGCTTATGTGTTATTATTCATGGGAGATGTTCCCAATAATACAAGGGTTGATGTGCTTGTGAGGTCGGTGTGAGGTGCGTTGTGTGAGGAGTAGATCCCAATTCTAAGTTAAGGGCTAAACCAATGCCAAATCTAAATATAGACCTTAATTTGGATCCATATCTATGTCAAATATAAGGTATCATTTGGCAATTCTTTTTAGAAAGATCTCCAGTAGCCTACATGATCAAAAGACATATTAAGCTTTTAGGGTTTTGTCTTTAAAGACAAAGGTTGTTTGGTCTACTGGACTTTTAAAAACACGTTTAGAGGTTATCTATCTTGCAAAAAGACCAGAAAGCTTCATGAAATTTGGTGTTTTTGGTCTTTTTGAGTCTTTTCGCACACACCTCTTCTCATCTTTTCAGCTATTGATTATCAAATGGAAAAAGACCGATTTTCTATCTTTGGAGCTTGTAGCTCAAAAAACCACATGGAAAGACTTACCAATGACACTTAAATTTGCCAACTTAAACCTAACCAAATTTCTATTTAATGTCCAAGCATGTGTGAACTTACTTGTTTGTTTTTCTAGAAATGCAAAAAAAAAAAAAAAAAAAAGCTCTGCAGATTCTTTTTTTATTCTCTTTATTAAACCAAGACACCACAAAATGCGTCTTCAAAAGTACTTGTTGTTCCACTTTCCAAACCATATTTGAAAATTAATAGGATATTGGACAACATGGTTATTTTTATTTTCACAAAACAAAACCAACCATGTTGTCAAACACACCCTAATTGTGTATGAACAACCATGCAAAAGAAAATAAGTGAGACTCCAATCTAATATACCCGGCCCGATCGATTAATATGATATTGAGCTTGCTTACTCCAATATCATTACATAGGCTTGAGCCTTTAGCAAGGCAATGAAGAAGAAAAATGAAAACAATAGTAAACAAGGGTAGCATATGCATATGCATAAACTGGGGGTGTATTCTCATTTTGATCACATGCTTGAAACACTCCCCACATCGTGCAAATGCCAGTGAAAATTGTTTCTTCGTACAGAACACTGCATTTTGTGGTATTCAAAAAAAGGCCAATTTCCAATTTTTTAATCTTGACCAATTATGGTCAACCCTATCTGAATTCAAAAACAGATTTTCATTTTGAAACCATCAGAAAAGCAAATCTGACCCACATCTAGGAAATCCCATTAATTGGGTACGATAATCAAGACCATTAACTTTGTAGAGCAATGGTATTATCATTGACACTTGGTCAATGGGCTACTATTATTAGCCTGTATTTTTGGGGTAGCGTCACATTTTAGTATATTGAATTTTCAGAAATATACACTTTGGGGGTGTTCTTTTTTTGGATTTTGAGAGATGGGAAAGTTGGTCAATGAGAAAGTTTATGTGAGGATTAGGGAAAGTTTATTTTTCTGGGTATCATTTACCCGGGTAAGTGATACCTATCTCGTAGGTGGGTAAATAACTTTCCCACTTTGGAGAAAGTTACCAACATTTGAAAGGGACAAAAATATCCCTTATAATAATGGACTTTTATGGATAAAAATGATCATTGCCTTTTTTACATGAGAAATAAAAGAACATGGCTAAATACACTTACCCGGGTAAATCTTTCTTGGAAAACAATTACCTAGGTAAGTGCATTTACCTGGGTAAGTAACTTACCGAAATGCGAACGGGGCCTTAAGTTTAACTCTGTTAAACTGCTGCTATAGAGGGTGGAAATTATTAAAATGCCCATGTTCAGAATCCACTTTTTTATTTTTCCTCTTCTTCTACCTTCGGACGCAATCCAGTGGTGGTAGAAAAGAAATGTTACTATTTGTGTCTTAAGGCAGAAGAAAATGAATGAAAGAATCTAAACATGGGTGTCTTTGTAATTCTATTCTTATTTTAAGGTCAATTTTGATAAAATTGAACTTAAGTGTATATTTATGAATGTTAGAGTACTAAATTGTTGCGGTTGAAAGTTTAGGCCCTCAACTCTCACTACCCTCAAAGTATAGGGTATTTATCTATAATGTACCCAAAAAGAATGACATGTTTGTAGGTGAAAGTATAAGATACCTATTTGTAATTTACCCAAAAAAGACAATGACATGTTTGTAGGTCAAAGTATAGGGTACCTATTTGTAATTTACTCAAAAAAGACAATGGCATGTTTGTGGGTCAAGATGAGTTGGTTTGAATCGAGACATAGTTGAGCTAACTAATGTTTATTTTGTGTTTGGCCCAGCCCATCTATTTCCCAGCACACTGTATTTATCCACAGTCCACATGCATGATTTTTGGAAAGGCCCATTTCTAGTTTTCTATAGAAGTTGTTCGGAGGTCATAACTTTGCACTTCGATGTCTAATAGGGGTGATGTTTTTTTTTTTTTTTTTGGATAACTTTTTGAGATCTATAAAGGAGCCATAGACATATTGCCCCGCTATTTTTGCGAAAAACCCCTTTTGGCCACAAATTGCAATTTTTAATATTTTTATAAATAAAAATAAAAAACATAAATAAAATATAAAAACGCATATAACAAATCTAAAACATAAGTATACATTATTTGTTGATAAAATATATATTTATACACATACACACACATATATACATTAAATACATGTGGGGCAGTCTAACCCGTTTGACCCCAACGGTCAAACCGATGATCTGTGTGACCCAAAGGCAAAAACGGTTCAGCCGCTGGGTCAGTTTTTAAAACATTACTTATTGCTGGTTTTCTTAATGGAAGTAGCAAATGATGTTTATGAACCCTAACGTCCATTAACCACAAAGGTAACACAATGAAGAATATGTTTCAGGAATTCAGCAATCCTCGTCACCAATCCAGTGGATATTCTCCATTCAAGCAGAATGAATGGAGAATATTCTTTGCATCCACTAAGAATGACCTAAGCTTCCATGGAAACACCTCAGTACTAGACTTGTAAGATTTTTGATTGATGACAAGCTCTAGCAATAATAATCTCCTCACTATAAATATCTTAACACACTCCACCTCAAATTCAAGGTTTGAGCTTCAATTGTTGTTGCATCTCCACCATAGGCAAGGGCTACAAACTCTGAAAAATGCAACATCTTTAACAATAGAAGCCCTCACCTCCCAACCATCCTTGAGGTGCAAATAGGTCTTCTCATAGCAAAAACAATTTTGTAACACCCTTTCAACTACGACACAATTTTTAAAGACCCATCAAATTCAGTGTTGATGTCTCCTTTCCAACTATGACTCATATTAGAGCCGATGGTGACATCACTCACATTGATCCGTTGGCTACAAAACAATTTAGGGTCTGCTTGGTTGAGAGTTGGAATCGGAATCAGAATGGTCTATTTCCCTCACCTGATTAATTTAGACTATAATCGAAATCAGAATTAGAGTTGGTTGGAATGGATTCTCATTCCTAAGGGAGGGGGAGGGAATGGACATTCCCTCAAACGGGGGAATGCCATTGCACCAGGAATGGGAATGCAATTCCGATTGTGCCCAACCAAAAAGTTGACTATTCCAATCCCTATTCTGAACCCTTATTCCCGCAAACCAAATGGTCTATCATAAGTAAATTTTTGCATAATATTAATTTCATGTAGCAATGCTACGCCATGGAAGTTTTTACTTTTTGCAAGCAATATCACGTTGTAACCTGATCAGAGCTTGTATTAGCTCAGTTTCCTACTTTTGTCCTGATCAATGGAGTGGCTAAGGGCAGATTTGAGGCTTCTAGAGGGATAATGCAAGGGGATTCTCTATCTCCTTACCTGTTTGTCATTGCCATGGAAGGTATAACGAAATTAATCTCCTGCGGAAATGTAGAAGGGAAGACTAAAGGAATTAATCTAGAGGAGCCCCAGTGATTTCACATTTGATGTTTGCAGATTATGTTCTATTGTTTGGGAAAAACAATAGGGAAGAGGCGGATGATTTTGTTGACATTTTACAAGAATTTCAATGTATCTCTAGGTTGAAAATTAATTTTCAAAAATCTGGGTTGTGGTTTAGCAAATACACCCCTCCTAAGGGTCAAATGATTATTAGAAGGCAATTGAAAATGTCCCCCCTTAAAACAGATTGTAAGCACTTGGGTGTTCCCCTGTTATAGAGAAAGAGGAAATTGGAACCGTTAGGCCCTATTTGGCATCAATTCTAAAAAAATTTTATTTTCAAAATCCTTTATAAAAGAATGGATTTTGAGAATTTTCATCCAGTGAATTTGCAAAAGTGTTTGACACAATCATCAGAATCATGTTTGGACACTATCTAGCAATATGACTGTCATGTTTTCAGCCTATGATCAAGCAATTGTTTTCCTTTTTTTTGGATAGTTAATATAAGACTCCATATAAGTAAGCTATTAAATAAGGATAATAATAACTATTAACAATGCATATATAAATAAGTTGTTAAAACAAGGATATATATATATATATATATATATATATATATATANTATAAAGTCTGACTTCTTCGATCCGAGCCCAACCCAAGGAATGGGCCAATTTGGGCTCAGGCTGGGCCCACCCAAGTTGCACCCCTAATAGTATGTAATCACCATCATGGTCAATATTTGTTCTTTCAGATTCAATTTGGAAAGAATACAAATATAAATACATACAAAATAATACAAAATCTAAGATTTTGCACTCTATATATTTACATTTGTACTGCTTCCACACTCATCCTGTAAAACTTAAATTTTGTATGTATTTATACTGTACATATTTATACTCTTACCATCATCTACTCCAGTTGAAGCCGAAGCTTAAGCATTTCTCCATGGCATAAAGTTTTCTATAAAGCTCTCTCCCTTTGAAGGCGATGCATCAACTATTGTTCAATTTCTGTTGGTGGACCCTTAGTACCACCGTTGCAGACCGCAGAAGTTTACTTTGATGCCTTCCCTTCATCTCAGTGCAAGCAATCCTTTGTACGGTCAACAAGGTTGTGCACCATCTAGTTCAAATTACTACTTCCCTTTCCAGAGTCTGTAAGTGGCCAGTGTGCTCTAATTTTCTTATATCCATTGTTTTTGGAACTGAGGTGATTGAATGAATTTGTGTTTTGCACTTCAAAAAAAATTCTTTTGGAGGTCACCCAGTTTTTAATTTTTCTAAGGAAACAGAAAAGCTTTAAGAACTTGTGGAAAGCCGAGTTAACAGAGCTAGCTATCAAGCAAGGATCCCAAAACAATGGCACCAATCGCGGTGCAACTCCAAATACAAGATCGACATGTACTTAATCTTCTCTTTCTTGCCTAGATGATTTTATTGGGGATTTTCATCGAATGGGTTTATTCACATTGTTGGGACATCAATTTTGTAGGTGGTGATGGACAATGGAATCCTCCAAGTCATCCTATCAAAACCAGAGGGAATTCTTACTGGGATACGATTCAATGTCATTGACAATTTACTTGAAGTTCATAACGAAGAAGATAACAGAGGGTATGTAGTTTTACTTATCTATGTTTGCTTCTTCCTTTTTCTCTTTTATTTATCTCGCGAGTTTAATCTGATATTTCTTCTTAATTTGAGTGACAAAGTATGGGCCCTTGAGGTAGTCTATGGATTGAATTATATTGCTTGTAATCAAGGTTCAAAATATCGATACGATATGATACCGTACTTAGAAATGGTTGAAATTTTATTTTATTTCACATTCTTTTATCGGACGTATCATATCAATACTTTGAACCATGCTTGTAATATTAAAGTTAATTTCCTTATTATTATTTTGTGAGAATGTTTGGTACTCAACCTGTCTCGACCATAATAGGACCCATCAATCAAGGAGATCACATCTCTGCCCCACAGCGTCCCACATCAAGACTGGTACTATCATCGGGAGATGTTTCTAATACATGGCGGGGATGTGCTGTGGGGCATTGTGGCGTGGAGATGTGAACTCTCAATCAAGACTCTATAGGGTACTCAATACCTGAACCCAACTATATTTAACTAAGTTACCCATTCCTATTACCTGATTATAAACCTGTATATATATTATTAAGTATGAGAAAACCTACAATGTAGGAAGACATGATATTGGAAGAGCTTTGACCAATCAAAAATCACCGTAAATTTTAATAAAAATATCTAATTTATTATCACTTTAATAATAATAGTTTCCGTATCATATTCAAACCCTAACAAATATATCTTGTATGCTGTTAAAAGTAATAATATATAGAGCAAAAAGGGTTAAGAGAGATTGAAATCCTTTTCCTTTTCTCTATCCCATTATAGGTGTCTTCACCACTAGCATACCACACTATTTTTGTTTAATAGGGACGTCATGTTTCACTTATGTGATGACTAGTTTGGGACAGGACGGATTTGAAAAATTGAGAGAAAAAATAAATGAGTTTGAAATCAATGACACTTGGGAGATTTAAGAATGAGAAGGGCAATTTTATGTTGCATTTCCTACACAGAAGAGTATTAATCACAATTAGAACTGTTCATGGGCCGGGTAGCTCGGCCCATTCTAAGTAGGGCTTGAACATGACTTTAGTAGGCCCACGGGCTCAGGCTCAGACTTAAAACACCAGGCCCAACCTGTTTTCGATCCGGGCTCAGGTTTTCTCAAAAAAATCCTGGTCAAACCCAAACCCGACTTAATAATATATATTGTATAATAAAAAATATATTTTATTTAATAAAAATATATACAATATTTTTTCTTTATTCTTTATCTTTTTTCAAGTAATAGTGAGATCTTTTATTATTTTTAGTTTTAGGAGATTTTAATATAAATAAATACTTTTTATTGAATGAAAAATTCTATTTTTAAATTTCTGCTTGCAATCGGACTTGGGCCTGAATGTTCTATTAATACAGAAATAAAGGTTGACTCGTGAACAGGTCTAATTACAATCTTTAGATATAACAAAAGCCAAATACTACTAAGCATTTCCATCCTTGGTCCTTAGCACAAGAGAGTGCTTCATCGAGAACTGCCCCTAGCTCAGCTTCAATCAGCTATTTCACAAGACCCAGATTACCATGCACCAACTTATCAATAAAGATTAAAATATTAATACACCTGATACCCTCGAGTGGGTATTGCATGCTACGTATCGATATGAGCGATATTCTCTATTTTTTCCTTTTTTTTTTTTTCTTTTGTATCAGATTATCCATCCATTTCAGGGTCCACTGAAACGGGGTGCATCATATGGATATCTTGATCCTTGATTCTTATAACTCCAGTTAATACATGTTTAATATATAAAGTTATAAATGTTCATATATATATATATATAGTGGACTGGTATTTAAAGGATTAAAAAAAAAAAAAACTAGTTCAATCGAGTGGTTGGGTTTGAATTTTTGAGTCAACTCAGCCAAATTTCTAATTGAAACTGTCAAGTTTTCTTTGTATACATTGTTACACACAAGTTTAGTGTTCTGAACACCTCATAATATATATTGAAATCCAGTTGAATTTTTACTTCATTCGAGTGGGAAAGTAACAACAATTGGACTTTTGCTATAAATTGAATCCATACTTTCATAGGTACTGGGATGTTGTTTGGAACGGAGCAAATGTTTCCGGAAAATTTGATGTGCAAGTCCTCACACCCCTCCCCCGAGTTCTGTTTCACTCTGTCTCTGATAAATATAAAAGGATTAATGAGATCAATCAATATATATAACAAAAAGGAATAAGAGGAGCAAATCTGACTTGTCTACACCAAACCTAGAGCGGCTGATGAGTTACTTGATTTACAAAGTCTAGGTTCATGGAGTTCAAATCAGCCCCCACAAGAGCAGCTGATGAGTTACTTGAACAAACATTATCCTATTTAAATTTTCCAGGGGATTGGATAATGTTTGTTCCACTTCTCATAGTTGGTTCATGGTTTAGCTTGTATTTGGGTAAGCTTCAGAATTTGTGTTTTTAGATCCCCAAAGTGCAAAGTCTCAATTTTAAGTGCCCTTTTGGAGGGCTCTCATGCTCTTTTGGCTATGCAAGGTGGGCCTCACATGGAAAGCTTTGAAGCTATATTTGGTGAAAACCCGAAAAACCCAAACGACACTTTTGTTCAGCCAAAATATCAACTTTCGAGGGAAACTGGTTTTAATAACTTCTTCAAAGTAGGAGTGCAGGTTGAGTGGGCTAGGCTGTTTTTTAGCTCAACCCAGGCCCAACCCTAAGAATTGGGTCTAAAGCTCAAGCCCAACCTGAGCCCGAGGTCAAGCTCAAACTGTTCAGCCTGAGCCCATCTCACACTAAAATTTGATGCACTCGTGCCTGAAAAGTCCACATTAAAAATTGATATACATGTGTGTGTATATGTATGCATGTATGCATATATGTATAGTGTACTTAAAAGTTATGCATATATGCATGCAAATATGTATCCATGTATCCACATATACATATATATTATTGGGCTGGATTTAACCTTTTAAAGGGCTAGGCATGAGCCCAACCTGAAAAATGTAAAAACTCCTACATCTGGGTCCAGGCCCAGCCCCAGGGACCAAAAATTTAAGCCCAACCTATATAAAATTGTGGACTGAATCAGTCCGGGGTCTGATCGGGCCCGCCCAAATTGCACCCCTACTTCAAAGTGACTCATTAAATGATTAAAAATCAACTCAATCAAAGCTGAAACCCTCCCAAATGGACCTAAACCTTCTGTTTTGGGGTTTGAAGGTGTTTCCACTTTAGTAAACATTTACAACACTTTGTGTTCATGCGTTAATTAGGCTGTATTTGGCATTCTTATTTTAAGGACTTATCACCTTTTTGTTTTAAAAAACTCAGTATTTATATGGGCATTTTAACTGCAAAATTAAAAGGATACAAGTCCTTAAAATAAGGAATGCCAAATGCAACCTTAGTATGTTTATTTAGATGGTACCACTCGTATGTCCACCCCCAAGAGAGACAATGCATATGGTCATAAGATTGCCGCTCTTGCCGATGATCTGTGTAGAGTCACCGGCAACCATGACCGGAAAATGTCAAGTAGACATGCCCATGCATTGATCAAATTAACAGCTAATTAATAATGCTTTATTCATTCCTATGTCTGTTTCTCTGCTACATCCATGACCCATGACCCATCTATTTGTGCTATTAACACAACAACATCAAATACTCCGAGCTTGTACCCTGTTCATTAACTTGTCTATTCAAGTAAGGAGTGGCTGATTGGTAATGGTGATCGGGTCACATGCTGTAGATCCATTGATGCTTCGCCTGGGTAATTCAGGTCAATTCACATGTTGTCACGAGACCACGAGTGGCGATGGCCTCATGATTCATGTTGGGGTTGTTGTATGTTGCTTTCTTCCTTCACAAATTCATAAGATCTTTATAGAATTTTCATTTGGATTCTATTCCTTCCATTTTTCTTTCAGTCAATTTGTCGAACAAGACAACCTCCCCTCCCCATTTATTGTTGGGTTCAATCTGGATGATTCAATTTGTTTGCCCAACGCTATCATTTGCCAATCCGGCCATAATTCATAAATGTTTTTTAGGACATGTTTGGAAGCTCGCTGATGGGATAGTCTTGGTTAAATTGGGGCATTCATGTTTTGTCTTAGGTTAGCTTATGCATACATATGTGAATACATACATACATACATACATACATACATACATACATACATACATACATACATACACAAAAATTAAGACTTTATGAAGATGCTTTCAACTAGAACATAAAGGTATAAATCCCTTATATTGTCAATGCTCTTCCTTAGAAGAGTGGCTTCCCATTCTTCCATCATCAAGTTAGCATTAACATATTTACACCCATGCAGGAGAATCTACATTGGCTTCCCATAGAACGTGCCCCACATGAGCACCACAACACATCCCAACCGTGCATTGGGAATATCTCTCAATGAACCAATCCGAACTCTATGTAGGATGGGCATGAATTTGGAACTAATGCTGTGTTTGTCTTGATAGAAAAGAGAAACAGATAGATGTGAAAAGTCCGTAAGGCTATGTTCGGGAAGAGTGCAAATGCCAGTTCAGTGCATATATGCACTCTGGTTCAGTTTTTCCAGTGTTTGGCAAGAAAGCATTTGTGCATTGACAATGACAGAAAACATAATTTTCAAGACATGTTTACACCCAAAATGAGAGGTAATTTTACATGAAAAAAAAGATGTAAACATTTGCAGATTCATATTTGCATTCATTACAACTAAAAATCATTTGACAAGAAAATAAATTTATCAATGCAAAATTAAACCAACTTTGCATTTGTATAAACCGAAATATACTCTACATATTTGCATTTACACTCTAATGCATACTTTCCAAATGCAGCCTAACAAAATTTACAAGCTCAACTTTCTGTTTTTCTCTTATTTTCTATAAAACCAAACATGGTGTAAGAGTGTAAAATCACATATATCGGCCTTTTCTGTGTAAAACCAAGCAAGAGCATTCGAAGCTTTCTTGGGAAGCGCACGAGTGTGCAAATACAATACATGGCTGTTGCGCGGTAGAGACCTTGATAGGGTGTTTGTTTTATGCATGGTTTTTAAAAACGAACTGGTCAGGGGACCGGTTACTGGTTCGAATGGTCCAATCATTCAATCCAAACGGCTGGTCCGTTCAGACAAAAAAATAAAAGAATTAAAAAAATTTTAAAAAATTGGAAAATGGTCAAAACCGTTCGAATGATTAACCGGCCGGTTCAGCGGTTTTGGGGAAAAATGGAACCGGTCCGGCCGTTCAGTCCGGTCCAGTTTTGAAAACCATGGTTTTATGCCTTCCTTGAGCATTGGATTCAACTTTTTATTTTGTAGGTTCTGTTCTGTCCACTGAGCAAAATGATCTCGTCTGGGTGTGTTGCATTGATTGAATTTGATGATGCCAAGGATGGAGATCTTGGTATATTGACATTTTTCTTAGGTATTCGGTGCCATGCTCCATTAATAATTTTAGTGCTGGTTGCAGGATTTGATTACACATTAATGCTGAAACAAATCAGCTAAGAGCCAGTCCTAGGTTGGTTGAGTCTATATCAAATTCCAAAGTTAATTTAAGTTATACTTGCTTGGTCGATGCAAATAGACAAATTTAGATTAGCTAAACACTTTAGCTGTGTTGTGTAGGTAGAACTAAAGATGATGGCCCATGGCAGTGATAAAATATATAAGATCCACAGTGAGATTAAATGGTTGCGGGGTCCATGTATTTTATGATGGGTGTGGAGAGTTATTATTGATTTCATAGCTTACTCGGCTAATCCTATCTCTAAAACAGACGCTTCACCATTGGTGATTTTGGTCTTATCTGGGTGTGCATTTTTGCATATGGGCCATGGAAGACATTCACAATGGAAGGTGCCTAGCAAACGGAAGGAGTCAACAGTGGAACTCAAGGGCACTTGTTCAAAGCTGCCAAGACTTAAACTTCACCTACAACGGAATCGGAGTCAGAATGCTTTATTCCCATAGTTTATTTAATTCAAATAGGAATAGAAATAAAAACTGAAATCAATAGGAATGATTTCAATTCCAAAAGAAGAATAAGGAATGATCATTCTCTCAAATGGAGAATGAGAAATATCATTCCAGCAGGAATGAAAATGAAATTTTAATTCTACATAACCAAATCATAAAAAAAAGACAATAACAAAAACTCCTCTCAAAACAGAATGAACAGAAATCAGGTAAAAGAATCAAAGATTGTTATTATTAAAAGGAAAGAAAATGAAAGCAACGGCAGACTTTCTTGCGCTTCCTCTCTTTCTCTCTATTTGACTCTCTCTCCTTATTTGTATGTTGGCAAGTTAATTACCTGTAATGATCTCACATTGAAAATACTTTGTATTATCAGTACATGGTCAGCTGGCCATTCATAGATGGCGGTTTCTATCTGTCAGTGAAACTGAACTGAAGAAACGTTTTAGGTTTTAAATTGAAAAAGAAAAAAGTGATTGATAGCTTGTCCCTTATTTGATTATTTAATTAATGTTTCAAATCATATGTCCATTAATTTGCACTTGGGCAGTCAACACGAAAACCTATAAAAGGTGAAAGGGTCAATTTATTTCATTATTGAATGGTTCAAGGAATAAGTGGACATGACATATTTCATATTGAACGGCTTATATTCTTTTTAAATTTTGGGAAGTTTATGGTTTATCCTTAAAAACCCCATTTTTGGAAAAAGTGAACTGCAATATACCCCAAAAGCTAAAATTGCAGCCCTTACATAGTAGCCTCCTATAACCCGCATCCTGTCTTTGAATTTGACATCTATCTACGGCTAGGATTCAATTCATCCCTAGAAATCTCAACTCCACCCTTCGAGTGGATTAAACTATAAAAACCCTTAAATTTTTATAGTAAATTAATCTCTTATATCATAATAGATTCTTCTAATAAGTCTTGCTACTTGAATATTTTCATACTGCAATGGTTGAATAAAAGATCAATAGTCAGTAGTTTGAGGATTTATTGAATGACTCGTTTTTTTTTTTTTGGTAAAACTAGCAAGATGAGTTCATTCATTAAAAAAAAAATAACCACAAAATACAAAAAAAAAAAAATATATAGTTAAGGTCTAATTAAGTCTTAGTTGCTCAGATTTTGTAACCACCCAGGTGGATCTTGGACAAACAACCCAGACTCTTCTAGACCTTTCTTGGCTAGCATGTGAGCAGCAATACTACAAGATCTATTTATATGATTAAAAGAAATTGTTAGGTCTTCAGTCAGTAAGTTAATATCCAAGCATAGAAAGTTTGCATCCGAGACCAAGTCTAAGTTTCCCGTCTTTAGAGCTTGCACTAGAATTTGACAGTCCGATTCCACTTCTATATCTTCCTCCTTGTACATACTCAAAACCTCCAGATTGTTGAGTGACTCGTTGAGTAAAAGATCTCCGAATTTTTCTGCTCATAAATACAAACTTTTCTTCCCTTTTCTTTCACTATTTTTAGGTTGTGTTTGTTTGCAATATAAAATGTTATCGTTGGTTTGGTTTTGTCACCATCAGTTTGGTTTTATCGGCATTTGGATGCAGTGTAAAACATTATCAGCGGTTCAGTTTTATAGGTGTTTGGATGGCAATTTAGTTTACATCGTAAATTGATATAAAACTTACATCAATAGACACATTTTTCAATGCTCACCTTTTAATTGTTTACCTTTTTTCAAACGGTTTGACGTAAAACTCTATCGGTGAAGTTTTACATTGATGAGATTTAAACTCCAAACAAACACAGCCTTAGCAAGCAAGGTGGTTCTGGATTACTTTGTAGGTGTTTAAGCACTGTAGATTTTTAAGTATCAACATTTGTATCTGAATTATAGCATTTGAAATCAGAAAGATAAGATGTTTTGGTACATATATATATATATTCATAGTCTTTCATGGTAGGTTTAACTTTAAACACATGAGTGTGACAACCAAAGTGAAAATCTCCCCCACCCACCCAACATCTCCATTAACATAACAAAATAACAAATGTTTGATCTCAAATCTGTTTACCCATTTTGGTACCATGAAATTGGAACACCTATATGACACTTGCATGGACTCTAATTAGGAATGCAACATCACTGTCCCAAACACCCCCTTTGTGTATAAATTCTAATATTTGGTACCAATATGGCAATACTTCCCCAAAGTAGAAATATAATATGCAGTCCCTAACTTGAATCTTTTGAGTGAGAGATGTTGACATGTTGTTATTCTGCATCTTCGAGGTGTAAACAAAACTAAGTAGGCATTTATCTTCTTCTGGGTGTTCCATGGTATTATGTATTTAGTTGGTTCCTTAACTGGCAAAATGGAATTAAAGTCTTGATTTTTGTATTTTGTATTCACCTTTTTTTCTTTAAATATCACATATCACAATGGGGCATGCATTCTATCTGCTGAAATGTGTTTCCTTGAATTTCTATCAATATCTAGATCTTCTATTTGCTAATTGTATGCATTGGAAAAGAATACGACTAAGAGGTAAAGCAGGATACACTTAGCATTGGCGGTCAAGAGATAATTCAATGTGATCATTTTTCGGTATCTTTGTTTAATAATTCATAATAAAGGAGAGATTGAGGAAGATATCACTTAAAGTATTAGAGTAGGATGGGCAAAATGGAAGGATGCATTTGAACTTTTATGTGATAAACAAATACCATTTGGACTAAAAGGAACGTTCTCTAAAACACTTATAAGATTAGCTATGTTGTATGGAGTAGAGTGTTGGGTAGTTAAAAAACATGTCCATAAAAATGAGTGTGGCAGAAATACAAATGTTGAGATGGATGAACAAAAAAACTAAAAAGGATAAGATCAGGAATAAAATCATGCATAGGAACCTAAAAATATCCCTAATAGGTGATAATATGTAAACTAAGATGGTTTAACCACATACATAAAAGGAACAAAATTTAGCTGAATGCTTTAGCTGTGCATGCGGAACCAGTGATAAGGTTCCACGTCAGTTTTTAAATACATGGGCCCATGTCTTTTACAGTGGGGCTTATGGATTTATTATTGACATGAAACCTCATTGGTTCTACAGCTCGCTGAACAACTAAAGTGTTCAACTAATCCGAATTGGCATAAAAGACCATCAACAACACCAATTAAAAGTACCAGTTGAAAAGGCTAAACTAGTGGTAGACTAAAAAGAACATGATTAGTAGTAAAAATGATTTAATAATGGATATGATTTAAATAAAATGGATTAATGAAATAATGATCGGAAGAGAATGTAACGCCCAGGGAAAAAGACAAAAATAATAAAAAAAAGAGAATGACATTTTATAATGGGTTAATGGGTCGGGTCGAGGCTTAATCAATGATAGGCCAAGGAAACTTATTTTGGGGGAAGGTTTGATTCCTATTTGAATAATGGTGAGAGAGTGGTCGGGGGGCTGCGTTGCTTCCTGTTTTATTCTGGGGAATGAGCTAAAATGGGTGACGAAAAGAGACTCGTTTTTCTCGTTTTGGTGGAGTTTCTTTTCTTCCAACCATTACTCTCGTTTTCATTATTTTCCTCACTTATAACGGTCTAATCTCTTCACACATTAGACAAGTAGCCACTGATCCAGTGTTTCAATTCCATGAGGTTTGCCAGGTGGAGGAATGGGCTGACGAATCGTGACCATCCGTTTCAAAGAACCTTCTGGGCCCCCCCCCATCTTGGGCCATCATCTGGCCCCCACAGGATTGGGAGGATTTGAATTCGAATTTCGAACAGCATCCGCAAATTAAATGCTCAAACGGCCAAATGAATGACAAAGGGGACCAAGGCAAGGACCAAACATCTGACCAGGGGCCACCGCCCACCAGGGCCATCTCAAAAACTTGCCAGCTGTCCCATATGGGTCCCACCCAGAATTAGATGAATTTTAACCATCTGATATTAGCATCATTTGCAAAGCAGCTTTTCGGGCCCATTGGCTAACAGTAATGATGAAGAGGAGGCCTATCTCACGAGTATGGAAGAAATTGAAGGCTCAGGGCCTCAGTGGCTCACACACAACTGTCAAAGCCAAAACCGCTTTGTCATGAGCATCTCGCAGTGGCTCATTGACACTGCCCCAACTAAAGTTTTTCTCCATCTCACGTAAATCATGAGCTCATGTTCTTCGGCCAGCTAGATTTCACTATCTTCCTTTTTCTTTCTTTTATTTTTGTTTTCAACAGAATAATTCAAAACCCACCTCTGGAAATCAGTACAAAACACGAAAAAAGTTGAGTTTTATTATTTTTCGAAACCTTCTTAGTTCTTGCTTAGTTAAAAAAGCAATATAAGGAGCTAAGGACTAAAGCAAAGACTGTCGGGAAAAGAAATGTACAGAAGAAGGTGGCGTGGTTTAGCTTTATCAACCTCTCTCTCTCTCTCTCTCTCTGAGTCTACGGAAGCAATGGAATATTGCAGTGGAGAGAATGGTAGAAAGAAAGAAACAAAGAGCAGGGTGAAGCCGTAATTCCACTCTGTTGGGTTCTGTTTTTTTGTTCAAAAAATAATTTGCACTCTGTAAGAATTATAAGGCTTGAACAGTGATGTAGGTAGTAGAGGCGTCCCGATAAGGTGGGTCTTTGTACTGGCTGTGAAATTTGTACTGGAAATAGTTGTAATGAAACAGTGTAAGCTGAAGTGGGACTGAGACGGACTGACCAGTAGGGGAGAGAGAGGAAGAGAGTAGACAGTGGAATTCTGTGTGTAATAGGAGAAATCCTGTCATGATAGTAAATCAGTATTAAATAAGAACAGTATTTGCAGCCAAACTTATAAAAGACAATAACAAGAGGAAGAAAAGCAGAAAAGAAGGAATATGACCAACCCAGATCTTTTCTTCTTTTATGCTGCTGAAATAAAGAGTAAATGGGGCCCATTACTCAAAGAAGAATTCCTGCTGGATACAAGAGATCAATGAGATCCATTTTTGGTATTAAAACGTGAAATCCATAGGGTATATGGTTATAATTTGAAATGGATTTAGAAAAGATCATTACTTGACCCAGTTCCCACGAAACATCATTGAGATGGGACTTAGAAATCCTGGGGAAGTCGTATCATCCTCAATACAGAATTCCTGTGGAAACTTCAGAGTTGCATCATATCTCTTCATCATCAACACAGCAAAGAGTACAAGAACAATGCCAACCACAGTTTCTTCCGAATACCAGGAGATGGATATATATCAATCTTCTTCTCATCTTCAGTAGAATTACACCTATTTCTAGAAATGGAGAAAGCAAAGAATGACAAAGCTGAAAGAAAAAACGTCTCTCTCTTCCTCTCTCTCTCTCTAGATATCTCTCTCTGTGACAGCAAGTAAGGCCCTACAAGTAAATTAAAGAACCCTAAGATACCCCATTCACTAATGCACTTTTCAAACTATGACGTTTTAGTTTTTTCAGACGCTACCAAATCCACTCCGATATGCAACCAATAATTACGAAAGCCCTTAGGCAGAAGAGAGAGAGAGGTTTTTCTTGCCAGAGCTAGGGAAACCTAGCTGTTGTGTTTTACTCGGTATAGCAGCAGTCCATCACAACAGGCCGAGCGCCAGAAGATTGATTATTGAACATGAAAGGAATCAAACATTTGGCATTACGTCTATTAAATAACAGTCTTAATCCATCACAGATCCCGGAGAAGAGACTGAGAACAAGAGAGAAAATCAAACCCATAACCACAAAGAACTAGGAGTTGGAGGTAAAAGAATGATATATATATATATATCATGAAAACCACCTTCACCATCATATATATCAAACCACACAAATCGACATCACACTTGTATATACATAATAGTTAGGGACATAGAGAAATGTTATAGATTATAGAGAAATCGTCTCAGAAGCGTATACTTTAGTTTTTGTTTAATGATGAATAAAATATCAGTTTTTATTGCTAATTTGCCGCCATAAATTCATAAACAACGCTGATCCTGTGCCTTTATAGGAACAGAAATCAAAGAAAGAAACGAATTAGAAGAAATAAGAAGATGATGAACAAGTAACTACAATCAGTACTCTTTCCTCCAAAATATCATAAAATAATAATACTATTACTATGAACCACTAATTTTTGCTTCCCCAGATCTTGATGAGCTGCAGCGGAATAAGGCAATAAGCTCCGAGCAAAAGAGGACTAAATGAAGAACAAAGATCGAAGCACCAGATCATAAGGAAAAAACTCCCAGAACAGAAGACAAAAATAAGAACAAAGAAGAGAAGAGAAAGAAGAAAAGAATATTAACAAAGATGGGGTTTTCTAATTCTATCTATTTTCTGGTTGTGTGATCTCTTTTTGTTTTGTTTTCGATCTGAACATATCGACTCTTGTCTCCTTTACTAGCTAAGGCAAAGCACTGTATTGATGCAAATCTGTCCACGCATGAATTCCATTCCAGTTGCCAGTATTATTGTTACTGTTGGCGGTGGTGGTTGGGGTGTAAGAGTTGTCAAAGAACCATTCGGTTGCTGTGATACCAGTGCCACTGACATCGTTCTTTGTTGGAGTGGTAACGCCCGAAACCTCCGATTTGGAGATACCCAGGTTCTGAAACGAAATGGGTTGTGGTTTCTGTACCTGATTTTCGAGTAGAGTTGCAGGAGGAGAAGAAACAACATCACTGTCTTTCTGATTCTCTCCACCAAAAAGCATGGCTAACCTCTGCTGCTGCAACCTCCAGTGCAAATCTTGATTGATATAACTCAAAGACTCGATCGAAGATGCCAGGCTACTGTGAACATTCATGGAACCCATCTCCTGAATGCCCCCACTGAGCTTAAAACTTCCACTCTCTCCTTGTCTACCGAGTGAAGGAATATGGTAATTAAACCCCATTAAAGGCCCTGAGGTTGCAGCCGCCCCGTCGATATCGAAACAAGAAGAATTGGTAGCCGTTGCAGTTGCAGCAATGGTAGATGGCATATGATCTCCATATGATAGAAACTGATTATTAAAAACACTACCTGCTGTTGAAGAATGGAGTCTAGAGAAAGGGAGACCACCACAGAGCTGAAACTCCGTGGATGGAGAGAGCCCATGAAAGAACTTCAGCCCACCTATATCGGACGACGGTGCACCGGAGTCCTTCGGGTCGCCAGAGAGTCTTGAACTCGATTTCCCCCTCTTATTTTTCCGGCAACCACCCCCTATCGGAACGTTGCGCAAGGCGCCTCCTTTGGTCCAGTACCTTCTACATGTCTTACAGAAGTGCCTTGGCTGTGTGAGACTGTAATTGTTGTAGTAGCAAAATTTGGTATTAGACGAATCGCATCGTGGGCATTTCAACGGCTGCTCGGGTGGCCTTAATGATGCGGTCTTGCGCCCTCCGTTCTGGCTCTCGTCGTCTGTCGCTTGCTTTGCCGGAATATTATCTGAAGACATCATGTCTGCCACCGCTATCGGGAGAGGGAGGAGGACCAAGTGATGACAGGGAAACAAAGGCCAAGAGATGGGTGGTGGGTGGTTGTTTGCTGATCTGTTCAATTTCCCCTTGGAGAAGCAAAGAGACCCAATTCATTGGTTTCATGCATGGAGTTGAGAGACAAAGAGCAGTTTTCTGCTTGTGATCTTCATCAAAGAGGGGGACTCGATCAGGAATGGAAAAAATAAATTTGTCTTGAGATGGATATATTACTTGGATTTGATAGAATAAATAAACATGGAGAAGAGAGAGTTTACCAGGAAAAACAAGTCTATATATATATAGACTATGAGAGAGAGAGAGATCTGATCCTGAACTGGTAGACTGGCGAGATCCAGAACCAGAATGACAACAAAACAAAAGCAGATTAGGTGGAAGTATGGGTAGGTGTTTGATGAGGGGCGATATGGGTATGTGATGGACCATAAACATAAATACATAAATGCATGCATGCACCTCTTCTATGCAACTATGGAACAAGGAACACATAAGATATTAACTAATTAATTAATTAATTAAAATAAATCATCAAAACAATTATATTTATAACTTCACATGTAGATGTCATTGGGTTGTTGGGACCGCTGCTGCTTCATGTTTTGAACTGATTAACACTAAACTCTCCTTATTTTCTTTTAAATTTAAAAGGGTAAATTTTATAAATAGTATATTTGATATAAAAACACTTGTTTTATCAACATATAAACTCTTCACTATTTTATTGTTATTTTCATTGAGGTTATATTATAACAACAAAGTCCTAAGTTATTATATTTGATATAAAAACACTTGTTTTATCAACATATAAACCTTGATTATTATAATTAAGGTTTTTAAAATCAGAGCAGACAAGGAACTGTTTTGGATCTGGTTCTCATGTCAAACGGTCCGATTATTCAGATCAAACGGATGTCCTGTTCTGAAAAGAATTAAAAAGAAAAAAATGGTCAAAAACCATTGTTTGAATTGACGGTTTGACCACTCAAATCAACAATTCATTGACCAAATCAATAATTTTCGGACAAAAAGCAGATTTAAGGTGAAATAATCCGGTTCTTGATTTTTTTGATCCAGCCTTCTAATCCTGTTTGGTTTTGAAAACACTGATTATGATAAATAATTATAGAGTCCAAATCTATTCCTCATAGAGTGCTCTTCACACCAACCTTACAATGCCTCCCAACTGCCCGTCAGAAACATCTTTCATGCTTTATGTTGTTATTTATATATAAGAAGATTTTCCTAAATACACGGTGAGATAGATAGGGCTGTGAGGTTGGTGTAAAATAACAACTCCCAATTGATAATTATAGATGTCAAATATAATCGAGTCCGAAAATAATAAAATTAGGGTGGTGGAGGGGAGCCATGGATCCCCACAATCCTCATTTATATCATACTTTTATTTTGGTCCTCGTCCATATTTATTAACTTTTGACCCTTCTTAAGAAAAAAAAAAAACTGACTCCACCACTTATTGATTAGACCCAATTATTCTAATTAATTAATAATTGATTTTATCTTATGGATTAGACCCTCTCTCTCAAACCCCACCAGACCCAAATGAAAAGAGTAGAATGGTATTTAAGGCTGAATTTGGAAGGAATATAAATACAAATATGTAGAGTAAAATATCTTATATTTTATACTATTTTTTATGTACTTATACAATACAAATTTGTATTTGTATTCTTTCTAAACTGAGCCTAAGCGATTAAGTTGAAGAGAGGAAGGTTGAACTAGCATTTCATTATTCTCGTGGCCAAGTTTTACATGTGGACATGAATAAATGCTTTCAGGGATGTAACGTATGGGGCCATACGTGGATGGATTCATGTACGAGTGGCTGCATGGCTGTCGTTGGACGGATATTAGATTGCAAGCAAATCAGGACAGCCATTGACAGATAGTGGAAAAGGGGTAGGAAAAGAGAGAGGCAACAGCGGCTGTGGGGCTGCCAGTGGTTGCAGCCTTGTCCATTTCTTCCCCCTCGTTAAGTCACTTTTAACAGATCAAAAAGAAATTTTGAAAAAAAAAAGAAAAGAAAAGAAAGCTAGCCCACCTCACTCAAAAGCCTCAAATTTAAACAATCTCACATGTACGTGTGAAAACTGAAAAGCAGTACTCTTATCTCTGCTTTGTTTTTTTTGACATTGGCCAACGGATTTTACATGTATAGTGCATCCAAAATTGTAAGAAAGAATTCCCTTATGTATATAACTAATTAGAATGGGTTGATGTGGTTATTCATTCACCATTAATAATCTGCCCAAATTGATGAGGTTATGGAAGAAGGAAAGTAGCGTAGGAATTGGCCCCAGCAACTATACATCTGGGGTCTAGAGATTGGATATGTTCTTATGGTACCGGCATTCTCACACTTAAAACCCAAGATTTTTCCATTCATAAAATCTATGATATCAAAAAGACATGATATGACAAGAGTTTTGATCAATTAAAACATGAATTTTGATAAATATCACTTGATTGGTTAAAATATTTATGATACTGGTTGATTGATTATAAGTTTTTCGGACATCATGTATTTTCAATATTACAATCGAACCATTTTCCATTATTTACACCAAGTAATAATGGCCTTTTGTTTCTTCATAGGTATTAAGAGAAGGGTTTTTTTTTTTTTTTTTTTTTTTATGCAGGAGCGAGGGGATAGAGGTGTTACCATAGAGATATGATTAGCTGAACTCAATAACTGTTCAGCAGCATGTGGAACCAATAATAATACTCAACACCAGTCATAAAATACATGGGGCCATAACTACCATTCAACCTCAGTGTAGGTCTCATGTATTTCGGATTAGCTGAACACTATGGTTGTTCAGCAGGCTGTGGAACCAATGATGAGGTTCCACGTTAGTAATAAATTCATGGGCCCCATGTATTTTATTACTGCGTAAAACCTTATCATGGGTTCCACAGCCCACTAAACAGCCAAAACATTCAGCTAAACCTTACTCTTTTTCCACTGGGTGGGGCATTATTATTGGTACTACGGCCTACTACACGGCCAAAGCATTCAGCTAATCCAAATCCGTTACCATGTCCTATGTTCCCTGTTGTGCCATCTATCTCCTCTCTCACAAGAATGCTTTCCAACCTCCAAGTCTACATCTATTCTTTTTTAACAATGTATAAACCTATCCCCTAAACTCTACCAAGCATATCTAATTTGCCATTATTGAACTCGTGGCCAGCTGATCTGGACATTGACAAAAACACCCTTCAACACTCATAGACAAACAAGCCCTATTAATTGTATGAAAAAAGAAAGAAGAAAAACTTAGCTAGTTTGTAGCTATGTTCAACAAGGCCTACCTTGGCCATGGTAAAAAAAAAAAAAAAATCGCCCATTAACATACACATATAGCACATATATTGATGTAAAATGTCCCAAATTTTAAATGAAAAATACGTGAATAATTTGGATTTTGAAAAACATGGGACCAATATGGCATACATGGATGGATTCACTATATTTTCCTTTGGGAAGCAAGAGGTATTACTTATTTATTTTAACTGGAAAATTTACTCAATGGGGGAGACGTAAATACCTTATCCCACCCTAAAAACCTATATAAGCTGTATGCCTTAAAACTTAAAATATATTATATATATACAAAATATACCAAAGAATCCTAAAAAAAAAAAAGGAACCATCTGAATATCTGATCCAAAGAAAGGGATAGTTGTAGTATTTATTTATTTGTTGTCATTTCTATTGGCGAGAGGAAAGAGACCCATAATATAATGTAGACAGTTCCAGAATATAATAAACAACTAAAAACAAAGGGGATACTACAAACGATTGGGTAGTGATGAAATCGACATGGATTATATAGACCTCGGCAGAAAGAACTAGATTACAATTATGCAAGAATAAGGTTTCCTAAATCGGATCAATAGGATAAAGGACAGGATTCGCCATGTCTTCATCCTCAGTTCTTCTTTACCTCTGTAGCCCATAATTCAATTCCTTGAGTTACATGTGGGAGTGCCAGTTGGATTCGACTTGGTCTAATCCGATCCAGACCAGGTCCAGTCCAATTCAATGAATATTTTAGATCATTTTAGTCCGGTTCAATTTAATGTCTAGATTGTTCAATTTATTTTAATTTGGTTTGGTTCTAATTCATTGATACCTATATTCTTATCTTTTATTAATAGACTATATATTGGTTCAATCCAATCCAATCTAAATTTATTACAGATGGATCAGGTCCAATCCAATCCTATAAATATTTTGAACCATTAATTAAATCTGGACTGATCTAATTCATCCAAATTGATTTTGGTTTGGATGGAGTCCAATCCAAAACTGTTCCATTGACACCTCTAGTTACATAATAATATTATCTTGAATACTTAGGAAGAGAAGGTGTGTCAATCTATATATAATTGAAATTTTCCCACCAGAAAATTTTATACTGAACGGGTGACTGTGAATTGAGGATCCCTTGTGGCCCCAACCATTTTGCTTTGTGGGGGATTCTTCTATAGACGTGTAATGTGGGCTGTGCTGGCAAGATAAATTTATACTGAAGGGGTGGTGTGAATGAGGATCCCTTGTGGCCCCTATCATTTTGCCTCGTGGACGATTCTTCTATAGATGTATAATATGGGCTGTGCCGGCAAGAAAAAATTATACTGAACGGGTGGCTGTGAATTGAGGATCCCTTGCTGCCCCGACCATTTTTCCTTGTGGACGATTCTTCTATAGAGGTTTGCAGCCCGCCCGCCCACACTATAGCAGGTTGTGCTGAGCCAGCATACGGGCCTAGGTGGGTTGTGTCTGCCTTGCCTGAAATCCTTTAAAAGGGGAGAATACATTTCCGCCCCATAATGTCCCACAGCACATTCCCGTCATGTATTCCGATGATGTGCTAGGTCAAAAGGGAAGTTCAGCATGGCCCGTGGCACAAGCCCAGGCATGCCCGTGTTGTGCTAGGTTATGGGCAACACAATTAGTTTTTTAGAAAATTTGACAAAAAATAAATTAATAAAATAAACAAGAATTTGAAAAAAAAATCTTAAAATTCCATTCCATATGAATTTCAATGCACATAATTGTTTATATATGAAATAATAAAATAAAATAAAATAAAATTACAATAAAATTGGAAAAAAAAATAATATAGTAAAATTGAAAATAAAAATTTATATGCATGTGTATATGATATATATATATATATATATAATTATTAAATATATAAAAATAATATATTAATATATGCAGGCGGTATCGGACTGTGCCAGCACAGCCCACTTTTTTGTATTGTGTCGTGTTGAACCATGGGCCTCAAAACCCAAAAGCCTGGCATAGCATGGGGGTTTGGGTCGGGTCTGGCATGGCCCAGCCCGTGGGTGGCCGGACCCACTTTACAGGTCTATTCTTCTATTAATTAGATTTTTTTTTTTAATTATCTTTTTCTGTAGATGACCTAGCTAGCAGACGACCTATATCATAAAGAAAAGATGGCTAGTTTTAGCAAAGAAGTCTAAACAAACCAAATATTTTATTTGCCAAAGATGATTTAAGCTGGAAAAGATGGTTTGGTAGTCATCTTATCATTTGGGTAATCTTCATTCATGGAGCAAATTTCAGCTTAAATACTCTTGCCACATGGCAAACTTTGGGCTCTCTCTTAAATAGAGTAGTGTTGTTAAGAGCATTTAATTTGTATAAATAAGGGCATTT
This sequence comes from Nelumbo nucifera, assembly GCF_000365185.1. The sequence continues at coordinate 1,929,823 of NW_010729190.1, forward strand.
ATGCTGGAGCTCTCACCTCTACACACGCACACACACAGAACCCCATATATGCCACCAACCCTAATACAATGTTCTTCTTGCTCAGTTCTAGCTCCACTCATGCTCTCTAGGAGTGGATATGAGCTGAGTTTTTCACAAGCTATTCGAGTTGGGTTTGTGAAATCTTAATTCGGCTCAGTTTAAATTGAGGTTTTAGTTGAGTTCGAGTTTAATATATAGGTTTGTTTGCTAATTAAGTCAAGATCAAGCCTAATGAAATTTGGCTCATGCTTCATGAATCTAATCAAGCTTATATTATAAATAATATATTTTATCTTTTATATGTACAAATTTATTATATATAAATATGATATTTTACATGTATATATATATTTTTTATTTTTTATATAAATCTTGGCTCACTATTGACCTCAAACCAAGTCGAGCTCAAACATGTAAGCTTTTGAGTTATTTCTACCGATTTGAGCTTGAATAGCTAAATATTCAACTTGACTCGATTTGAATCCATTCTTAGTGCTTTCACCTGTCTGATCTATTTGTTGTTGGGGCTAGGTATTAAGGTGGGGCCTCCTTAATTGCAACACATATATGCATGGGCCGGCTGGGCATGATTGTTTTATTAGGGAGCCTAGATTTGCTTTCACACTTCTATATATCAGAAGCAAGGTTTAAAATTTCAACACAATGTATTTGATATCATATTGTATCAATGGGTGAATGATATACAAAATACAAGCCTGCTGGCTTTTTCAAGGGATAGGCAGGCCTAAGGTCTACTTCTTAACCTATTTTTATAAAAAATAACTAAAAAAGCCTTACATTAAGTGAAAGTACGCATATACCCCTTCCAACATAATAGGGTGTATCAATACTTTGAACCTTGATCGATTGCAGGTTATGTAACTAATCCCCATATGTATAGAACATGGAATATGGGCATATTCAATAGTGATTTGTTAGACACTACAATACACAGCAGTGCGTGCATCAAATCCCAAAGTGGTTATTCTTACTTCTTAGGGGCGTTTTTCTTTTGGATTTAGAGAGGGRGGGGGGGGGGGGGGAAGTTGGTCAATGGGATTTTGGTTTCCATTGATCAAGAATCCCATGTTCATTTTTCAGATTTATGTGGGACCAAAGAAAGTTTATTTTCTTGAGTAAGTGATTAAGTAATACCCATGTCCAAGTGGATACATAACTTTCCCACTTAGGGGGAAAGTTGATAATACTTGAATGAGACAAAAATACCCCTTTTAATAATAGATTTTTATGACTAAAATAGTCATTATCTTATTTATCTAGGACATAAAAGAACATAGGTATTGTATTTTCCCGATAAATAACTTACCAAAAAATGAACGAGGCCTCAGGGTTGAAAATGATCCATAACCTAGTGGCAACTATGACACAAAGCATGCTGATTTCATCCTAGTACTGCACTTACATTGTATCATGCTCTCCCATGTGATCTATCTTTTTAGGTCCTTTTCACCACCCACCATCCATTTCATCCAAGGTCCAGAGCCTTTGGACGAAGGACTATGTTTGGGCAAGTGTAGGTGCAGAGCTTTTGTCACAAACGACTTTGTTTGGTCAAGTGCTCTCACCAACAAAATTTCAAATCTTTTGACAGCTTTTGACGGAAATTTGATATAAAAAAAGGTTGGCAGTGGCAGATATAAACTAATGGGAGTAAGTGAATTTGTGGCTCATCTACAAGTAGAAGGTCCACTATCCATTGATTACATGAAAAGTGACAAGATAGAGTGCACTTACCTCAAACCTAGTTTGTAAGTACTTGTGTATTTAATTTCAAGAATAGACAAATATAATATAGTTCATTTGGCCAAAATTAAGGAAAAAAATTTAGATACAGGGGGCGTAACACGGGCCACATAGTATTTTAAAAATCGATCTGTAAATGGAATCGCTTTAAGTGGTCCACTGGTTTTGATATCGGATCGATCGATTGATCATATTAAAATTAATTAAAAATATAAAATCAATAAAAATAAAAAAAAAATTATAAAAAAAACTGAAATTTTGTAGGAAAAGAACTATATATGTTTTTAAAATTATATATATATATATATTATGTTAAATAAAAATAAATGTGAAATAAGAATTATTTTTAGTAGTGATAAAAATGCAAAAAAAAAAAAAAAAAACAGAAGAAAAAACAATTAATATCTCACTCATGACCTTTTAACCAGGTCAAATGATTCAATAGTTTTGCAGATTGGGTCACTGTCACTGGATTATTGGTTTTCCTACACAAATAATTTGATGGTGCAACAGATGTAAAATTCTAGCTGAGTGATGGGCCAATCAAACTGACCTGCTGGTTCAACCATATATTGTATACACAAAGTCCATGTTAGATTCAACCAACACATACAAACACAATTAGATTAGTCAAGCTGGATTTGGTTGATTTACTGACCACAATACATTGTTGGCCACGTTCATCTAGTCATCCTCCAATCATAATATCAATGATATAAAGTTCTAGATTGAACGTAGCCAACAATGTGTTATGGTCATCAGACCCCAATTTGGCTGGTCTATGCTTCTCAAGGCCCTGACCCTAACCCAATCCAGTTTTAAATCGGGTTGACATTTTATGACCGACTTACAACGTATGGTTGAAACAAACCAACTTGAATTTTATACTCTTTGTCAATTTTAAATTGGCCTAATCCAAGTTGTTTTCTATATTACATAGGAGCAAAGTTCTAAATATTGAGGTATCAGCTTGTATCTGTGCCTTTTTTATGTTTTATTTTCTTTTTAAACTGGTTTAGCGGGGTTAATTTAAGTGTTGACTACCCTCTGAATCATGGCCTGACCCGATATAATTCCTATAGGGGCCTTGCATAGTGTGGCAGTGTTTTGAACGTATTTGTGATTGAACCAAGCTAGATACGAGGGAAACACCCATATATGAATACTTATTCTACACCCTTTCTCATCCCTCTAGGGTTTGTAGTTAATTCTCAAGATCCAACTCCTTTAAGATGTGATCATAAATTTGAAGGAAAAAAAAAAGATTACTTTGGTTAAGTAAACAAAATACTATTTACATATAAGTTTTGGGCTCTATTTGTTTCAATTTTGCATCCATTTGTTTGTAGATCATGGTTTGCATTCCTAATTGCTACAAACAAAAGTTGTACTTTTTTTCTGTGTTTGGTTGCAGTGCAATTTTATTTGCACCAGTACAAATGCATGAGGGTGCAAATGTAAAAAATGTAAATTCTTGTTTAATTTTGTTTTGGATTTTATGTCTAAAATTTGAAACAAAAATAGGTTAGAATTTACACTCAAATCATTTACACTATCGTAGTTTTACATCAATACAAATTTATTTGCATTGCAACCAATGATACATATTTTGTATCTCAAAAACTAATACAAAATTTACACCACCTTCTTTCCAACTCAATTTTCTCTCATATAAAATGGGGACCGTATCTTCCTATTTATGCCACTCCAAAACAAATAACTCCCCCCACCCATTTGGTATATATAAAGCAGAACCACAACATTTTACTTTATTTATACTATTTTATATATTACAAACAAATAAGACAAAACTAAATAAAACATCAATTGGTAGGATCTCTGAGATCTGGGATCAAATCAGCCACATGAAGCAAAAAAAGGGGGAGGGTTGGCTATGATGCCGGGAAATACATGATACCAAAAAATATTGTAATCAAACAATCCGCATCATAAAAGTAGTAATCAATCAAATAGGTTTTCATCAAAATTCATGTTTTATGTGGCATCATAGATTTCAAAAAAAAAAAAAAAAAAATTAAGTGAAACAAAAGTTAAAGTAGAATTTACACTCAAACTATTATTTGCATTCACATGCATTTATACTAATTAGATATGTTCACGGATTGGGCTTTGAACCTGACTTTACATTGTATGAGTTTAAATTTCGAATTGGGTTTATTAAAATTTTGACAAAAGCCAAACCTAAGCCCGGACCATGAACAGACCTAATACCAATGCAAATGAAATCTGCACTAAACAAATGTACTGAGCCTAGAGCAAAGATCGAGTGAAAGGCCCAACCCCCAAGTGATGATGGTTGGATTGGTTAAAAATCACGCGGGAGCGAGAAACTGCAGCGGCGTAACAGAGAAGGCGGGGCTCGTGAGACTCAGAGAGGGAAGGGGGAGGCTGGATTCCCGTGAAACCAAGACACCGAACACCAAATCCTTCCTGAGGCATACGCCTGTCACGTGACCCCAACCATCTATTCAAACCCAACGCAAGTGGGACCGACGACATCTTACATGGATACCAATCCCACGATTTCAAAGCGGTGCCGTAACTACATACTCACGGGATTTGAGATGATGTTGATTGTTGATGTTGAACCAATAGTTGATTTGATTTTTTGGATCATTTACTAAATGCCCCCTAGAATTACCAGAATTTACCTTATAATCTTTCGTTTTTTAAAGGGATTATAGCCTAACCTCAATAAAAATAATACTTTTAATATAATTTTTAGAATATGTTAATTTTTTTAAAAATATATCAAATAAGGACAAAAACAATGTTCATTTTCTTCCTCTTCCAAATCACTTCCGCCCTAGCACAGCCCTTCAAACCTCAATGACCACCATCCTCCAGTGCCGCCTCTAACAACGCCTGCACCCATCTCTGGCAACGCTATCGGCCACCTTATGTTGTCTTATTGGCATTGCCAAAGGTGGGCAGTGGCAGCGGTGACGTTGGTGAATGGTAGTCATTGATATTTGCAAGGTTGGGGCGGAGGTGGAGGCGGCACCAACGATGCTGGTGGATGGTATTCATTGAGATTCGTAGGGTTGGGGTGGATGGTATTAATTTATGTTTTTTTAATTTGATTTAAGATATTAAATGAGATTTTATTAGTAAACAATAACCCACTTTATTTGGTATTTATTATTTATCTAATAAATCTATTTTGAGTTATTTATTTTTAAAAGTTAAATTAGGTTGCTTCATAAAAGTTAAATCAAGTTTGTAATTAATAAAGTATTTTCTTTTTGAAAAAAAAAAATCATTTAAAACAAATGTGGGTTTATGGTAATCTTTTAATGGGTTCCACCCAAAGTTCAAAGTATCGAGACAGGTTGATATGTCGTTAGGGTGTATCGACCTGTATCGGTATGTTGTTTCTAGGTTTTATTTTTTTATTTTTTTAAACCAGTTCAGAGGGGTCGGTTTAAGGCCCGACTACCCTCTGAACTAGTGTTTGACTCGATACAACCCCTGGAAGGGCGTATCGGGAAGCCATCGGCACGATACATATCGGTCGATACGGGCCGATACGTATCAATACTCCAAACCTTCGTCCCACCATTTGTATTTAATAGACTAGATAAACATGTGTTAAGCTAATAAGTAATTATTATTGAGAATGTTTAGGAGTGAAACTACCCACTTTATGAATCCTATTTCTTGAATTAATAGGATGTCATGTGTATAAATGGTGGTGAAAATTTTCAGAATTTATCACATGTCTAGCTTTTTATAAAATGAGAAAACCACTTATCTAAATAGTGACAGTGGATTATGGGCTTTAATAGCAACTTCTCCGAAAATATCTTATATCTAATTACAGAATGTAACACGATAGGGGACTGTATTCTAAAGACCTTACATTAATATATATTATATTATCTTCAAGAGACATCGTTGCAGTGTCAACAGGTCCCGTCAGTATGGGCGTGCCCCAACCCGAATCAGACCCGAACCCCAAGAAGTACACGATTTGCTGATCTAGTGGCGTAGGCTCCTGAAGCAGCCAGCCAGTAGTAGTACACGATTCGCTGCTCTGGTACGTGTTGGGAGCAGGAGAGCAGAAGAGAGACGTAGGAGACAGCAACAGATCCAGACAGAGAGAAGAAAAACGCTACTGCTACTACTAACTCTACAAGGACAGAGGACTGAAGGAGTAGTGGGTGGGGTTGGGTAGTGGGTAGGTTAGTGTTGGTTGTATAACGATATATCGCTGTCAGGTGAATATCGTCGTTTGGGACTTTGGGTGGGGGAGGTGGTGGGGGAGGTGTGGCCTTCTTGGCCTGATAGAGTCTGAACCCACTCTCTCTGCCAATAATTGAATTAATGGCATTGATTTATGTCGTTGCTTCTGCTCCTGCAACTGCAACTGCAACTCATCTGCTCGAGCTTTTTTTGCTGTCTGCGTCGTCTTCCTTTAAAATAGATGCAATGCAGCACAGGTATTAGAAGAAACGTATACCAGAGAGAGAGAGAGAAGTTGTGTACGATAATCGTGCTTTATGTGTACGAAGAAAAGCTCGCTCTTCTAAGAAGGTTATTCTCGTCATTTTGGCTCCTCTCTGGTCGCTGTCTACTACGTACACATACATACGGTACTCTATGCTCTCTCTCTAAACCCCTCTCTGGTTCTTCTGGGTTTTTCGTTCGTACGTGATAGCGCCTCTCTCTCTTTATTACTTCAATATCCACCTGCACTCCTTTCTTTTTTTTCTAGTGAGATTGCCCCCACCCAAATCCCTATGTCTGGTGTTATATTTGCATCCCAGGCTTCCCCACACAAAGTGGGTCTCTGTCCTACTCGTTTCACCTACTTTAAAAGATTATATTTACGGTATTGAGTGATTTGCAGAAGATTATATTTGAAGAGTTGTACAGAAAGAATTTAAATTTGAATGGAGACATACACACCCAGAACCTCTAATGAATGTCATATTGGTTTTGTCCTTAATACACTTCCTGAACCCACAAGTCACCCTGGTCAGCTAGCCAGGATCGTCGGCACACAGAACACTGGCCACAGCCCATCGTACAGTCCTGGGTCTCGTCTGGGATCACCGACCAAGGTAGTTGGGTGGTGTGGATCCCTCATAACTTACGAGGTGTTCCCTGTTTCATATGGAAAGCGTAAGGTAAGGCCCATCATTAACAATTTAACATTAGATGAGTTCTAAGTTCTAACACAAATTGAAGAAACTTTTCAGATATGGTTTACAGTTTACTGACATGTGGCTGGCTGCCCAAGAGTTGTATGTAACAGAGATTTCTCTGTGTACACCATGCACTACTCTGACAGCAAAAACAGAGGGTTGGCCTCACGTTTCAGGCTAATTTACCAGCCACCGAAACACCAAGGTTTGCACTTTTCAGGGTCCTTAGCCCTAACGCCTTACGGGTCATTTTGTCGAGGATCATTTGGCCCCGTCAACATCCAAAATGACTGATTTGTTTTCTCTCTGCTCGTCCTTTTCTATTTGCTATTGGTGCGATGTTGAATCGAGATCGAGAGAGAGAGAGAAAAAAAAACTTCGGCTGTTCACGTCCGATGGTCTGTACTGCCCTGCCCACACAGGCTCCCTCCATGTGACACCATAGTTCCCACAGCCATGCCTTCGCTCTTGTAACCGTTGCATTGCATGAAGGAGTTGGGATCTCCTACCAACAGAACACGTTCCAACCATTTACTAATTTCATCTAACACCATACATCTCACCATGAGACCCGCCCTGAAATGTGATGTGTGGACCGTGCGGTGTCAGATCATGTTTGTAGGGGTTGGAACGTGTTATGTTGATAGGAGATTAATTCGGACTGCATGAAGAACTGACGTGTCTACGTTTGACAGCCTGAGCTCTATACACAGGCATCTCTCCTGTCCTGTGTGCACATTAGTTCACTGTTCGTATAAGACTCAACGCAGTAATAATGGTGATGGCATGGCTTTGTGGCTTAGTGTCACGGGGAGAGAGCCTGTGCTTGTAGACTGAGCCTGTCGGGTTTGGTATTCCCTATTTATTTATTTGGGTCGGGTCGGACTTGGGTTAAAGCAAATTCATACCAAATCTGACCCGTTGACAATTTGACATCACATCTTATTCAATATTTTAAAAACCAATTCAGAAACGAAACGGTTTTGGCCATCGGTTTCTGGGTCAGTGATTTAACTGTCCGGATCAAACGGTTTAAACACTTTAACAGATATATCATCTTACCACTTAGATTGAAATGATAAAATGCATCTAAATATCATGAGAAATAATTTGAGATGAGAGTGTGATTTGTGAAGTCGGCTGAGAGAATTTAGAAGAGAAAGAAGACAGAAGAAGAAGAAAAAAGTCACTTGCAGCAGCGACAGCGACAGCGATGGCGGTAACGAATAACAGCGGCAACGGTGGCGGCGACCTACAGCAGCGATGGCGGCAATGAAAATAGATCTGAAATTTCTCTTAGAAGTCTCTCTCTCAGATCTCTCATCTAGATTGCTCTCCCAAATCTCTAAACCTGAGATCTCTCAAATCTCTTTCACATATCTCTCATCTGATCTCTCTCTAATAGATCTCAGATCTGAGAGATCTTCTCTTTTCATTCTTGTTGTCATAAGTAATAAACCACGAACTATTTCCCAGGTCAAACGATTCAACAGTCAAATTGTTCAGGTCAACGGTTTGTTGACCAATTCAACAATTTTTTACTAAGGACCAGGTTTGGGATAAAGTGGAACCGGTCACTTAAACGGTTTCCGGTCTAATCGGTCCGACTGTCTGGGTCATCGACAGTTCTATTCCATATTTTGTCTTCAAATGTTGCTTTCAATTAAACAGCTAATAAATATGCATGCTTTTAAGCTTTAAGCAAATTCAACTTCTTGAAATCATGAATCCAAAATCATAAATTAATATGCATAAACAGACCCATAAAAATAGTTACAAATTAATAAATATAAAAAATAAATTATTACATTATCTATACACGAACCATTATTGTTGACCATTGAAAATAAATGTAAAATAATTAATAAATAAAAAATAAAATTAATCAATTGAAACAAAAATGTTAACTCATTTTATCTTAATATGCCAGCTAATGACACTATATGGCATTTTATAAATAATTAAATGTATATATATCCAATAACATATTATTTATTTTAAACGCAATGATTAATTAGTAATTGCAAAAAAGAATATTAATTCAATGAAAAATGTAGAAGATCCTAGGCGCAAATAGCAGGCAATTCATATTTTTAATTACTAAATAACTATTCTATATTTTTTTATTCACGTTTTATTAACCATCCTAGAAGAGTTAATTTTGATATTTCATATAAATGAAGGGGTTCGCGCAGCAAGTACAAGAGTCAACAAAATCTTTTAAAAATATGAGATTGGAAGCGAAAGATCAGAGTGGATCGATCAAGAGAAAGATGAATTGGCAAATACAAAACTGCCACAGCATTTTTCCCAATAAACAAAAAATAAGAATACTGTACAGTAAATTAGCATACATCAATTCTAATTCTCTTTTCTCACTTGCCTATTTTACCTTTCCTTTTCCTTTTCTTTTGCCCTTTAAACACAATTATCTACATGACTAATACTTCGATACCGTATGTTTTCAACCAAACCCAAAACCCTCGTTAGCTTCATGAATCGCAAGGAGCAGCTTCTCCTCCAGATGTTGTTTAGATGGATACTCTGGTAGATCCAATTGATTGAAGCTGCAATTTTCATAGAACAAGAGATGTATGAGAGAGAGATAGAGAGAGAACCAAGAATAATATATGCAAAAAAGGTACCATGTATGAGCAGAAGGCAAGTGATCAGGAGTCCCATAAGCTTTATGAATCTGAAATCTCTGTGAACCTGAAATTCCTTGCAATGCACTGAAACCTTCCAAAGGTACCTGCAGGGATAGGTGAGAGGAGCATGTCAAGACAACAAGTTTCAAGGTCGCCATAGAAGTCTTCCTCTGTAGTCTTCTTGAATTTTATGCCTTGATTTCTATTTTATATGCTATCACCCAATCATGGGCCATCACATATATGTAAAGCAAATCCATGTATTGAATAAAATAAAAGCATAATCCTTTAAATAATTGAATATAAAGACAAAAAAATAAAGTTCTAAAATGTCTTTGTGGTTGTCAATTGTTTTGTCATCCTAGTCAACACATAGTCAACTGAATAGTGATGTGGTCAGCTTGGCCCTCAAGTAGTTGGCGACTAGTTGGCACTGATAAAACTGCATGCCTACGGGAAACAAGTTCTGATGTGAATAGAGGAATTTCTTTTTGAAGAGATTCTCAAGTTGTTGGCTCAATGCAATCCCATTCAGAATCAACAGCTTGTTCAGATGGATTCCAATAAATAACAACAATAACAATCACGGATAATCTTTTGCTATGTATCAATTATGAGTTAATCGTTCAAATTTCTTCAGTTTCAAAAGGTCAATAGATAAAAAATGCAGAGGTCAATGACAAAAAAGGTACCTTTGAGGTGCCGGTCACAAATTGCAAGAGACGAGCTTTATCCTCCTTGCTGAAACCTTGCACAACCTCCCAAAACCACTGAATAACAGGAGATGCAGCACTGTATCCAGAATACTCGGTATTCGCCCTCAAGTCATCCACTGGAAGAGAATTATGTATGAAATTTAGTTAAAAGATGGTTTCATTTTAATGTCATCAAAAAAATAACTCAGGTAACTCACAGTCAATATCCGGAAGCCCGCTTATCAATAGCTCCAGTTCTTTATCATTGAAGATAGATACCAAATCCCGAGGAATCAACTCAGTGAAACCTTCTAAAAATGCATTTATTTGAGGACGAATAGCAGTGGTTAACCGATGTTCAGCAACAAGATCAACGTATTCATGCTTATTTTCCTCGGTGACTCTAATGTTCCGGCCACCGGGGATCAGCTCATAGTCAGTTACCTGAATTTCATACCAATTATAAGTTTGACCAATAAAGTATCTTATTCCTAGTTTATATAATGGAAAAATGACAAGAATTATAATTACCTCTGCCCTTTCATACAATATCAACTTCTCTTCATCAGCATCAATGCTAAAAGTAAGGTCCAAAATGTCACTTATGTCATTCTGCAAAGGACAAATAATAAATTGAGAATGATATTTGACAGACAATCCCCCCCCCCCCTCTCTCTCTCTCTCTTTCTCTCTCTGGCAACATACCTCAAGCATCCACTTCAGATTTTTGAAGTAAGCAGGATCTATAGCCTCTATATCATGATAGCTGACTTTAACCCCCAAGATATGCTTGTAGAAAGACCGAGTGAAATGAACATCCAGAAGCTGTCCATCAAACAGTGCTTTTCCAACCTTAAGGAAAAGAAATGGATTAAGTAAATTGTAAGCATGTCATCAAGCATTCAAAACAATTAGAAATAGCGAAGGCACATACCAGCCGTCCAACAAATTTGAAGTATGACAGATGTTCTGTTTGGTAAACAGAGTTTGGATTTGGTTGAAATGTTGATTCATTGCCCACTGTTGTGAAAAGCAGTGCCCCCTTGTCAAATATAACCCTAGACAACAACTGATACCATTCTCTTGTAAGTCCACCAGCATCAATTCCTTCCTCCCCTTGGAAGTGAACAGTCAATCTTCCCTTCAGATCATGAGTTGAACGCATGCGCAATTGGTTATAGGAATCTTCAAGAATATATGCTCTTCGCACTGAAATTCTCAGAGGACTATGATGATGATCATGTTGGTGCTTTATTTTTGAGCGGAAGTGAGCACACTTGTTATCAAAATCAATAAACCGTGGAACCTTAAGCATCAGAGAGAATGACTTCTCAAGCAACCCTGGGTTTTGCCTGATGAAGGCATTTAAGAGTTTCCTGTGCTTTTCTGAGAACTTCACAAAAGCAATTTGTTTCTCATCAACTTTTGTAAGGGAACCTGAAGTCTTCTGTTGGCCAACAGTAGTTGCATCTTCAATATCAGTTGCAACTATGCTGAAGTCTTGACCTGTGCCTGACTGCCCAGGGTGTAACTTCTCACATGTCACAAAGAAAGATTCTATGTATGGTAAAATGTTCTGGGTACCTGCTGGAAGTGGAGGCATTACACTTGGGGTTGATGTTAAATTTCGAGATTCAGTGAAGTCAAGTGCAGAATCAGAGTAACTTTCGATTTTGCTTATGCAAGTGCTCAATTCCTGCCACAAGGGTTCCAAAGCAGTATTTATCGCTAACACCTGAGAAAACGCATCTTCATTCTCTCTTTCAGGTGCGAGTTGGTGATCTTTCTCTTTCTCATTCAATGAGGCAACTAGGGAGCTTAATGCCTGCAAAACCCTCAGGATTGCAGTTCCATCAGTAGAGTTCGTACTCATGAATGCTTTATCTGCTTCTCCAAATATGTGCAGCTCATCCATTGCAGATCTGGTCAATTTTTTAACAGAATCTGCTAACTTGGTAATAAATAGATGGCAATGAGTTGGAGTAATAGCCACCAACTTTTTCAGTACCTCAGCCACAAGAACATAAGCTTTGTCAGACAAGCTGCAGATTGAAAAATGGGGACAAAAACTAAGATAAGAAACAGCAATGGAAAATAATTAAGTTGCAAAGTTAAAAATAGATATCCTCGAAAGAATAATAAGGATGTAGATCACCAATGAAAATCAAGAAATAATAGTAGATTAATATATCTGTTACAGGTGCCTATCTGAGTAATATATGAAGTTATAACAACTATTGGGGGATTAAACTTGTGAGCCACAATATGAAACTTTGGGAGAGAATAATTGAGCAACGATTACAACATGAAACAAGTATATCAGAGAACTCATTTGGATTTATGCCAAAGAGATCAACCATGGAAGCCATCTTTCCTTTGCTATTATTGATAGAAAGGGGTTCTAAATAGGTATATAAACCTAAGTAAGAATATGTACAAGGGTGCAACAACCACTGTTAGAACATCTACGGGAGACACATCAGGTTTTACAGTTGCAACGGGTCTTCATCAATGTCCAGCACTTAGCCCTTATTTATTTGCACTGATCATAGATGAATTGATTATAACAAATTCAGGAGGTCCAATGGTGTATGTTGTTTGTTGATCACATTGCTTTAATTGGTGAAATTAATGAAGGATTCGATGCAAAATTAAGCTTATAGACAAATGCCTTAGAATCAAGAGGTTTTAAAATAACCAGGACTAAACCAAAATGTATGATATGTAAATTTAATAATAATAGAAGTGAAAATCTTGGAGACCAAGAGATAACTCAATGTGACCCTTTCTAGTACCTTGGTTCAATACTTCGATAATTCATAATAAGGGACAAATTGAGGAGGGTGCTGCCCACAGAATGAGAGCAGGATGGGCAAACTGGAGGGGGTGCATCCGGAGCTTTATCTAATAGGTGAAAGACAACTAGATTAAAAGGAAATATCTGTAAAACAGTTGCAAGGCCAGCTATGCTGTATGGAGAAAAGTGTTGAGAAGTCAAGAAACAATATGTCCAAAAAATAGGTGTGGCACAAATGCATATGCTGAGATTGATGAGTGGAAAGACTAGAAGGGATAGAATAAAAAATGAAGTCATTTGAAAGAAACTTGGAGTAGCTCCAATAGGTGATAAAATGAGAGAAAGTAGCCTAAGATGGTTTGCACACATGCATAGAGGACCACCAACATCACCTTACGAAGAAGTAATTTATGTAGCCAATCCCATATAGTTGGGATAAGGTTTGGATGATGATGACGAGGTGCCTACCTAGGGAGTGCAATACAGAGGGGGCAGCAAGAGATTGAAGAATGTGTATTCAGTTTAAAATATTACAAATAAGAACCCCTTGAAAAATGAAGACAAGCCATGCAATACAGCACATACACAAAGAATGAAAACGCCAATAACATCAAACAATGCAACTAACACGCAAAGGCAGCTTAAGAATAGATACATGTTATCCAAAGTTTTGGCATGGTGAGACTAAGATGGAGAAACATTGACCAAAAAACAAAAGCTAGAATTGGGAAGTTATTACTATCCCTCCCAAAGGCTCCCTTATTCTCACTTTTCAGGGGAAGGGAGGCCAGTTCACCTCATGGTTTTTGAGTTTCATATGCCCTTTACTTCCATTTCTTTCTTCAATCTATTGTATTGGTTCAAATGTCCAATACTAAGAATGCAACATATTGTTGTCAGTGCACAAAAGATCATAATAATCACAGAAGAAATCAACTGGAACTAAATAATGGATGGGGTATATTTTCTGCATTCTTGATTCTGCTACATGTCAGAATGTGCCAAGCCATGCTAAAAAAAATTAATAACAGGACCTTGACAGTATTTCTCTGTTTCCTCAGACAACAAACTGACTAGTACTGTCCTTCATGTTCAGAAGATAGTAGTCAACCAATGGGTCATCAGGCATTACCAAAGCAACCCAAAATCAGTAAAATTCAAACCTCCCTAACCCACCCACCCCTCCCAGGAAAGAATAAAAGAATATCTGGTTGGCTTTATGCAATAATTACAGAAGTATGTAGGCAGTCACAAAATAAGCAGTTTATCAAATTCAGTTACTGATTATGGTTAGAAATAAATAAAATAAATAAAAAAACAACCAACCAACCAAACACTAAAGATTGGTAATAAATAAAATAGCAACTTAATGAGGAATTTCAGTTCCCTCTATCTTACCCCTCGCGTGCAAGCAGAGAACATAAAAGTCGAAGTTCTGCTTGTGGCAGTTTCACTAGTACAGCTTGAGAACCAAATTCATTATTTACACCAGAAGATGCTGGTTTAGAGCATTCAACAGTATTGGATGATTTAACATCTCCGGTAGAAGAAGACCCACCAGCTGCAGTATTTGTTTCAGCATCTGGAATGGCAGTCTGAGGACCAGATTGTTGTTTGGAAGAGGATAATGCAGGTTTACTGGATAAGCTAGAAGTGCTTTCAGCATTATCAATAATAACCTCTAATAGACTTAACAACTGGAGCAGGAAACAAAAAACAACACCAGCAAATTAGTTAGTATTTCAACAGCAATTTCATTAAGTGACTCAAGTTCTAATCTAGATTCTAGAACTAGAAGTAATACCTGTTCAAGATGAGCTATACTCCTCAGATAGAGTGGCTGATTCAACAGACTCAAAAGCAATACAATAGAATAATCCCCTCCCTGCTGTGTCTTTCTTTCAAATTCCTCATCAATAATCATAACAGCCTTTCCACGATCCTGATCAGAACTTGTCAACTTTTGTATGGATGGCCGTGCAAGCTCAAACTGAAGCAAAAGCTTTGCCACATAGGGATGGTTCTGAGCCAAGTATGTCAAGGTTTCTAGAATACGCCGGGACACAAGAGGAGGAACTCCTATAAAGTAAGAGATACAGCAAGCTAGTAAGCATCTCATATATTGTCAACAACTGTTCCCAAACATTAAAATCCAATCAAGAAAAAAAAAGCCCCTCCAGTTTATACATGAACAAATTTGTCCAAGTTTTATCCATGTAGTAGAACCTTTCTAATAACCATACATATGACAAATAGTTGGTGTCTCTTTTATCTGTCTTAGGTGTCATTCTTGTCTATGTAAAGACCGAAAAAGTATTGAGAATTGTGATCATTATCATAGATTATAAAATGTTCATTATCATAAGACACAAGAACTGATATCAAGCTTATTAGATTATAAAATGTTCATTAGCACTTGAAGCCACATGAAAGGTTGAAATAAACCTTACCATCCAAAAACTGAGGACGAGAGTACATGACATAATTCTGACAAGCATACAGTCGATATGATGTTTCTGGAACACTATTTAAATTATTGACTGGCTTCTGAGAGTCCAGCATAAGAATGTCCATCAAGAGTTGCACCATAGTGGTTCTAGTTTCATGGTGAGAACATAGGTTCAGGAGAAGCCTCTGTAGTTGGCCCTTATAGAGTGGCTGGAAAAGCATAATCATCAATATGTTGGTTATATAGAAGCACATACTAAAAGGCTATTTTCACTTTCCAATTAAGTACCTGAACCACACGAAGCAGTCGAATCATGGCTTTAAGAGCTTCTTTATCTACCAGAGGAGCCCCATCTGCTTCTAGTAACTTACCTCCAACAGATCTGCGTGATGCAACTCCAATACCAGATCTGTCCAAGGTGGATCCAACAGCTTCACCCTGTCTAGAAGATTCACCTCTCCGGCTCCTTGGATACATGCCGAATAGTGTACGACTGTGATAACGATGTGAAAGTCTTTCACGTAGCATGTTTGCTTCCGCAATAAGAGCAGGTGATAAGTGGGCTAGAATAGAATCAGAAGATGTTAAAAGTACCTGACAATGAAAAACATTTAACATCTATGAAGTTGAAAAAAAGAGCTTTCTAAAAGACCAAAATAACAAGTCATAGTAAATTGGCAACCTCCTCACGTAAATCCGAGGGGAATGTAGCAATTATTGAGACAGCATCCATTTCAACAGGTTGGCCTTCCAGTTCCTGTGATTGATGAAGTCTTTGAGCTTGTTGTTGTGCTAGAACTTCTGCACGGATATCTGGGGGAAGAGCTGCAAGGAATTCAGGATCAATATCTCCAACAGATTGAGGTTCAGAATTTGAAGGTTGTACAGCTTGACCCTGTTGAGCTGAGAGAACTTCAGCACGCAAATCCTCAGGAAGAGCATCCAAGAATGCAGGATCAATTGCTCCTGAATCAGATGCCACATTGACTTGCTGCTCCTCATCTGGACTACTCTGATCTTCTCCTTGGCTGGGATTTTCTGAGACTTCACTAACACTCTGAAGAGATGCATCTCTATTACTAACTACCATGGTATTTCCTGATGACATATTTGTTCTTCTCGTTCGAGTTGGCTGCAGATCACCTAAAGGTAACCTATCAGTGGAAGTTTGCCTTTCACCTCCATCATCATGACCATCAGCACTTCCAATTTCAACCTCCAGACAACGTAGGCTTTCCCCTAAGGTTGCTCCACTTCCACCACTTTCCTGGCTCACTGCTTCAACATCCCTTATGACTGCATCACTGTGTTCATACTGTATGTCAACAACTTGAGATTGAGTAACTGATGCCTCTGTTACTTGGAAACTGTCAGTCACTGGTCTGACATCAGCATTGCCACTGCCATTTGTAGCAACAGGAGCAATAGAAATGCTTCCATTGTTTACATTGCTTTCTAAAGGTGTTTCAAGCCTTACTCCTGATTCTTGTAACTGACTGGCCTCCCCTTTACCTTGAGGTTCTGCTGTAGTTGTATGTTGATCAGAAGGTTTCTCAGGGATTGGTCGTCTCAGCCGAGAAACAAGTAACTCCTCAAGACCTTGGGGTATTGCAGATGCAGTTGATCCACTATGATGTTGGTTATCGTCTACCCACATATTGAAACGGTGTCCATGTCGTCCATTCCTCAATGACCGGAAAATTGTATCTAACTGTGATGAAGTATTCTCTAAGGTTCTCTCTGAGAAGAGGGCATCACCCACATTTTCTGGAAAATTTTTTATGCAAAATAATTAGAAATTAGGAGAAAATAATAGATATCAAAATGGAGAATAACACATCAATCCATCAAAAGTATTCACCTGATTGCCTGACAGGTGTTGGATGCAGTGTAGAAGCAGGTTCAATCAGGAGAGGATGCTGAGAAGGAACCCCATGGTCACTAGTCCTTCCTAAAAGATTGTAAATAGACGTTGTACGCCCATGCCGCCGAGAGCCAAAAACTTCAACAGGCATCACACGGAGGGTATCATTGGCAAAACTGTTTTCTCTACCGAAAACCTCAATATGGTCGAAAACATTTATTCCATTGATACCCTCCTCCAGCCTAAGAATAACTCCCTCCTCATCATCCTCATCATCTTCATCCTCTTCTTCTAACACATCTTCATCAAAATCATCCTCATCAATTTCATGATCATCCTGATCTGTATCAGGATGAGACATGTGATGAACTTCATCTTCCTCCAGATCATTATGTTCATCATCTTCATCTTCATCCTCATCTCCATCATCTCCAGACATCTCCTCATCCTCATCTTCATCAACAAGATTGTCTTGCACATTGTGAGGAATGTCAAACCTTATCCCCACCGATTCCAGACTATTTTCAAGAGTCCCAGCTTCCCCAGAAGTTTCATGCATAAAATCATCTTCAGTTCCAGGACCATCAAGATCACGGTCATGCTCCATATCATCCGTAACTGACTCTGAACTGCCAAGTGTTTGGGCTGATGTAAAAGGACCAACGTTGTTAGCAGCAACTTCAATGTGGTTGGGCTGGGACATGGTTTCCAATGATTGTAACTGATCATCACCATTATCTACTCTTCTGGCTGGGTTTTGATCAGATGGCTTCTGTGAGTGCTCACCCTTCCCAGAATTAAGACCAGCAGAGTTGACATGTTCCTTGGTTACTGACTCAAGAGCCTTGACAATTCCAGTAACAACCTTAGGTGCATCAGCATGATCCAGGTCCAAGACTCGAAGCATTCCAGTCATGGATTGGATTAGCCCAACATCTATAAAGGTTGCTGAGGCTTCTGCCAAAATACTTGAACCACTAGGAGATCGAGCAGCTAGAACATCATTGAGCAGATCGACAAAAGCATGAATATTGCTACTAGGTGGCCTAAAAGCATTAGATGAAACAACAAAGTCGTTGAAGACATTACTGATCTCAGTAAACACCCTTCTCCGCCCTTCAACAGAACGAATGCAAGCTGCCACCAAAAACTGGCTAGCCCTGGTGGCTAGTTTCTGCCTCCAGTCACTATCTGATTTTTTTTCCTTCCTGTAGCTACCAGCATTCGGAAGAAACTTGTGAAGAATGTGATGAAACATTCCATCACTATAGTTTCCAGTGGAAACTCTTTGAGGAGGGGCTCTGGAGCTACTAATCTCAGCATCTCTCTTAAGGAGAATATGTACAGATGAGGAATATGTCAAGTGTATCTCAGTCAACAGCTTTAAAATGAAAACAGTCTTTGCAAGAGATGCAGAAGCTTCCTGACTATTAGTTTCACTCTCTTCAGAAGCAGTAGCAATTGCTTTTCCTTTCCCTTTAGTCACAACATCATCAACGTCCATGTCGGTTAACGATGACCCCTCTATCACACCATCTTTTACAGGAGGCACAAAAGTCGTAATAGAATCCAAGAGAAGCTCAATAACATTTGTAAAACTGTGTGCTGTTTTTCTATGAGATTTGACATTCTTAGAATTTGAATCTGCAATTTTTCCATGCCCACTCCCAGGGGCCATTGGGCTCATATCACCTGTTGCATTCTTTCCATCAGCCATTTGTTGCTTTTCTTTCTCTGATGCTCTCTCTTTCTCCTTATCCTTGCCCTTGTCTTTGTCACGGTCTTTTAACAGGACAATGTATGGCCTTTCACCTACCATCTCAATTTGGCATACAGACTGAGCAGCTTGGACAAAAACCACTGGATCTCTAGAAATGACAGAAGCCAAAGTTTGAAGAAAGTTGCGTGGAGTAATTCTCCCATTGGAATGTCTATTGCTGGCAGCTACTAGGCTGTGGCGAATCTCAGACTCCATTGCTTGCTGTAGAGTTTGAGGATCTTCAAGAATATGGCGGATTATAGTAGCAGCAACAGTATCAAATCCAGAAAACAAAGAACCTGTTGGTAAAGACAACAATGAAGGTACACCTCCAGCATCAAGGAAATTCACTGCCATAGAGTGAGTTCTGGTAAGTGTAGCACAAAGCTGAAGAACAATGTGCATTGTATCAGAAGGAAGCTGGCTCTTGATACATCTACATGCGATGTCAATAAGCCGCTTCTGAGCATGTTCATCCATATAGTTTGGAGATCCTCCCAATGCAGACTGCAAGTTGTTTGGCTTCTCCTCATCAACCATAACAGAACTTTGTAGGCGACTGAGATTGTCCTTCAATTGCTCAGGAATCTCAGAACACAATTTTGGATCTACCTGCAACAGTCGATCAATTGCAAGAAAAGCTGCTGTCACCCACTTTGGCACATCAGATTTACCCCTATCATGTGAACTAGGGTCCCACTGAAAAAGCAAATCCAAAGCAACCTTTGCCAGCCCATTTTGGGAGGCAATTTCTCGAGCTATCACATCTTCATGAAGAATTAATGCAAGAACATGAAAAAGAGCAGATAGCAAAGCAGAATTTCCACTGTCAGAAACAGAAAAGCCAAGCTTCACATGGTCAATGATAAAGGAGATAACTTTGGGCCTGCATTGACCATCATTTTTGGAACATATCATCACAAGTAAGTCTCTAACTGGAAAGGCTAAAGGTTCCCTCATCTGCAGAAGCCTGGTACACGTTGCTAACAACTCCTCAACAGGAGGAAGCTGGATTGTTTCTTCTTGATCTATATTATTTGCATCAGCAGCAACATCTTCCTTTGTTGATGTGTCAGAATTCCCCAAGGACATAGCAAGTGCACGTGCCAGTTCATCATCTTCTTGGACATCCTCTGGATGTGAAAATAACCACTCCATTGCCATCTCCACACTATTTGTTCCTACTTGTCTTAAAGCTTCTTCTGCCCTAGACCTGGAAAAGCCCATCTCCACAATTGTTGAAATAGCTGATTCATTAGGAGGAGAACCAGTAATGCGAGCTCCAGAGTTTCCATTAACACTTTTCACCTCAACTCCAGAGTAAATGTGCCGCATGATAGAGATAATTGTTGTAACAAACTCACAATTGCAGTCAGAAAACTGAGGATGAGTCCAAACAGGAAGCACCGTTTTCAGTACCATGGACTGGAGGACCTTTACAAATGTCTCAGCATCTCGTGGAAGAGGAACATTCACAATCATGAGAGGTTGGGTAAGCAAATGCTTTGTAGAAGCAGATAAGATAAGGGATGATGTCACCAAATGGTCCATAAATGAACCATAGCTGGCCAAGGGGCCATATATCCATGAATCACCTGTTTCTTCCTTCATACCTTGTTTTAAATTCCCATCATCAGTATCCATTGGAGATGCTGGAGGTTTATTAACAGCAAAAAGCAATTGACTTGTAGCTTCAAAAGTGGTCAATACTGCTTGAAAAACCCCATGGCCATAAAAACAGTTGACCAAAATAGGGTTGCAGGAATCTGGCCTATCAAGCATAATACCATCAATGAACTCAATCACCTTGCCGAGATAGCGACATTTTGTTGATATAGACACTTCTGATCTACAAGAATCTGCATGCCCCTCAAAGTTCAAGTGCTCTAATACAATAGACGCAAAAGTTGAAACTACAGATTTTGAAGCAGGGGAAACAGTCGGTGAATCATCCCGTCGACGAGAAGGAAGCAACATTGCTTTTCCCAATTCCAGAAATAGATGGCTGATGTGGAAAGAAAGTGATCTTACCATATCACAGCAGGATGAATGATAGGATCTCTGGTTATCACCTTCCATTTTTCTAGCAGAATCTGAAGAACCAGTGCGCTGCAGTTGATGACCAGAACCAAGACGCAGACTAGATGGTCCATCCATACTAAATCTCTGCTGAACACCGGTAGCACGACCAAGATCACGGTACAGGCTTATAAGATCAAAAAACTGAGACTCAATACTCCACCCTGACATCCTTCTTCTCAGTAGTGGATCAAGAAATTGTCTAAATGAGTTAAATCTTTGGTCTTCAGTTTCATTTGAGTTCACATCTAATTTCTGTGAGTCAGTAGTAGAACCAGAACCGGCATCCTGTGTCTCGACTTTTGCATCTTCAAGCAAAGCAATTTGCCATAGAACCTCCTGGTGGACATGTCCAATATCTTCCAGGACATCCTTGCTTCCATTTCCAAATTCCGTAAGCAATGCATTTACCCAACGGTTATCCTTAGAAGCAGCAAGAAATAGAAGAAATTCAATAACAAAAAGTTCAGAAAAGATCCCCCCATCTGGTGAAATCCTGGGGTCCAACAAAAATGAACCAGAAACCAAACTAAATCCAGTTAAAGCCCTCTTCAGATGGTCCCTCAATGAAGAACAAAAGGCATGTGCCAGCACAGAAGAGTGACTCTGTGTGAAACCCTTAAAAACCACAGTGCTATGCAAAGCAATAGACATTCCTTCAGATGATTGAGCAACACTAGGTCGTAAAAGAAGTTTCATCAGAGCATCAATCCCCTTCTTTTCCACAAACAACCTACAAGTTTCAGAGTTTTCCATAGTTCTATGAACCAGTACCATCACATGAAAGATGCATAACTGAACAAATCGTTCATTAGTAATACCATCAGCAGCTGAATCCATTGCACTAACCAAACATGCATGCCCATCATGTTCTTTCTCTTCAGAATCAGTGTCCATTGCAGTAATCCCATCTTTGCTTGATGATCCTGGGAATATATCATCTCCTAATGAAGCAACTTTATTAATAATCTCAATTATTATATCAACACCAGTGCTTCTCAACGAAGAAACATGTCGCAGAAGCTCCTCTACAGCATTTGCCAGAGGCACAACACCTTCATTCATTGCTACCACATATTTCCTGGTGGTGAAAATGCGCACAAGGAACTGTAAAGCCATAGTTTCTTTCACTGCCTCTAGGCCTTTGGCATTAAGACAGATGGCACCAAGACCACTAGGAACACATGTAAGAGCTTTTGAAGAAGGAAGTACTCCAGTTACTACTGAAGATAAAAATGCCTCTGGAAGACCCAATTCATGCAAAGAATTGAAACAAGTTGGGTCCTTGTGGATAATTTCACTCATAACAGTCACTGCTGAGAAATATATATCACCTCCAAATCTCTCTACATTTCCAAATATCAATGACAAAGAGGCAGGCAATGAACTATCATGGGTGTTTTGAGACCTTGAAGAGTTTGCAGGAGCATAAGTAGCAGACCCAAGTGCCTTCAGTAAAGCCTTGATGAGCCGCTTCTGGGAGTACAACTGATCATCATCATATCTTGAGAGATCACAACTAACCATCGAATTGTCATCTGCACCACTCAGACCTATGACCCTATGCACTTCTGTTTGTAATCTCTGAGACAGGAGTTCCACACCACCAAGATCTTTGAACAGGGAAACAGCTGCATTACTGTAATCCATGAGCTTTTGTAGAGTTTTTACAGAACAACATACAAGRTGCATATGAGTAACATTTACATCCTGTAGCAGAGGTAAKAGTGTAGGAACCATCCCTGATCCTCTTATAGAATTCCCAGAACTTGAAGAAGATATAACATGAAGATGGTAGAACTGTAGAAGTGCTTCAACAAAAGAAAGAGATGAAGGATCATTGGAATTATTCAATGTCAAGACAGCTTTCTGGAGTACATTCAGAAGAATCATTCGACTCCCCCCGGCAGAAATGATGCTTGATCCACTCAATATCCTTGCTCGCTCATGAGATGATGAATATGCAGCTAATTGTGCCCCCAATGCAAGCATTGCAAGTGTTCTAATAGTTCCAGAAATAGATTCCTCAGACTGCACAATCCTGATTAACTCATTAGTATACTCTGGCTCATTTGAGAAAAAAGATACAAGTTCATCATGAGCATCATTGGACTGAACAAGCACAATGAATGCAAGAAGAGAAATCCTGCTGTACAGCCTGCAGGTTCTAGGAGAACGAAAAGCCCGGGCATATCTAATTCGAGTCAGCAAAGAGAACTTGTGTTTTGGAGGCACACCAAATTGATCAATACACTGTTTCAGAAGGAGCAAATCATCCTCCTTCCGCAGATGCAAATCTGGGATGTTTATTACTTGCATGTTCAAGGATTTTGTCCTGGAACTGCTTTCCTCAGCACTCCAGGCATTTACCCCATGAAATTCATAATATAGGGTTGAACCTAAACGATAGTGAGACTTGTCAGATTCATTGTCTGTGTCAGATGGGAATAAACTCAGTCCTTCATCTTGGATCCTCTCATTTTCCATAATACATGAATAAAGACCAAGGCCTTCTACTTTGCTTCCCCACCCCTGTGCTAGAGCCAAGAGATAGCTGTTTATTGAACCACATCCAATCAACTTCCCACTCATATGTAACTTTGAGGGATTAATTTTCACTAAAGCAGAAAGGGTCTCTAGTGTAGGTATTACAATCTCAGGATCTGTTGATGCAAGAAGGTGCTTGAAATGCTGACAAGAACGAAAATATATATAAACTAATATCAGACAAAACACAAAATCATATTTAACAAAAAAAAACAAAACAGCACTTGACTCTTGCAATAAATCTCTAAGAGCAAATGCCAAATGCAGTCACAAAGGACTCTATAGATAGCAGAAAAGAAAGACCACTTATTTGTCATTTTCCACCATACCTCAAGACCATCAAATGAACTCTTGTTATGGCAGTTCTCTAATATTATTTGCATCACTCTCAAAATTTGCAGGACTGCATGCTTTGGAAATGGACCATCTTCCTCTGAAATATTATCCAATAAGAGATCTTTCCTACAGGAGATATATGTCTTGAAATATGTATCAAAATGTAGAAAAAGTGGTCTCCAATGGTTAAAGTTTCCCTGAAAGCAACCTCACAAAAAAGTGAGAAAGGAATAAGAACAAAGGCAATTGATAAGCATGGTAACAGTGGTATGTCATCACCTTATTGTATTCCCAGTGAAATCCTGAAAGAGGTATAGCTATATCATGTAATGGACTGTTGATCACCTTGTCAATGAATGCTTTAATTTTAGGTGGCTGCAGTTAACCATACAGTAGTTAGTACTTAGTACTATCTCTTCATTTAATTAAAAACAGATTGAGCATTTTTTCAAAAGGTAAAAACAGATTGAGCATTTTTTCAATAGGTAAAAACAGATTGAGGAATAATTCTTAGAAAACAAAGCAACAAAGTTTGTTGAAAACACTCCAGGTAGTTTGTTGGCATATCTAAGTTATGAAAACACTCCAGGTACTACATAGCCATATACACATGCAAATCAACTAATGCAAGCAATGATACATTTTCAAACATTGCATATCAGAAACCTCAGTTCCGCTCAATGTGTTTAGATGGACAACAATTTCCCTATCCAAGTAATCTTGATTGTGACTCATATAGGGCTGTTTGGAGTTTAAAACACATCTAATTTTTCTGCTCAAATATTTTATATCCACGAGGCCAAAGGTATGTATCTTATCCCTCCAGACTAAGATATGAACTTAAAACTGCATCACCCTTGTATATTAAAAAAAAAAAAGATTCCATACATCCTACTCACTCAGCAAGTAGTAACAACAGAAGATTTTTTCCTGGACTTGAAATTGTTCAACATGATAAAGTTTCCATGTATCATGTAAGTAGGACCATTTTCCAATTACTGTTCCTACTATCTGGGGTCTTGACATGTAGACTGGCATGGACCTAATATCTGGATTTTTTTTCTTTTGCACAAAGTGGCCACTCTCAGACTCAAACCTGCATTCTTGTTAACCTGATAAAAATAGCCCCCTATTTCCATGCATCATGTAATGAAAAAAAAATGAAACACAATCATGGAATGTAGTAACTTCCAAGTTCCAACATATTTTTTTGATAAATATTGTATGACTATTACTATAGTAATGTAAAGAGGGTGAGAGGCCCACATAAAATGTATATCAATAAGAATTCCAACAATTTTAGTGCGTCCAGTTGAAGGTTTTAAAAAAATATTCTTGAAGCAAGGCATAGCTGATACATTCCACAATGCAAGCATGAAGGAAATGAAAAGACATATGAACATGGGCATAATTAGAGGTGGAAATTGGATGGGTTTGGGCGGGTTCGATTTGGGTTGAGCTTCAACCCACCCATCAACCTGGTGACCCGTTAATGACCCATTTAGAGAAAAATAAATGGGTACCCGTCTTGACCCAACCCAATCCATCCAACCCATTAATTTTTCAAGTCATTAAAACACAAAAGAAATTCAGAAATTATGGAAAATTAAATAAAATGCAAGGAAAATTTACAGGAAAACATAGCAAAATTTATAGAAAAACGTAGAAAAATGGAAAAAATGAAAATTGTAGAAATAATACATAAATTATAGAAAAATATAAAGAATGCACAAAAAACAACAGAAATTACAGAAAAATATTTAAAAAACATTGAAAAACTAAAATTATAGAAAAATAACAGAAATTTCTGGAAAATATGACAAAATTATACAAACACAAAAAACTGAAGATAAATAACAGAAATTAAAAAAAAAACATTATAAAGTAGAGATTACAAAAAAATAATAACAGGAATTGTGCAAGAACATATAAAAAATTAGAGAAAAACATAAAAAATGTAAAAAACAACAGAAATTGAGTGATTTAAAAAAAAAAACATAGAAAATGAAAAATCTCAGTGGTGTCATTGATGATGGTGGTATTGATTATCGACTCCTCTACTACTTGCAATCAACATGTGCGACCTGAATCAAGCAAAGATCAACGTTTTGGTGTTGCCATGTCAAGTTCTTCAAACAGAGACAAAATCAACAATGAGGATTAGATTTTCTGCTTCTACCGCAACTGACCGATGTGGTTGAACTATGCTGCTTTGATGTGCTCTTTGATGGCAACTTCGCAAGTTTGATTCAATCGCCTCTACTCTATTTGATTGGAAAGAGGTCGGTTGAGTGATGAAGAAAATAGAGAGGCGGAAGGGATGTAAGTAGGCGTGATCATGGGCCGGGCCGAGCTGGGCTTAGCACCAATGATAAGGACTTTATGCTAGGCCCGGTCCGCACCCCAGGCCTAGATTGCAAGCCCAAGCCCAAGCCCAAGCCCAGCCCTACACGGACCCATTCCAGGCATACAGGCTTTCCGGGCCTAATTGTTAATGGCTTTGGGCCCATGACATCAAATAAATGAAGTTTTAATTATTTAATTTTTTTTAAACTAAATAACATGTAAATGTAATGCATGCAAAAAATACACAAAGCAAAGTTAAATTGGGCTTTACTAGGCTTTAGGACTATGGTTTGAAAAATAAGGCATGGGCCTCATTTAATTGCTAGGCTTGATTTGGCTTGGGTTACCTATCCTTTTATAGATGAAGGTAAGGCCTTCATTTCCATTCTTGAGCAATGT
Organism: Nelumbo nucifera; assembly: GCF_000365185.1. The sequence goes on from NW_010729190.1 coordinate 1,956,698, forward strand.
GGGACCTATAACAACACTAAATAGTTAGTGCAACCATTAAGTGTTTTCCCAAGTCCCACATTGCTTATGGAATGAGAATGAAGGCTTTGCCTTTATCTATAATATAAGGGCTTGCTTAGGAGGACAGTTCTCATACTTGAATTGATTCAAGTGTTGACACATGTGTTGACACGTTTCAATTCATAAATATTTATTTATATGTTAAAATAAAACTATATAAAATACAATACATATATTATAATATATAAAAAAAAGTATATTGCAGGCCGGACCTAGGTCGGGCTTGAAGTATTAGGCCCAAGCCTGGCCCTGAATTTTCTGGGTTTGATGCGGGCCCAGGCTCGAGCTGGGTCTGCACACAAAATTTGGGTCCAAGCCTGAAAATTTGCAGGCTAGGCCAGGCCAAGAATGATCACCCCTAGATGTAAGAGAGAGGTGAAGAGAAATGAAAAGAAGAGAAAATAGAGGGTGAGAAAGAAAAAGGGGTGGCACTTAGCTATTTGCTTTAATTCTTTTGGGCTAGAAAGAGAGAATACAAATCAAAAAGAATTTCATTCTTTTTTAATTTCCAAGGTTACCTATACCATTAAAGTTTTCTTTCTTAGGTTACCCAACCCGCTAATGACTCAGATTAAATGCATACAACCCAACCTATCAATTAATGGTTGGGTTGGGTGGGTTAACGGGTTCGGTTGATAAATTGCCACCCCTAGGCATAATCAAGGGCTCAAGGCATAAATAATTGAGGTGTGGGCCTCAAAGGCTCAAACTAAGCACATTCTTTTTTATTGGTAGGTTTGAAGATTGCAAATATGTAAATTAACCCTGGTTGACATTGTATAATACAGAATAACAGAAACATCAATTAATAGACAAACGCATGCTTACATAACGCACATTTCACCCTCTTTTCCTGTCTAGGCTATCTGGAATGGTCCAATGCCCCCTAAGATTACAACTTTCTGCTGAAAGGTCATGCTTATGCATAAGAAAGTCACCACTTATGGGATCCTTTTGAAGAGGAGGCCTTAACTAATACCTGACGTTGCATATTTGTTTCATGTGTAGGGAAATCTGTGAAAACACTGACCAGCTACCCTTCATTTCTGGTATTTGGCACCGTTACTTTTCTTTGTTCAGTGGCAGGTGGGTCAACCTTGGGGATATTAATATCTTGTTCAGTACCTTTCTTCTATTTTTTGTTGTGTGAGAAGAAATAAATGCAAGAATGTTTAAGTGGAAGATGCAACCAAAAGAAGCCATCATTGAAAGCATCTTTATTATGGTGGCTCATTGGTGAAATCTAGGGATGTCTTCATTCCACTGCTGTTGCTTGTTACTCTTCAACCTTCCTGGCAGTCAGTCCCAAACCCTACTACATTAAAATTAAATGTTGACGGATGCAGTTTTGGTAACCTAGGCATTTCAGATGTTGGTTGTATTTTCAGAAATAGTAACGGACAGATGTCAACACTATATTCAGGACTTGAAGGTTCTGTCAATTCCTTAAGGGAAGGACCATTGGTGGTTTAGCAAGGACTGAAGTTGGCAAAATACTTAAGTTTCAGAAACATGCTGATAGGTCCCTACTCCTACTGGTTTGTTGGTGAGCTGGTTCGAGGGAGCTCGCCCTCCTGAAACAGACAAAGGTAGAAGACGAGAGGAAGAAGAGGGAGAGAGAGAGAGAGAATGAGAGAGAGAGATAACGAGAGAGAATAATGGCTGATTCATTCATGCCTTCTGCGCAATACATGATTGGCCTTTATAATGCATGGCCGTACAACTTATAATATCTCATAACAAACTCTAAGCATGCCTGGCTCTACTCTATACGCGGGCGATGCGTGTACACATAGATAAGTGGGGGAGTGACTCTCGTGAGGTTCTGGGTTTTCGGTTGGGCCCGATGGACCAGAAGAGCTTCGTCTGGAACCTCCTTCTTACTGGGCTTGGGACTTTCCGACTCACTGGGCCTAACAATCCCGCTGTCTTCAAGAACGACCTTGTCCTCAAGGTCGAGTGTAGGGAACTGCTTCTGAAGTTGAGTGTAATCTTCCCACGCGGCGTCTTCCTGAGGCAACCCATGCCATTCTACCAGGGCCTGTTTGATCACCTTCCTTCCCCAGCGAACCCAGCATCTCGGATCTTCGCGGGCTCAAATATCACCTCCCCTAACTCGGTGAAAGGAGGGAGAGTGGGACTAGTAGTATCGGTAGGAGACACACAGGGTTTGAGGAGGTTGACATGGAACACTGGGTGCAATTGGCATTTAGCTAGTAAACAGGCTGACATGGGCCGAAGAATCGAGGGGATAGCTTCTGCAATACCCTCCTCGCCACTGAGCTCTACCGATATGGCTGGAGCCGTAGGTAGAACCAATCTCCCATTGAGAACTCCAATTCTCGGTGCTTCTTGTCATAGGCCAACTTCATGCGCTGTTGGGCCTGCTGTAGATGGAACTTGAGAAGCTACAGTGTAGTATCTCTAGCCTGTAGCTGTGTGTCCACCTTGGCTACCGGCGACGTGCCCTCTCATAAGGCAATATGGAGGGAGGATCGTAATTGTATAGCACCTTAAAAGGGGTGGCGCCGGCTGACACCTGAAAGGTGGTGTTGTACCAATACTCAACCCAGGGCAGCCACTAGGCCCATTGCTTGGGCCTATCACCCACAAAACATCTCAGATAAGTCTCCAAACATCGATTGAGGACCTCCGATTGTTCGTCCGTCTAAGGGTGGTAACTAGTGGAGTGCAACATCTGGACTCCTTGAGCTGCGAAGTACACCTTCCAAAAGGTGCTCATGAACAGTGGATCCCGGTCCGTCAAGATGGACTGTGGTGTTCCATGGAGATTGGAGCTTGGCCACCTCCCGAATGTAAGCTTGGGCCACCGTGGTTGTTGTATAGGGTCGTGAGAGGCTTAGAAAATGTGCATACTTACTCAGCCGGTCTACCACCACCAGCACTACAGATTTCCCCTGGGATGTGGGTAACCCAGTAATGAAGTCCATGGTCACCTCTTCTCAAACTCGCTCGGGTACTAGCAAAGGTTGCAGCAATCCGACTGGGTTCTGGGTGGTGTATTTTTGTTGTTGACACACGATGCACTGGGCCACAAACTCCCGAACCATCTACTTCATTCCCTTCCAGTAGTAATGGGCTGCTAGATGTTTGTAGGTCCGTAGAACTCCAGAGTGTCCTCCCTGGGCCGAGTTATGGAATAGCCCAAGTAGCTCATGATGGTATTTGAATCCACTCAGCACCACCATTCTTCCCTTGTAGAAGCCCATTCTGAAGTGTGTACCCAGGGACCTGGGCCGGATCCTCCAAGACTTGGGCCCGTATTCTGGATAGTTGGGGATCATCCTAGGCCTCTTGCTTCAGTTGTGTTGACAGTGGATAGCTCAGTCGGGACAGGCCCAGTAAGCACAAACTTTCAGCTCTGGAGAGGGCATCAGTTACTGCATTAGAGGGTCTGGGCTTATATTCAATGGCAAAGTCATACCCCATAAGCTTGCAAGCCCATTTATGCTGGTCCGGGCCCAATACTTGCTACTCCAACAGATGCTTGATACTTCGATGGTCGGTCCTGACTACGAACCGTCGGCCCATCAAATAAGCCCTCCATTTTTGGACTACCAGGGCAATGGCCATGAGCTCCTTCTCGTAGGTGGATTTGGCTTGGGCCTGTGGGGAGAGAGCCTTGCTAAAGTAGGCCAAGGGCGGCCCTGCTACATCAGAACCACACCAACTCCTGTACCTAAAGCGTCGACCTCTACTACAAATTCAAGCTCAAAGTTAGGAAGGGCTAATGTGGCTGGTGAGCAAGGTTCAAAGTATTGATACGATACGCCCGATACGGGGTGTATCGTATGGTATCTTTTGAAAAAGATACGATCCGATTCGGACCCCCAATTTTTTTATTAATAAAAAGCATGCTAAAAGCTTCCCAAAAAACCAAAATGTGAAAAAAAAAACTAAAAAAAAGTAAAGTTTCGGCCGTTTTTAAGTGATACATTACAACCAAAACTCGTATCGTATCGATACTTTGAACCATGGTGGTGAGGTGATGGCTACCTTCAGTGCCTAAAAGGCTTCTTCTGCCTTCGGATCCCATTCAAATGCATTTTTTTTGGTAATCGCGCGAGGGGTGCTGCAAGAACTCCGTATCCCTTAATAAATCTCCGGTAGTAACCTGTTAGCCCAAGGAACCCTCTCAGGGCTTTTTGGGAGTTGGGCCGGGCCTAGGAGAGCATACATACAATCTTTTCAGGGTTCGTGCATACCTGTCCTCCAAAAATAATGTGGCCCAAATAACTGATTTGGGTGTGCCCAAACAAACACTTTGAGGGCTTAGCAAGCAGTTGGTGGCGAAGTAGTAAATTTAATACACATTGCAAATGCTCCAAGTGAGAAGCCCAGCTAGAACTATAAACTAGTATATCATCAAAGAACACCAGAACAAAGAGACGCAAGTAAGGTTCAAAAATACAGTTCATAATCCTCTAGAATGAAGGGGCGTTGGTCAGCCCAAATGGCATCACGAGGATCTCAAAGTGTCCATCTGAGATTCTGAAGGTCGTTTTGTGGATGTCATCGAAGTGGACCCGGATCTGATGGTAACCTGACCATAGGTCCATCTTAGAAAAATACCTGGCCTGGCCCAACTCATCAAACAACTCTTCAATCAGGGGTATGGGGTACCTGTCCTTGACCATGATGCGGTTCAAGGCCCTGTAATCCACGCAAAATCTCTAACTACCATCTTTTTTTCTCACCAAAATCACGAGTGACGAGAATGAGTTGCTACTGGGCCGAATTAAACCCCTGTCTAATAGCTCTGTCACCATTCGCTATACCTTCACTCTTTGGTAATGGGGGTAACGGTATGGTCTGACGTTGGCGGGTGGTTCTCCGAGCTGAATGGGAATCCGATGGTCATGGGCTCAAGGGGGAGGCAATGTCATGGGTTCTTGGAAAACAACTGAATAGATTTGCAGCAATAGCTAGAGTTGCTGAGTTTGGATTGGTGTGGGTTCACTATCTCCTGTGAGCGTAGTAGGCCCAGTGTGCATTGAGCCCATGCTCATCAACAAGGGTGTGGAGTCATGCTGGCAAGCCTTGAGTACGGTTTCCACACTTCCAGCGGCAAGGGGTTGGGCCTTTAGTGAGTAATGTTTGTCATCATAGGTGAACTGCATGGTCAATTCGGCCCAATCACACACCACCGGGCCCAACATCCGTAGCCACTGGATGCCTAAGACTACATCTGCCCCGGTGAACTCCAATGGGTGCAAGTCCACCTTGAACTGGTACCCCTGAATCCACAACTCCACGTCTTTGCACCTCCCATCACAGGTGCTAACCCTAGTTGTTCAGCCAGCCTAGGTGTAATGAAGTTCAAAGAGCTCCCACTATCAATCAAGACAGCAACACTCTTCCTGGCTATCAACCCCTTTACCCGCATGGTTCTGGGGGCCTAGTAACCCGCCAAGGCCTGTAGAGATATGACGTAGTACTCCTCTTCCGGTACCACCTCCATCTGTTGTATACCTGGGTCTCCCATTTGGATTACAGTGTCATCTTCCCCTTCTACTTGAAGTAGGAACACCTGTTGAGTCTTACATTTGTGGCCAGGAACAAACTTCTCATCACAGTTATAGCAGAGACCTTTCTCTCTACGGGCCTGCATCTCTGTCCACGGTAACTTCCTGTACGGAAGGGACATAGCTCCCGACTTCTTGCTCGATGGGGCTGGTAGGGGAACAGGCTTATGAGTGGTAGTGGGCATGGGTAGTGGGGTCCCAGTTTGGGTTCAGCCTTGGGGCAAGGTCCCTTCTGGTTTAGGCCCACCTAAGGCCCACTTAGCTTCCCCAACCTCTGTAATCGGTCCAGTCTTTCTTCCTGAAGCTTGGCCAACCCAATAGCAGCCACCAAGATGGTCGGCTGCATGGTGTTAACTTCTATGGTTATCTCCTCCCTTAAGCCGCCTATAAAACAACCCACCAGGGCTATCTCCGGCCAGCCATGTACTTGTGTTGCTAACCTTTCGAAGTCCTTCTGGTAATCCCTCACTATACTAGTTTGCCTTACTCGGGAGAGCGACTCATTAAAGTTCTTGTACCCTAAAGGCCCGAACCTCACACGTAGTGCTTCGGTAAGGTCTAGCCAGGTGGTCTGAGGGTGGGTTTTCCGATACCACTGGTACCACATAATGGCTTCTCCATCCATGTGTATGGCAGCGATGGAGATCCTCTGTTCTACGGGGGTTTCATGAAATTCAAACTAACGCTCAACCCGGTAAATCCAGGGGATAGGATCATCACCTGAATACAATGGGAAGTCGATTTTAGCAACCTTGACGAGGTAGACTCCTCGCCGTATGCCACTGCTGCTCGATCCCTCCGCCTCTGAGGTTCGAGGTCCTAAAGAGATCCTCTCGAACTGGCCTACCAGAGCTGAGAGGGTCTCCCTGATTTCCCTCAACTCACTGGTGGTCTGGCAAACTTCCCCTTCGATGCGATCGATGCGTTCCTCTGCCATCGAGGACCTGGTGGTGGGCATCGTAGCTAGGCTCTAATACCAACTGATAGGTCCCTACTACTGGTTTGTTGGTGAGCTGGTTCGAGGGAGCTCGCCCTCCTAAAACAGACAAAGGTAGAATACAAGAGGAAGAAGAAAGAGAGAGAGAGAGAACTAGAGAGAATAATGGCTGATTCATTCATGCCTTCTGCGGAATATGTGATTGGCCTTTATAATGCATGGCCATACAACTCATAATATCTCATAACAAACTTTGAGCATGCCTAGCTCTACTCTATACGCAAGCGACGCGTGTACACATAGGTAAGTGGGGGAGTGACTCTCGTGAGGTTCTGGGTTTTCGGTTAGGCCTAATGGGCCTGAAGAGCTTCGCCTGGAACCTCCTTCATACTAGGTTTGAGACTTTCCGTCTCACTGGGCCTAACACATACATGTGGAAGGAGATTGATGTGGTTGTAGACCCACTGAGGAATAACAATTTGAGCCCTTCTGAGCATAAACATACAATTAGTAGACATACAATTAGAGGGATAAAGCAATTAGCAAGGACTATGGAAATGACATTTACTTGGAGTCAAGGTCAGCTTCAGCTAATTGTGGAGGTGATGCCTTGTAGGCAACATTGACAGGCCTATAGTCAGGGTGTTTGCCACAGTATACATGTACAACATTCTTCAAAAACATTTAATATAACTATTTTTTATGAGTAAAAAAATCCAAGATTCAAGAAAGAATGCAGATAAATTAGATTTGAGCAGGAAAGAAACAAAAGTTCTGGATCTTACATGAGAAGAAAAGAGAAGAATAAAAAATAGAAAACCCTTCTTTTTTTTTGGTATTTGGTGATACGCACCACTAATTTACCTCCCCCCCCAAAGTCGGTGGTTGTGGGAATCGAGTCCACGTCTATGCTGGAGCAAACCAGCTAAGATACAAGACCACCAATTCTTGAATTTGAAAATTCAATCTTTATTGCATTTATCAATCAGTCGATGAGTCAAACAGCCTGCTTTTCTGATGGCTTTACAACTACCTTTTCTCTTGATCAGGGCTTTACAAAAACTTATTTAATAAGAGAAGGATGGCCAACCCATAAAGGCATCTTTCTACTTCTAATACAACTCTAAAAAATAAAATAAGACTCAGTTCTTGTCACCAATTGAGACTCTAACACTAAAATGACCATAACTCTCTCACAAACATATCAGATTTACAAGATATTGGTACTGTTAGATAGTTAACTTGATTATCTATCTAATGATGCATTGATGCCAAAACCACTGAAAACACAGAAGTTTTGGAATTGAAAAAATAGGCTGAAAGAAAAGTGATGAACCTACAAATTCAATAAAAGAACATCTTAAGCAGATCCCACATGCTAAGGCAACTTAAACACTTTTTATAGCATTACCCAATGTTTTAAAAGCGCAAAGCTCAAAAAAAAAAAAAAGCAAAGGGCAATTTGTGCCTCGTGCCTTTTTGAAGCAATGCGCAAAAATACAAAAAAAAATGCAAAAAAAAATATTAAACATAATATTAATAAAAAATATAAACTTAAATTTTAAAATAAATGTTTTAAAAACCTATCATCTAAAATTAAAATACATAAACAAAACATGTAAAGCGTATTCAAATGAAAATTTATAAATAAAACCAAACATATAAAGCGTTTTCAAGCATGTAAAACCCACAATGTCTTTTTTTCCTCAATTGCATTACTTCAAGTAGCTAGTGTGATGTAAAACATATTGCATTCCTGATTCTATGCGCTGCCTTTGTACCACACCCCTCGAGGCAAGCCCAAACAAGTCCATGTGTAGGGTCTTAAATTCTTATATCTCACAAAAAAAAATGATTTTATAACTTTATTGCCTTTTAAGAAGATATTTTATATTTTTATTATAATGAATGAATGAACAATATTAGCAAATAGGGGGTTCTACTCCACTTTGGTAAAATCATTATTCTTTTATGTGAGAATTAAGAATTTAAGACCCTAACATGGACTTATTTGGACTTGCCTCAAGGGCGTGGTAAGGGGTCCGGGGATGGAGCCCCTGGCCCAGCCGCTAGGTTCAAAAAAAGCAAAAAAGCGTAAAATTTTAAAAAGGCACACGGCCACACACTTGGGCTGAGGCACTAGGCGCACCAGGCGTGCACCTTTTTGAAAGGGCTGCGCCTAGGACCTAGGCGAGGCGCATACCCAAAAATGCACCTCGCCTTTGTGCCTAGGCACGCCTCAGGCACACCTTTTAAATCACTAGCATTACCCTACGCCATTGACACTTTGAGAAGCAAAAGAAAAGCCACCAGAGTAGAGAATTCCTTCAAACACATGGCTAAGGACTAACTAAATTTTAATTCTAAAGAAAAATGTATAGTGGTGGGGGGGTCCCCCTCTAACTTAAACATAGCGTTGTCTCTCAATTCAAGTAAAAAGAAATGACTCATTCTTCAATGACAAATCAAATCAAATTTAGTTCCCTAAAACAAAAACTCAGAAAAAATCTTTCAAGAGATTGTACTAGTGTGGACCTCATCCTTTTAGATAAAGTGAGTTGTTTAACTACAAATCAAACCTAATCTGATGGGAGGGGAAAAAATGGAACTCAGACTAAATGCTTCAAGTCTCACAAATGGATAGTGGGTTATAGAAGTAAAGGATGTTGGTAATCTGATCAAGAGATTAGAACTGCTTGGCCAATGTCTAGTTGAAATATTCTTTTTTTTTTTGAAGTATTAACAATGATCTAGTAGAAGGATTATTAGGAACATCATGTTGAGCCTCACGGGAGTGGAAGCTAGGCTATCCAGTTGAGGTAAGATCTAGAGATGGTGGGTTCTTGTTTTGATTGCAGACAAACGAAGATGCTTTGGACATTCTAAATTGGGAATGATTGCAGTATTGGCACCTTGAGTCCCAAGTTGATTGTTGGGTTAGTTAGTGGGTTGTATAAAAAATGATAGGCGCTAAAAGTTATATTGGACCCTCCACACTTGGTGTATTCAGACCTTCAAGTCAACCAGAGGTTTTTCTGGCAGGTTTATTGCTGTGGTAGGAAAAAATTTTTTGGAGTTTTATTAGAAAGGTGAGGATCCTTGTATAAACAGAATATATAACTACAATACCTTTAGATATCAACTTGATATTTCCTAGCAAGAAGTATGAGCTAATTAGACACTCCAGGTCCATGTAAAAAACTCAAAAAGGTTTGTAAAAGCAAGGGCAGCAAGGCTAACTGTCAGACAGTTGGATTAATCTCAGAACACTCGAATACAGTTCATATGACCATATCTGTTGGAGTGAAGCTGACAAATGATATAGGTAATGGTAATTTGTTATGTGCGCAGGCTCAAGGACTGTGTCAACTAAAAGAGGGTGATCCTGTTTTGGAGGAGGAAATGATGGTTCAGTTATCATAAAAACAGAAAAGGGAACTACGGAAATGAAAGAACCAAACATAGCCCTGAGAGAAGGCCCACATCTAATATAATGGTGGATAACTATGTAAAATATAAGGACATAGATAAAGAAGTTCATGGGGAAGAATTGGAAAATATCAAAGAAGTTGAGAAGCAGGATGACAATGCTAAAACAGTGGTCAAGGAACTAGAAAGAAGTGATGAAGTAGCAGCTGATCAGCTGATGATTTGTAAAAAGCGTTTGGCATTTGGCAGTGTATTAGGGTGATAGAAAAGCCTAGATATGAGGATTTTGGGTGTTTTCAGTAGTGGTTGTTTCACAGTGAGGGGAGGGATGTGAATTTGTTCATTATTTGGGAGAGAATAAAGTTGGACAGTGGATTGCAGGTTAACTAAGGGCTAAGGGGATGGAGATTAGTTGAGGGGTTTTATGATTTATGGCATTGGTTCCTCACTTTTCTATTCAGCAAGGTGGATGGTTGGTTAAGTGATGGATTCCATGGTGGTGGGAAATTTAATGTCGTTTATCTTTTTGTTGGCAGTGATATCTTATCACCTTGTCTGTGTATTCTTTCTCTTATTCTTTTAACAACTACTTTCCTTCTTTGCTAATGAAACAAGCAAATTACAAAAGTGCCACTAAAATCGGAAAAAAAAAATAGAATTCAAATATTTTCCGTGTATACCAATTGTGGAACCCACTTCACCTTTTCAGGTCCTTTCTTCCTTTCATCTCAAGCTGATCTGACCACGCAGATATTCATGCAGCATACACATATATGTGTTTATATGTTCTCTTTTTAGGCATTACAATGTGTAAAATATGTATTAAGAATGAGAAAGGTACAATTAACAGTTTGCCTACTTCCATAGAACAGGAAGTGAAGCCAGGCAAGGTATTCAAAGCTTAAACATTGAGCTCAACTATTTGCTTAATGAGAATTATTAAAAAATGCAATAGAATCACCACAAATAAAAATAAAATTGCAATATGTTATTAACCTCATAGAACAAGCAAGGTACCAACCAGCAGGTTGGTAAGGTCTCATGCCCGCCTGCACCTGGGTTGGGGGATAGAAAGAGAGAGAGAGAGAGAGAAAGAGACAGAGAGAGCATAGAACCGTACAGCATACAGAACAGACAAGTGATAAATCCTAATCTATCATGTAGCATATAAAACAGACACAAGGGCCATGCTTCTATATGTAGCATATAGAAGAGACAGGTGCAAGAATCCTGAAAACCAAAGATCCCTAGAATAACCATATTGCAGAGGAAAGAGCTTCTGTTTCTATAGTGAACTGCTTGTTCGATGGATCTTTAAGCCTGCTAATCTGCTAGTAGACAATTTATCTCGGAGTGGGGGGTATAGGACCAAGGAATATTGAGGTTCAGAGCTCCCGAACTAGATTAGGATGCTTTTTTGAAAGGGCAAAGGCCATTTTTTCCCTACTTAAGGCTCAGTCTGTGATTCATTTTGGGTGGCATTGTTTCTCTTTTGTTGTCTTTGGCAGCCCTTCATCCCTAAGGGCTTGATCTCTAATTTTTCTATAATTTCTAATGCCTTTTATGCGATACTCTCAATCCTCACAAAGTAACCAGTACTAGCTGCATGAGAGCACATCAGCATCATCTTTACTCACCTAAAAAATCAGGAAGTTCTATTAAATCCAAATTGGAGATCCCTCAAGATCACCTCAACAACAGAAATAAAATATAGACAAAACAATTACTTATTCTCTGAATCATTCTGTGAATGCTTCCTTTCCGCTTAACTAGTTCCACTCAAGAATCATGATATTAGACCTCACTGTGATACATTCACTTCCCAATTCATGATTCCTTGTTGCACCAACATGCAGTTGCATAATCAAAATTATCCAGTCAGTCTTTGCTGTTACCACACCATACAGATTGTGTAGAAAAAAAAAATGTTGCAGGATCATTTAATTTAAAAAAAAAAAGAAAGAATGACATTGCAGCTTCTGGTCACCCTCCAACCCAGCAGACATATCCATTATCAATTTAAACATTAAATCCTTGTGGCCATCACCTACAATGTTGCCAGAATCAGCTATCTGGAAGGTCTCACAAAATTCAGTGACCCATTATTGGTAGCTAAAATGATTGATTGAGGACCTTCTCCATGGAAATCAATTAATTAGTTCTATGTATTAGGTAGTAATTATCTTATCAATAAAAATGTAAGTAGTCATCCTTAATCTTGTAACACAGTCTACTTTATCCTTCTCAAGGGATTCATTAGCCACATTAAAGCAAGATCAGACAAATGAAAACTATTCTAAGCAACACTCTTTAGCAGATGCTGCATCACTCAGAGTACTTCCCACGACAGTGGAGTTTCCAGAATTGGCAATAAAATCATAGAACGTTCATGTTTTGACTTTGTCCACCTTAATGCTGCAGTTGAGAGCAGCACAAACCAGAGTATTATGCTAAAACCATCACTTATTTCTGCTGACAATATGATTTTAGGGGATTACTCATAGAGCTACAGAGGGCATGATGTAAAGCAATGTGGATGCGAGAAATTAGAAAATGGCATATCGTGGACTACAGGATCCTTGAATATCTTCACAGTAACAAATCAACAGAGCACCAAAAGAAACTTCTTCCTTCCTAGCCCTAAATAATATTATCAATTATTCGCTTGAACATAAACCAACTATGATATCAAGAATTTGGAAGGGTCTCCAGAGCTGACTTTTAAGAACTCCTGTATTGCCAGGCTAGATTCTGTAATATTTCTCTTAATCCTTGAGTATTAGAATTTTGCCTTTTGGTTTTGGTTCATTTTTGTGATCTGCATATGTGTCTTTTGATCACTTTTGGACTCAGCACCTTTTCTTTTGCCTGCATTCTTCAATAACTTTGTCATTCATCCATACAATATCAAATTGTTCTCTTCTACGAGGCTTGCTCATTTTCAAGATTTCTTTTTCCCAATTATATTCAATTATTTAGCTTAATAACAAGTTATTACTTACTAACCAGATAGAAAGCATGCACTTCTAATTATCGGGAAAAAATAAATAAAAAAAAAGGAAGCTTGACTGAGTTGGCACCACTATACAAGAGTTTGAACGGGTAACAACAACGTTTAACAGGATTTTGCGCCGTAGAGTAAAGAAGTTAACAAGAGCAACTAAAGATAGCCCCTAGAATGAAACCCACAGGATACGGCAGAGATATAATAAAATATTGACTGTTGAGAAATCAAACTAAACCGGAACTTTGGAGCAGCTATTTCTAATTCTAATATTTGGCAACAAAAAACCAAACTTTATCCAACCAGAGCACCACTAATTGCTTAGTAATTTCAATAAACCCTAAGGAAGAGATACATCAAAATCACATGAGAAGGAACGCATGAATCGAAACTAACCGGCTCGGAGTCAAGTTTGAGAGAAGGACCAACGGCTCCTTCACCGGATAAGAGATGCCGCAGCCGCAAGGGCAAGCTCGATCTTAGGGTCGCCATTTTAACTCAACTTCTGACTTTCAAAGTCTACGACAGATTAAAACAAATACCAGAAACAAAGAGCTCAGATTAAATAGGTAAAACAAAACCGGTAATAGTAAAACAAGTTCATTCAATAAAGATTAAAAGTTTATAGAGATTGACAAGGAAAACGAGAGACCTGATTCTGGAGAGAAGGGAGAAAAGCGACGGATGAATACACATCCGATAATTCGAGCATACGGAATCGAGAAGAAAAGGAGAGAGAGAGGGGGGGGGGAGAGACGAAACCCCAAAGAAGAAAGGAGTCTCTTTTTAACCCCGTAAAAGAGAAGAAAACGTATTTATGATTTGTATAATCACACATTCACTGATTCACACACCAAGGCCCGACCCCAAGCTTGAAAAGTAAAAGCGACTCTGGACGAGTAGTCATCTACTAGGGAGTAAGAAATAATTCACTGCCACGAGGATTTATTGCTGACGTTGGACGAGCGTTGTATACGTGGCAAACTCTAGCTCATATTGCTCTTTCAAATAATCATCCACGTGGCTAGATAACGTAACGGACTTGTTTAAGGAAGGAAAAGCAACAAAGCATATTCCTGAATCGTGAGGATTTGCCGAAGCATATCGGAATTTCTCTTATGCAGGAGTCACGTTGGTTGCGGGAATTAGTGCTGTCAATGAGTCGGGTTTGGTGGATAAGAAGACGTACCGAGCCAGTTCCAAACCAAACCCTGTAGGGTTATAATTGCGTGATTCAGACTAGACATGTAAGTAAGCTCAGCCTATTGAGCTCGGCACCTGGCTCAAGCAACTTACGAGCCTCATCATGTATATAATAAAGAATTAAATTTTAAATATATTTTTAGTTATATAATATAAATAAATAAATTTATAATTGAATTTCCTAATATATTTTTATGGATAAATTACAAAGACTCCCTGTACTTTGTTTTGCGACAAAGACCCCTATACTATAACCATGAGACAAAGATCCCCCTTGACCGTTAAGTCAAATGACGGAATGCGTTAAATTATCAAAATATTCTATTGAATTTTTTCTGTTTTCTTTTTTTTTGCCTTTTTTTCTCTTAAAACCTATTTAACCTATTATTTTCCCTTTCTTCTCTTCTTTTCCCCTCCCTCACCGTCTTCTCTCATTCTTTCTCTTTCCCAACTCTCCGAAATGAAAGGACAGAGGAAACCCATTTCTCATCTTCTCTTCTCCGTCTTCAATCTCATCTTTATAGTCGTCGCCAACGATGCCATGATCATGGAGAACTACAATGCTTAGCTCAACAACATATGTTTACCCATATCACTGAGAAAATCGCCCAACTTTAATCTCTTAGAAAGCTTAACTTGCACGATAACGTTATCACAGGGGCGAGAGGGAATGGGGGCAAGAGGGACTATATCTAGGATCTGCTTTGATGTAACCGGTCCTGGTCACGTACCATTTTTTTTTTTTTGCTAAGTACCTCATCATTTGACCTGCTCCCAGGAGAGGATGGTGGAGCTCCCTGGTGGCAAACTGTCTGGGGGAGAGCTATGCCGAGCTCCCTGATGGTGAACTGCTTGGCTATGTCGAGCTCCCTGATGACGAACTGCCTGGGGGAGGGCTATGTCGAGCTCCTTGATGGCGAACTGCCTGGGGGAGAGCTATGCCGAGCTCCCTGATGACAAGCTACCTTGGTGGACTCGTCATTTGACCTGCTCCTAGGTGGTCGGTGACTCAGAGAATGGGGGAGCTCCCTGGTGTAGCGCAACCCAACTGCCCTCTGCATGAGGTGATCTTCTCTCCTTTGTAGGCGGCGGGAGCTGAGGGACCTGCGAGAACTGAATCAGGGGACCTGGGGGTATTTACCCGACGGGGGTTCTCCGATGCTTAAGTTAGCACTCTGATTGTAGAGAGCTTGAAGATGATATTAGAGAAATGAGAGAGCTAGAGAGAAGGGATTACCTCCATTTTTCTTTCTCCTTGGTCTTTGGGGGTCGGAGTCCTTATATAGTGGTGTCCTGTCAAATCAGGCGTAACTGCCTCTGTCAAGTCAGGCATAACCGCCTCTGTCTCTCTATCACAGCCGTTACTGCCAGAGCTAAGGTGGCGGGTGCAGGCAGCTGTTGTAGAGTACGGCTCTGCCAGGCAAAGGACAACTCTTAGGGCTGGAAGGCACGGCGCCGCCTGGCGAGAGACGTGGGCGCAGGTCTCCGAATCTGTCAGGTACGGTTGTCAGGCAGGAGATCTTCCTGCGATATGCCAAACGCTCTTCCACGAGCTACCCTGCAAGTGGCGAGCTGCCTGGGGGAGAGCTATACCGAGCTGCTTGTGGCGGGTTGTGGCAAGCTCTGCCGAGCTACCTGTGACGAGCTATGCCGAGCTGTTTGTAAGTGGCAAGCTGCCTGTGACAAGCTCTACCGATCTGCCTGTGGCAAGCCATGCTGAGCTGTCCGTAAGTGGCA
>NW_010729191.1:6115-19448 GCF_000365185.1 Nelumbo nucifera
CAGTATCATAATCGAGTCTAGGGGTCGGGTGTAACTTTCCAGTTTTTCCCATCAATCTCCAAGGTTCAGGGCAATACTAGAAATCTGGTCCAGTTCATGGATTCAATTAATCCTACACTATATGTGCCTAGGGTCTCACCTTGGTAGCTGAGACATGCCACCCCAACCGACTTGGTGGCACTACAGTGTCAGCCTTGTCAGGATAGGTCTCTCCAGACCGATCCACTGGTTGTGAACATTCTAAACTAACACGAGTCTCATTAAGTGTCCAGTAAGGGTATTACACAGAAACATACCAAGGGAATATGAATCAAATATGCACTTTTGTTCATTTACAATAAACTCATTCTGATTGAAGCTAAGGGCATACAATATTGTCTAACAGCTTGGACCTTGATAGCAGTTTGCGGCTTATACTGGAGTTCGTATTCGCTGTGCTCGATGACCCACTTTGTCAGCCTTCCCGAGACCTCGGGCTTAAGCAGTACTTGCCTCAGAGGTTTGTTGGTAAGGACAACGATGGTGTGAGTTTGGAAGTACGGGCGGAGCTTCCGAGCTGTTATGACCAAGGCATAGGCTAACTATTCTATCTCTGGGTACCTTGTTTCTACTCCCTGCAACACTTTACTAACAAAATAGACAGGTCATTGGACCCGATCTACTTCTCTTATTAGTACCGAGCTGACCACCTCGTCACTTGCCGAGAGGTATAGTTGTAAAACATCACCCACCTCGGGTCGGGTTAAGACTGGGATGCTGGCGAGGTGCTTTTTGAGCTCGTCGAACACGAGCTAGCACTCTTCGGTCCATTCAAAGCCTTTGCTTTTTATGGCCTTAAAGAAGGGTAGGCAGCGATCTGTTGATTTGGACATAAAGCGGCTTAAAGCGGCTAACCGGCCGTTTAGCCTCTGCACCTCCTTTAATTTTTGGGGTGGTCTCATTTCTAGGATGGCTTTGATTTTGTCCGGGTTGGCTTCAATGCCTCGCCGGTTAACGCTGTACCCTAGGAATTTACCCGAGGTGACACCAAAGACACACTTGTTGGGGTTTAGCTGCATATTAAATCTATGCAAAATTTCTAAAACTGAATGTAAATCTTGTATTAATTCATGTGAGAATTGGGTCTTGACGACCATATTGTCTACATAACACTCTACTTTTTTCCCAATTATTTGTCAAACAGTTTGTTTACAAGTCTTTGAAAAGTGGCCCTAGCGTTTTTCAACCCGAAGGGCATGACCTTGTAATAGTACAGGTCAAACTCGGTTATGAAAGCAGTTTTCTCTTCATCAGTTGGGTCCATCCTGATCTGATTGTAGCCCAAATAGGCATCCAGGAAGCTCAACAACTCGTGCCCCGAGGTCGCATCCACTAGATGGTCGATCCTGGGAATCGGGAAGCAGTCCTTTGGGCAAGCTCGGTTCAGGTCGGTGTAGTCAACGCACATGCACCACTTACCGTTGGCCTTTTTTCACCAAAACGGGGTTGGCCACCTAGCTCGGGTAATGAACCTCCCTGATAAAATCGGCTGCAAGAGCTTCCCGACCTCCTCGTCGACTACCCTCCACCGCTCTGGGACTAAGTTGCATTTCTTCTGTCTAACGGGCCTAACTACAGGATCCGTGTTGAGCCTATGAGTTATAATGTTGGGGTCTATGCCGGGCATTTCTGCCGCTGACCATGCAAAAACATCTAAATTTTTGAGTAAGAAACTTACTAGTTGAGATCGCAGGGGTTCTTCAACAGAAGCACCGATCTAAAGTACCCGAGCTGGGTCCTCTGCCGAAGCCAGGATGGGGATGGTCTCTTCGGTAGGCGCGGCTCGCTCTGCAGGTCGTTCTAGTTCGAGATCGTCTGCTACCTTGGCCTTTCCTTTGAGGGCGGCTACGTAGGACTTGCGGGACTTGAGCTGGTCACCTCGCGTCACTCCGACTCTGAAGTCTGTAGGGAACTTCATCGCTAGATGGTAAGTGGAGACTACTGCTCGTAAGGCGTGGGTGATGGGCTGACCTACTATTGCACTGTACAGGGAGGGGGTCACGACCACCAGGAACTCGCGGCTGAGTCTTACCACACTAGGCCAAGTGTCGACCTCCACAGGGATAGTGACTCTTCCTAAAGGCCTGACCTCCTCACCGCTAAATCCCACGAGTGGAGTGTTTGTGGGCTCCAAGTCGCTTTCTTGGAGCCATAGCTGATCGAAGGCTGCCTTGAAGAGAATGTCTGCCGAGCTGCCCGAGTCGACTAGGACGCGTCTAACCTCGAAGTCGTTGATCTTAATCTTTATGACGAGCGCGTCATCATGGGGGTAATGGAACCCTCGTGCATCGTCTTCAGTGAAGAAGATCGGTTCCTCCATCCTTGGCCGCTTTGGGGGGTTAATCTCTTCCCTGGTGGCCTCGCGGGCTGATGACTGAGCTGCTGCCGAAGTGCAGCCCACGACAATTGATCCCCCGACAATCACATTGATGGTCCCCCAAACTGGTCTCTCGTCGGGAGGCTGCCTCTACGGCTGTTCTGCTTATCTGCTGGACTCAAGAGCTTCTTTACTCTACTCCCCGTGCCGACCTGCTTTATTATTATTATTATGATGTACAAAATTTCTCAGGTATCCGCGACGGATAAGTTCTTCTATCTCGTCGCGGAGGTTCTTACAATTTTCGGTACTATGATCGTGATCTCTATGAAAACTACAATACAAGTTTTTATTCCTAACATTGGGATCGGCCTTAGGCCGAGGTGGCCACTTCACGTATGGGGTGTCCTTGATCGCCATGAGGATCTCGGCCCGCTTTGTGTTGAGGGGCGTATATTCCCTTTCTACTGCCGAAGCTCGGAAAGGTTGGATTGGCTTTGCCCCTTGAGCTAGGTCCTTCTTCTTCTTGCTGTCACTTGGAGCTGGGGGCTCCAGTTCCCTTTTTCTTTTTTCAAGGGCCTGCTCGCCCTTCTGGTTGATCTCCTCTTTTGTCCCTATGAACTGATCTGCCAGTTTGAGGAACTCGGTCACGGTCTTGGGTTGGTTGACCACCACGTGCCATCTGAACTCCTTGTGGGTAATGCCCCGCTTGGCTGCAGTGAGCCAAACTGTAGGGTCTAGGTCAAGTATCTACAGGCAAGCGTCATTAAACCGCTTGATGTAGTTTCGAATGGACTCTCCTTCCCTCTGGACTATGCTGAGGAGGCTTTCCTGGGTCCTCGGGCACCTTTTACTAGTGATGAAGTGGGAGGTGAAGACCTGCATGAATTGCGCCCAACTCCTTATTGAACCTGGCGCGAGGTTTCGGTACCAAGTGCGGGCCACTCCTTTGAATCTAGTGGAGAAGGCCACTTACATGCAGGACTCGCTCGCTCTGGCCAGATGCATCTGGGACTGAAAGGCATCCACGTGGTCATTGGGATCGAAGGACCCATTGTACTTGTCTAGGGGGGGAGCTTGAAGTCCCTTGGCATGGGGACAGCAAGGAGCTCTAGTGATAGGGGGGAGGGAACTGAGAGAAGCAGTGTAGCTTTTACCTCACCCAAAGTTACCTCTACCTTGCCTCTGAACTCGGGCAGGTCGCGAGTGGCAGTTCGGCAAGCTCGGCGACGCCTTCGCTGCTTCTTAGCCGGCTCGGCGTTGGTGCTGCTGGCCTCGGTATTACTGAGCTCGATGGGCCCAGGGAGAAGCTTGGACTATTGTCGGTAGCTGCGAACAGAGGGACCCTGTTACAGATCATCAACTAGCACTTCGAACCGGTTTTCGGCAAGCGGAGGTTCAAACTGCGAGCGCTGAGGAGATACCAGCCTAACTGGCTAGGAGGCCCCTAACCTAACTATAGGCCGCGAGGCGGGGGTAGGGGGTCTTTCTTCCTTCCATGGGATGATACCGAGGTCTCTCCTCGGTGGGAAGGAAGTTCACTTCGGTGATGAGGCTTGGCTAGCTACGAAGCTGGATGCCGAGGAGAGAGTGAAGGAAATTGTTGCTGATACTGATACTGGGACACTTGGTGCAGCACTTGCTGCTGATGGAACTGAAGTTGTTGGAACTGTTGCATTTGGACCTGCATGTCTCGCATGCACTCCATCAAGTCTTCGAACTGACCTTGGCTGGCCACCGGAGGGAGGATGGTGGGTTCAGCAAAGGTAGTTCCAATGGTAGAGGGTAATGGAACGGTCACGGGTGCCACCATCAGGGGCACATTCAGACTAGGTACCCCGTCCACGGAGAGGGGGACGGTGAACTGCCCAATGCAGATGGTGGGTAGCTGGAGTTGATCCTCTGGTGTGTTCCAGCGTCTGGAATTGCTGGAGGAAGCCATGGTGATGATGAGTTCTTTGAGGGAAGTTTCACAGAAGTTAGAGGAAGGCTTTTTGAAGCGTTCCCACAGACGGCGCCAAATGATGCAGCACAATCTGGGCACTCCTAGCTGGCTGAGAGGAAGAAGAAGATGAAGGGTTCCCGGGGAGCTCTCCCGGAGGGAACACTCTGATGGCTAAGTTAGAACTCTAGGGAAAACTCAAAGGAGATACAGAGAGTTAAGAGTGTTGAAAATGCTAGCTTCAATACCTTTGCTTCACGAGAGTCAAGGTCCTCTTATACCAGAGCTCAGTCACATCAGGCGTAACCGCCACTGCCCTAGTCGTTACTGTCAGGGCTGGGGTGGCAGGTGCAAGCTGCTACTGTAGGCTTCTGCAGCAGGGTACGGACTCATCAGGCAGGCCATGCTTTTCAGAGATGGCAGGCAAAGTGCTGCCTAGCAAGGGGTGCGGGCACTGCCACCAGACCCAGCAGGTACGGATGTCAAGCAAATCCCCCCTGCAGTCTGCTGAGCTACTGTACACCAAACCACCTGGGGCAAGTTTCCCTTGCATCGAGGTGCCGAGGTATGCCGAGGTGTTCACACTGGAGGTGAGCCTTACGTACGAACAAGAGTCTCGATGTAGCTGTCCCGTGGTGTTTCTCCCTCAGGACACTTAGCCAAAATTTGGTATGCTTCCTTCTTAGGAAGGGAGAGCTCGGGGTCTCTTAGGAGGAGCTCGGATCTCAAGGGGAGCTCGGGTCCCTTTGTACGGGGGGAGCTCGGGGCGAGCCGGGCCTTGCTTCTCGGCGAGTTGTCACTTTTGCTAGGTCATGTCAACGTGTCACCGTGCTACGAGGTCGGGCCAAATCACCCTCAATTTCTTCTCAATGCAGACTCCTAATTCAACACAAATTAGGTTTCTTAGTTTTTATCTCAGTTGAATTCCTATCTCTTCGGCACTGCTAACTGCTAGACTCAAAAAGTTTAGCTCGAATTTCACTAGGATGGCGGATGAATTAGGTTGAGTAATACACACAAGAGTTGTAGCCCTATCTCTTATCTTTAATTAGCCATTTGAATCACCTCAATTCAAGTTGTAGGCAGAAAGTTATGCCCAAAATACGGGAACTATATCAAAACAGGAAATTTCTCGATTTTTGTGCATACATATCAAATCCGATTTCAATGGATTCTCTCCTTCATGGCTACATCCTGGAGCATCATTGCTGCATGGTCCTTCCTCTATGATTATCTTGATCAATGAAATCGAATTCCTCCTTAAAATTGCACAATTATGCTCCAAGTCATCTTGCAAGACAATTTCATCATAATTAGTGCAATACCATGCTAATTCCAAAAACATTATTACCCAAAATTATCAAGTTAGAGGTATGAAAATATGTAAAAATATATGCTTATCAAATACCCCCAAACTTAGCTTTTGATCATCATCGATCAAAATATGAATAAAATCATACTTAAGCTCATGAATTGATCATGCTTTGTTATATTGATTTTCCAAAGTATATGCCTCAAAGATTGTAAAAGGTATATAACTTAGAAAGCATTCAAAATACCATCCAAGAATTATCATGAATCTTATGCTAATAAAATCTCATCATGAAAATTGACGTGTGTGTGTGTTTTGCCAATTTTCGAGTGTCCTGCATGTTTCTTAGTTCAAATTATGCAAACCAATGGATCTTTGAAATTTTTGGATATTCCATAGGCTTGCTCTTCGTAGTCCTTCTCTCCTAATGTAGACAATCATAAAACTTTAGATCAATAGGTCTTTATTAAGCTTGTAGTGTGAGGCCTAGGTAGAGGCTAACAAAGAAAGGATAGGGAATTACAAAGCAAGAGAGCATAGAAGGGTATGCACATATAAATGTACTTTTCAGATATCCCCATATTCTTTATTTTTGACATACATTACAACCCCCAAACTTATTTCTTTTGATCTTGGGTAGTGAATAAACTTTTCAGCACATAATTTTAGGCTCATGATATATTTTTGAAGCCTCTTTTCTTTCTTTCTCAACACTTTTTTTTTGTTTCTTTTTCTTTCATATTCGCTTCTTTCATTCATCAACTTCATTCTACAAAATTAAACTCTCCTGAAGGGTAGATCATGGTTTTTCGGGTTTGACAGGTTAAGTACAATGAGTGTTAAAGAAAAGAATTTGAATGGTGGTTAATCATATGCTTTGCATATGCCATTCTTTTGAAAACGCTCAAAAGGGTAACTAAGGATTGAAATATATCAAGGTTAGCTTGAAAAGGTCAAACAATCCAAAAATGGCCTAAATCATCTCCAAAGTAATATGTTGTCTAGGATTTCACCTCAAAGGCAAATCAAACAAGTTCTAGAATATCACATAATGATTATATTGTTCCATATAGTTCACATAATCATTCACCAAGTTGCACACAATTCACAAGATCGTGGCATAATGTGCTCAAGAATTTCAACTTTCATGATACAATAGAATAAACACGAGAATCAATCAATCCTTAGGATTAGAATTTATCTTCCTTTTCTAAGTCATATTCGATTTCCATTAAGAATTTATCATAGGCTTTTAGTCATCAAGAAAAATTCAGCAATCACAAACTTAAGCAAAAACATATTTCGAAAGAAAAAAAAAATTGGTGCAATCATACCATGCTCTCGGGTTCACAAAAATTTTCAAAAAAGTTGCAATCTTCTCCCCCCCAAACTTAAATTTAACATTGTCCTCAATGTTAAGTAAATTAAAGAACAAAAAGAAGGGAAAGAAACTTCCTTTCGAGTTGGTCTTGGTTTCAGCTATACATACTGAAATTTCTTGTCCATAGACTCCAAAATTGCAACCTACCTTTCATCAAAAAAGAGAAGAAGAAAACAACAATAACAAGAGAAAGCAAAAATTAAAATAAAACTTAAAAGGAAATAAAGAAACATGAAACAACTAGAAATCCTAAAGTGCATAAATGAAAAATATAGTTCTAAGTTATAGTCGTTAGCTTGACTCTGTTTCCATTTCCATGGATCCTTCAAGTGAATGGTGGACTTGAAGAAAGGATTATGTCCACCATCAATGTAAGGCTTCAATCTTTTCCCATTGACTTTGAAAGTCCCCTTAGTTTCATTAGATACTTCAATTGCACCATGAGGAAAAACTCTAGTTACTATGTATGGACCACTCCATCTTGACTTTAGTTTGCCGGTAAAAAGCTTCAATCTAGAATTATAAAGAAGAACCTTGTCTCCAACTGTAAAATCTTTCCTTTTAATGTGTGCATCATGCCATGCCTTGGTTATTTCTTTATAAATTCTAGAATTCTCATAAGCTTGGTGCCGCCATTCTTCAAGTTCATTCAATTGCATCTTTCTTTGTTCACCAGCAACTTGCAAATCAAAGTTAAGCAGTTTCATTGCCCAATATGCTTTATGCTCTAATTCAACAGGGAGGTGACACGTCTTACCAAACACCAACCTATAAGGAGACATTCCAATGGGTGTTTTGAAAGTTGTCCTATAGGCCCAAAGTGCATTATCCAATTTCATTGACCAATCCTTCCTAGATAAGTTCATAGTCTTTTCCAAAATACCTTTCAATTTCCTATTTGAAATTTCTACTTGTCCACTAGTTTGGGTATGATAGGGGGTAGCAATCTTATGGGACATGCAATTGCTTCCACCCATTTACTCACATAATCAACAGCAACAAGTATATACTCGTTATTAAAGGATTTTGGAAAATGACCCATGAAATCAATGCCCCAAACATCAAAAATATCACAAATAAGAATATTGTTTAGGGGCATCTCATTTTTTCTTTATATATTACCTATCCGTTGGCATTGATCATAAGAACTTACATAGGCATAAGCATCCTTGAATAATGTAGGCCAATAAAATCAACTTTGTAAAACCTTCACCGCCATCTTGGATGGTCCATGGTGTCCACCTGCTTCTTTGTCATGACAAAAACTAAGTATACTCTGCACCTCTTCCTTTGGTATGCATCTTCTCACCATGGCATTCACCTAAATGCAAATGTTCCATAAGGGCATGTAAAGGTAGTTTTCTCTTGGTCTTCAGGAGCATTGGGAAGTTGGTAATAACCAGAATAACTATCAAGAAAATAATAAAATTCCTGACCAACAAGTTTTTCAATCATTTGATCAATGAAGGGAAGGGGGAAATGATCTTTTCTGGTAGCATCATTCAACTTCCTATAGTCGATATATACCCTCCAACCTGTTATTGTCCTTGTAGGGATTAATTCATTATATTCATTTTCGACTACAGTGGTCCCACCCTTTTTTGGCACAACTTGTACAGGATATACCCAAGAAGAATCAGAGATAGGAAAGATAATACCTAAATCAAGCCATTTTATCACCTCTTTCATATTAGGATTTAACCTCCTTTGGGGCTGCACCGTAGGCTTGAATCCTTCTTCCATCATGATTTTGTGCATGCAAACTGATGGACTTATTCCTTGAATGTCACCAATGCTCCATCCAATCGCCCTTTTATGTTCCCTAAGCACCCTTATCAACTTTTCTTCTTCAAGACCTGTCCAGTAAGAAGAAATAATCACAGGTAAGGTAGATGAATTCCCTAAATAAACATATTTTAAATGTGAAGGAAGAGCTTTAATTTCAAGAGTAGGAGGCTTCACGATTGATGGCTTGGCTTTTGAAGAAGAGGAAGAAATATCCAACGACAAAAATTATTCTCTTTTTGTCACGAATCCTCTTTGCTTTTCTCCCAAATAGCCTACAGCCTCCTTATGCCTCTCATCTAAAATTTGTTCCTTCACATTAAAAGAGTTAGCAATGCAATTTTCTATAGGATCATCTAACCTAAATGCATGAAATTTTGTTTCTACCAAATCATCAATGCAATCTATCATTAAGATTTTTTTTTCATCATTAGAATGTTTCAGAGCCTTAAACATATTAAAAATGACTTCCTCATCATTAATCCTAAGGCTAAGTTTTCCTTGTTAGACATCAATTAAAGCTCTTCCTGTGGAAAGAAAAGGTCTCCCTAAAATTAGGGGCATATCATAATCTTCTTCCATATCCAAAACAATGAAATCAACAAGAAAAATAAATTTATCAATTTTTACAAAAACATCTTCCACTACTCCCCTTGGATATTTGATACTTCTGTCAGCCAATTGTAGAGAAACAGTGGTAGGTGTTAGCTCCTTCAACCCAAGCTTCCTGAAGACAGAAAAAGGCATCAAATTAATGCTTGCACCAAGATCATATAAAGCCTTATCAAAATTAATTTCGCCAATGGTGCACGGAATAGAGAAGCTCCCTGGATCTCAGTTGAATTCCTATCTCTTCTGCACTGCCAACTGCCAGACACGAAATTTGTAGCTCGAATTGCACTAGTTTGGGGAAGGAATTATGTTGAATAATAAACACAAGAGTTATAGCCCTATCTCTTAGCTTTAATTAGCCGTTTGAATCACCTCAATACGAGTTGTAGGCAGAAAGTTATGCCCAAAATACGGGAACTATATCAAAACAGGAAATTTCTCAATTTTTGTGCATACATATCAAATCCGATTTCAATGGATTCTCTCCTTCATGGCTACATCCTGAAGCATCATTGCTGCATGGTCCTTCCTCTATGATTATCTTGATCAATAAAATCGAATTCCTCCTTAAAATTTCACAATTATGCTCCAAATCATCTTGCAAGACAATTTCATCATAATTAGTGCAATACCATGCTTATTCCAAAAACATTATTACCCAAAATGATCAAGTTAGAGGTATGAAAATATGTACAAATATATGCCTATCAAATACCCCCAAACATAGCTTTTGATCGTCCTCGATCAAAATATAAATAAAATCATACTTAAGATTGATGCAGAACAATCTGGGCACTCCTAGCTGGCTGAGAGTTGTCTCCTAACTGCGATGAACGACACCTGAGAGGAAGAAGATGACGGGTTCCCGGGGAGCTCTCCCGGAGGGAACACTCCAATGGCTAAGTTAAAACTCTGGGGAAAACTCAAAGAAGATACAGAGAGTTAAGAATGCTGAAAGTGCTAGCTTCAATACCTTTGCTTCACGAGAGTCGGGGTCCTCTTATACCGGAGCTCAATCACATCAGGCGTAACCGCCGCTGCCCTAGTTGTTACTATCAGGGCTGGGGTGGCGGGTGCGGGATGCTGCTACAAGATTCTACTGTAGGGTACGAACTCGTCAGGCATGCCATGCTTTTCAGAGACGGTAGGTAGAGCACCGCCTGGCAAGGGGTGCAGGCACTACCACCGGACATGGCAAGTACGGATGTCAGGCAGATCCCCCCTACAGTCTACCGAGCTACTGTACACCAAACCACATGGGGCGGGTTTGCCTTGCACCGAGGTGCCGTGGTACGCCGAGGTGTTCGCACTGGAGGCGAGCCTTAAGTACGAATAGGAGTCTCGACGTTGCTGTCTCGAGGTGTTTCTCCCTCGGGCCATTAGCCAAAAGCCGGTATGCTCCCTTCTTAGGAAGGGAGAGCTTGGGGTCTCTTACGAGGAGCCCGGATCTCAAGGAGAGCTCAGGTCCCTTTGTATAGGGGGAACTCGGGGTGCTCCACCCTCAGGCTCAAGGCGAGCTGGGCCTTGCTTCTCGGTGAATTATCACTTATGCCAGGTCATGTCCACGTGTCCCCATGCTACGAGGTCGGGCCTAATCACCCTACATCAATTGCCCCCCACTCCCCATGCTAGGGGTGTTGACTTAGCACGGGGAGTCCGTAGTCTGTCGGGCGGATTTGGCTCGGAGTCCAAACTTTCTTGCCTGCCATCTCAGTCTTTGTAGTTTTTCTTTTTGTCGAGCTCATTGTACAAATCAAAACTTGTTAATGAAATTGATCTCTTTTTCCCAAGTGTTGTTTATTCCGAGCTAACATGGTTGAGTATGCGAGGTGATTGACATAGTAGGGCATTGTAAGGCATATGCCGGAACTGTCTTGGGGCGTATACCGAGGTGATTGACCGTAAGGCATAGTAAGGCACATGCCCGTACTGTCTTGTGGTGTGCACCGAGGTGACTGACAGCAAGACATAGTAAGGCATGTGCCCAAACTGTCCTCTGGCGTATGCCGAGGTGAGCTAAGTGTTGCAGAATCTACTGGTCTGCTTGCACCCTCGATGCATCATGTACTATGGTGCCATGCTCCTTGGTCAGCTTAGTGTCTTAGCCCCTTAGAATTCGTTCACGTCATAGGGGTGGCTAGGTTATTATGCCAGAGTCTGTTAGTTCGGCATTTTGGCCCTTGATCTCTGAGAGGCTTGTGGCCTGCTCTCGGAGTTCGCCCATGGCATAGAAGCGACTTGGTTTTATTGCGCCGAAGTTTTTGTCAGCTTGGCATTTTAGCCCTTAAGCCCTGAGAGTGACTCATGGTCCACTCAGTTATTTATAGGTAATGCTGCCTTAGGTTGACAATATTCCATGCCCGAGGTACTTGTTCCCCTACCAGGGTTTTGAGCTCGTACATTCCTTGCCCGAGTACTCACTTTACTCGGTAGGGTCCTTCCCAATTCAGACCGAGTTTGCCAACGCCGGGCTTAGGCACCATAACCGTACGGAGAACAGGTCGCCAACGCGAAGAGTCCACTTTTTGACCCTGGTGTTATAGTACCAAGCTACCCTTTGCTGGTAGGTCGCGGTCCTGATGTATGCGAGGTCTCGTACTTCTTCAAGCAAGTCGAGGTTGGTGCATAGCTCGTCTTCATTCGCCCTGTCATCATGCGCTTCTACTCTCAGCGAGGGAACTTCGATCACGGCTGGAATGATTGCTTCGATGCCGTAGGTGAGGTTAAAGGGGGTTTCTCCTATGGCACTCTTTTCTGTGGTACAATAGGCCCTTAATACACCGGGGAGCTCGTCTGCTCATAGTCCTCGGTCTAGTCGTGCCTTTAGTCCATAGTGAATAGCACAGTTTGCGACTTTCGTCTGACCATTTTCCTGAGGGTGCGCCACTGAGGTGAAGTTCTGCTGAATTCCCATGTCTCGGCACCAATTTTGGAATTTGATGCCTTCGAACTGCTTACCATTGTCAGAGATCAGTACCTGAGGTTATCCGAAACGACACACTATGTTCTTCCAAAAGAAGTTCTACACATTCCGGGCTGTGATTGTTGAGAGAGGTTCAGCTTCGGCCCACTTTGTGAAATAGTTGACTGCCACCACCAGGAACCTCCTTTGTCCTGTAGCTAGTGGGAATGGCCCAAGTAAGTCAATCCCCCATTGTGCGAATGGCCACGGGCTAGTAAGGTACTTTAGGTGGGCGGCAGATGAAGGGATGAGAGATCCATCCCATGGACGCCCAAAGATTGCGGAATAAGGGGCGAATTTCAAAATTTTTCTCTCCCTTCAATTGGGAATCACATTCCCTATTTAGAAAATCATATTTTCAAGGATCATTATTGAACCTTAAACTGAACCAGATCTAATCCAAAAGGAGTAGGAGAGAATTATACCTGATACGGAGAAGTAGTATCTCCCAATGGAGGGGTTCACGCCCAAAGAAGGATCCAAAGACTACTCCGATTGAAGATGGCGTAGTGCAGGATGGAGCAGAATCAACAATGTTCTTCTCCAAGAACTATGTCCTTCGCAAGAATCAGCAGGATGGCATGTGAGCACAGCTTCCTATCAATTCTTTCTCAAATAACTGATGTCAAGATCAAATGTTGACTTCTCCCACAACTGGAGATCGAACTGGCAAACAGGGTGACAAGAACAGGGAGGCGGCAAGAGAGTATTCGCAGGGTACAGAATTCTCTCTTCTTGATTTCAGAACTAAAGAAAATCTGATGTTTCATTCTAAGGATGCCACCCCCTTCTTCTTTTGTTAACCTAAAAGATCAGCTCCTAATCCCATTAGGAGCTGCTTATCCAAATCATATTTGGATCAGCCTTCTCTTCAGGTGATAAGGATAAACCCTTTTCTTATCTGCAGATTAGATTAGCTTTCTCCTAATCTCATTAGGAGGTTTCTAGATCTGAATCACATTCAGATCTGGACTCTCTGAGTG
>NW_010729191.1:30023-57010 GCF_000365185.1 Nelumbo nucifera
ATCATGCAATTTTTATTGCCTAGGGATCTAATTCATAACAATCCTTTGGTCAGTCATGCATGAATCATCAAATCATTAAAAGATTGGCCAATTCTTTTAAAGCATTAAGCATAGAAATAAAAATTCCTCATGCAAATAATAAAGGTCTCGAATTGAATTAAACAAATAACTATATAATCTTAAGATCAAAATCCATCTAAACCCTAGCTAAGAGAATTTAGCTAGACATTATTAAATTCAACATATTCAAGAAAATTAAAGGGGAAACACACCAAAAACACATCAAAGAATGAATAGAATAATAAGAAAATTTTAGCCTTTGGAGGTCGAAGATAAGTGCAGCAACTAAGCCTTCCTCCCTCTTGAATTTAGATTCTTCCTCTCCTCTCTGGCATGCTGAAATTGCTTCTTCTTCTCTTCTGATGTGCTGAGACTGCTTCATCTTCTCTTCTCTACTGAATTCTCTCTAAGGATGTGTCCCTTTGCCTTGAGTCTATGGCCCTTTTTATAGTGCAACCTCCCCCTCAATTGCTTCTCAATGCAGACCCTAATTCAACACAAATTTGGTTTCTTAGTCTTTATCTCAATTGAATTCCTATCTCTTCTGCACTGCCAACTGGTAGACTCGAAAATTGTAGCTAGAAATGCACTAGGTTGGCGGAGGAATTAGGTTGAGTAGTAAACACAGGGGTTGTAGCCCTATCTCTTATCTTTAATTACCCGTTTGAATCACCTCAATCCGAGTTGTTGGAAGAATGTTATGCCCAAAATATGGGAACTATATCAAAACAGGAAATTTCCCGATTTTTGTGCATACATATCAAATCCGATTTCAATGGATTATCTCCTTCATGGCTACATCCTGGAGCATCATTGCTGCATGGTCCTTCCTCTATGATTATCTTGATCAATTAAATCAAATTTCTCCTTAAAATTGCACAATTATGCTCCAAGTCATCTTGCAAGATAATTTCATCATAATTAGTGCGATACCATGCTAATTCCAAAAACATTATTACCCAAAATCATCAAGTTAGAGGTATGAAAATAGGTACAAATATATGTTTATCACTTAGAAAAACCAACCCCATCGAACCAACAATCTGGTTCAACTAGTTTGGACCAAACCTGGTACAAATCGGCCCATGTTTTGGTGTCCAATTCAAGATTTAATTCAAGAATAATGATCTAAAAATAAATTAATACAAGATAATCAAATTATCAAGAAAACTAAATCAGAGTGTTGCATTGTGTTTTTCTTGGACATCTTGCAAATTTGCAAAGAACAGTTAATCGCAGATTGCAGAATCGATATCTGCAAAACCGCAGATCGCAGAACTTCTTTCTACAAAATCTTCTTCTCCTCTGTTGTGCACTCCAACAATCTCTAGATGGAAATAAAATAAAAAAACCAATTTTTTTCTATTATTACATCACATCAAATTTCTATAGAATCTATCTAAAAATAAAAAATAAAAAAATTATTTACAAACCAAATTGAATAGAAAAGAAATAGCAGGGTGCACCAATCTTGGCACCAAAAGGATTCGATCTCCATCACATGTGCAGCCCAAGAATTCAAGAAACACTTACAGAACAATTCTATAAATGTAACGGAATAATAAAGATTTATTTTCCAGATCATCTGCCCATAATCTAGGAAGCAATTCCCAAAAAAAAAATGCTAATTGTGCAAATCGGGTAGAACACCTTCTGCCCATTTGCACAGATCCAGATTTGATCTAATTTGGTTTTAGACTTGAACCTGGATCTGATACCACTAAAGGTATGGGAGATCCATCATATGGATGGCCGAACCCTGTAGAAAGGTTGGGCGAAATTTCAAAAATTTCTTTACTCCCATCTGGGAATCCTATTCACAATTTAGAAAGCTGCTTTTTCAAGGTTCGTTCTTGCAACCAAGCCAGACCAAATATAAAACCAAGATTAGGGAGGGATATACCTGATATGGAATCCACACAAGAATGCTCCTCCCAATGTAGAGGTTCACGCCCAAAGAGTGTACCAAATCCTTCCTCCATTGAAAATGACACAGCTTAGGATGAGGCAGGATCAGTAGGTAGTTCTTCACCAAGAACCATTGATTATTCAGCAAGAATTGAATGGGAAGTGAGCATAGCTTTAGAGTTGTTTCTTCTAGCAAAAAGCAATATCAAGATCAAATCTTGATTAGTTCCAAGAATTGGAGATCAAACAGGGTAAGTTGGCAAGAGTAGGGAGAAAAAGAACTGAAGGCAGAAATAGTCATACTTAGTTGTCTTCTCTATGTTGTGTGTGGTTTTTTTTCAGATCCGCCCGGCTTTCTATTTATAGCCTTAAAGAGACAACCTCCTAATCTGATTAGGAGTCTCCTAATCCAAATTATTATTTGGATCTGAACTCTTTAAGTGATAAGGATAATCCCATATCTTATTTGCAGTTAAAGATCAACTATTCTTAATCAAATTAGGAGTTCCTTAATCCAAATCTCTATTTGGATTTGGACTCTTTAAGTGGATAAGAATTATCCTCTTATCCTTATCTGCTGATCCAAACCCAGATCCGCCCCTATTTAATCAATCCAATTAACCCAATTCGAAATGGGCTTTAGGCCCCTTAAGCTTTCAGGCTCACTTCCTTTTAATCCTAGCTAGCTTGGCTCTCTTTGTATGGCGTGGAACCCTAACATTGATCTATACATCAGCCACATGGGTTCAGCCTAGCCTTTGTTACAAGGTATGGACAAATTCACTGCTAAATGCAATAAACCCCTGAGTCCATCACCATAGGCTCTTTATGGGCCCAACATTTAAACTAAATGGTCTTTGGGTCCAGCCATCTTATGTAGGCCCAAGGATTGTGGACAGATGAAAGATTAGCCCATTAGGTATAACCCTCAATGATCTTAGACTTAACTTCTCATCCCTTAATGATCAAATACTGCCCGACAGGAGAGGACATTTCGCTCAACTGCAAGGTTCAGTGCTGCACTCTCTACTCACATAGATCCTGGGAATTAAAACCTTTTGCAAATAATTTGTGAAACCATAAAATATAAGTATATATATATATATATTTCAAAAATAAATTTCAAACACATTTGAAATCTACTGCCGGTAGTTTAGTTTTCCATCAAAGAGAGTGCATTTTTCTGATCATTCACTTAGTCTGACAAAGGGGCTGATCCTGTCACTATGATCACCCACTCAAATGAATTCTCAAACTGTCCCGACATACCCAGGTTTTGACCCCCTCTAAGGATATCACTGATTGGCACATCAAAGACGGACCAATCCAACACCTAGTGCAGTATCATAATCGAGTCTAGGGGTTAGATGTAACATTCAAGTTTTGCCCATCTATCTCCATGGTCCAGGGCAATACTAGAATTTCGGTCTGATTCAAGGTTTCAACAAAACCCACACTACATGTGCCACAGGCCTCACCCTGGTAGCTGAAACAAGTCACCCCAACCAACTTGGTGGCACATTAGTGTTAGCGTTGGCAGGATAAATCTCCTAGATCTATCCAACTGCTGTGAAGATTCCAAACTAACACAAGTCTCATATGTGTCTAGTTTAAGGGTATTACATAGAAACATATCATAATAACATGAATCAAATATGTACTTTATTCATTTACAATAAAAGTCATAATGTACATTAGGCTAATTAGAGCTAAGGACATACACTATCTAACAGCTCCCACTTGCACTTAGGTCTAATTAGGTACAAGCCGGAGTCGCATACTTTCCACGTGTTTCTCAAACACTTTCTGTGTTAATGGCTTAGTCAATGGGTCTGCTATATTTTCCGCTGATGCTACCTTCTGAATCAGAACGTCCCCTCTTCCAACTATCTCCTGTAGTACATGGTACTTCCTCTCGATGTGCTTTGACTTTGAGTGGGCTCGAGGCTCCTTAGCCTGAGCAATGGCTCCAGCGTTGTCACACAACAATGGATTGGGTGATGTATTGGATGGAACTACTCCTAATTCCTAAATGAACTTCATCCATACGACTTCCTTGGCAGCTTCACTTGTGGCAATGTACTCGTCCTCGGTTGTAGAATATGTAGTGGACCCTTGTTTGCTACTTTTTCAGCTAACTGCGCAAGACCCCATCGTAAAGATGTATCCAGATATAGATTTTCTATCACCTGGGTCTGACTGGAAATCGGCATCGTACTCAAGGATCTGTAGTGAACTACCATCGAATACCAGACAAAACTCTTTTGTCCTGCGAATGTATTTCAGTATGTTTTCCACAGCGGTCCAATGCTCTTGTCCAGGGTTAAACTGGTATCTACTTACCACACTCATGGCCTGAGCAATGTCCGGCAGAGTGCACAGCACGGCATACATGATGCTCCCTACGACAGAGGTATAGGGAACTTCCTTCATGCCCTCAATCTTCTCAGGTGTCTTAGGAGATATACCCTTGGAGAGAGTGACTCCATGCATGTATCTCTTAACTATCTTGTCATCATAAATAGACTGGGATAATTCTATTATCCTTTTTTATCTATCTCTACAGAATCGAAGCCCCAAGATATAAGAGGCTTCTCCATGATCTTTCATGGAGAATTGTTGTAAAAGCCATACTTTCACTGTAGTCAACATTCCTACATCATTCCTAATCAGTAGAATGTCGTCTACATACAAAACCAAGAACGTAACCTTATCCCCATTGGTCTACCTATAAACACAGGGCTTATCGGAATTTTGCTTAAAGTCAAATGTTTGACTGTAGAGTCAAACCGGATGTTCTAGATCCTAGAAGCTTGCTTAGGTCCATATATGGATCGATTGAGTTTACATACCATGTGTTCCTGACCTGCAGCTATGAAACCATGCGGTTGCAGCATGTAGATATCTTCAGTAAGATCTCCATTCAAGAATGTAGTTTTGACATTCATTTGCCAAATCTCATAGTCATGGTATGCTGCTATAGC
Source organism: Nelumbo nucifera (assembly GCF_000365185.1). The sequence continues at coordinate 34,976 of NW_010729191.1, forward strand.
TAGCAGGATCCTAATGGATTTAAGCATGGTCATGGGCGAAAATGTTTCCTCATAATTGATTCCCTCTTTTTGAGTGTACCCTTTTACCATAAGACGAGCCTTGTAGGTCTCAACCATACCATCGAGGCCCTTCTTCCTCTTATAAATCCATTTGCAACCAGTTGCTTTTACCCCAAGGGGTGGATCTACTAGAGTCCAGACTTCATTGGTCTCCATTGAGTCCATTTTAGCTCTCATGGCATCTACTCACTTCAAGGAATCTATGTCCAACATAGCTTCCATTTAAATCACGGGGTCCTCCTCACTGGTCATGGCTTCCACCAAGTAACTTTCTTGGTCATAACCGTAATGAACTAGAGGTCTGGATGCCCGAGAAGATCTTCTAGGTTGGTTATTAATAGGAGCTTGTGGGACATCTCCCACTACCCCTGAGCTATCCTCATCAAAAACAACTTCCTCATGATGATTGTTAAGGATGTAATCTTTCTCCAAGAAATGGGCAATGTCTGATATTAGATTCCAATTTGTCAGCACTTGTTCTTTTAACATGTGCCAAACAACCCCAAATCTTCAAGTGTCTTACACTTGGTTTTTTACCGGTCCAAAAGTCATAGGGAGTCTTCGAAACAGATTTGATTGGAACCTGGTTCAACACATTTATCGCAATCTCCAATGCATAACCCCAACAAGATGTAGGTAATTCCGAGTGGACAAGAAGTGATCGGACCATATCCAATAAAGTTTGGTTCCTCCTTTCTAATGCATCGTTTAACTGTGGGTTAGCAGGAGGTGCTAGTTGCGATATTATCCCGTTTCCCTTTATGTAGTCCCTGAATTCATCCGAGAGATATTCGCCTCCTCGATCTGATCGAAGGGCCTTAATGTGTCTCCCCAACTGTTTCTCGACCTCTTGCCTTTGAACTTTTCAAAGGATTCAGACATGTATCTCCTTAGGTACACGTAACTATACCAAGAATAATCATTGGTAAATGTTATGAAATAAACATGTTGATTACGTGTCCTAACATTCATGGGACCACATACATCAGCATGTATAAGGTCAAATGTGTCTGTCCATCTTTTAGGCTTACCATTAAATGGTCGTTTCCTCATCTTACCTTGAAGGCAAGGTTCAAAGGTTGGAAGATTTTCTACAGTGAGAAAATCCAAAGGACCATCATTTATCAACCTTGTGATACAATCTATGTTAATGTGGCCAAGTCGATAATGCCACCGGCACGTGGGATTAACTGTATCAAGGGTTCTTTTCTTGGGGTTATTTTCCAACGTAGTTCCGATTATATTTGTTTTCAAAGAAGGATGGAAAACATAGAGACCATTCTCAAGTTATCCATATGCAAGGAATTTGTTATTCCTTTTGATAGTAATCACATTACTAAAAAGAACAGAATAACCATCCGCACACAGTTTTGAAACAGAAAACAAATTTCTTCTCAAATTGGGTACATAAAGACAATCTTTTAATGGAATTATTCCTTCTCTGAAATATAATTCTACAGTTCCTATGGTTGTAGTTGCAACACTTGTAGAAGTCCCCAAGTAAAGAATCACTTCTCCATCACTCAGTCTTCTACTTGTCCTGAACCTCTGCAATACGTTACATGCATGAGTAGAAGCCCTAGAGACAAAACATCAGGAAGTAGAAGTGACCAATATATTGGTTTCTATGACAGGATTTGAAATTACCTTGTTTCTTGGTCTCCAAGTACTGAGAACAGTTCCTCTTCTAGTGGTTAGTCTGTTTACAAAAGTGGCAGGCATCTGATGCCTTGTCCTTCTTCTTCTTTTTAGGCTTGCTAATTTTCTTCTAAAGTTTATTCTTTGCCTTCATCTTCTTCTTGCCCAATTTTCCAGCTTCAACAAGCATGGGTTCATCCTTCTTTATCAAATCTTCGGCCCATTGCAACATGTTATTGAGTTCCTGAAGGCTAATATTTAGCTTGTTTATTTTGTAATTCATTATGAACTAATTGAAGGAAGGAGGCAAAGAGTTCAGGATGGCATCAACTTTGGTGACCTTATCTAGCCCAGATCCAAGAGCCTCTAGTTCATTGATGTATCCCATCATCTTAAGACAATGGTCATAAACTTGTTGGTTCTTGGACACTTGTGCGGTCAAAAACTGCTTTAGGACCTTCTAACAAGTAGAATGATTATGCTCTTCATACGCTATCCTTAGACTATCCAAGATATCCTTGGACACTTCAATCTAATCGAACAACCGTTGTATTTGATTGTCTAAGGAGGCTATGATGTAGCACCGGGCAAGAGAGATTTTCTCTTCCCATTCTTGATATTCCCTCCTGTGGACCTCAGAAGCCCTATCATCCAGACGATCTGGAGCAGGGTTTTTTGCAACTTTGTCTAATTTCTCGGACGTCAAATCCAGCATAGTGTTACAAAACCAATCAGTGTAATTTGGGCCCTTAAGCTTATTATTGTCCAACAGTTTGGCGAATTGTCTGTTTACCATTTCTGATAAAAGGCAAAGCAAATATTAATCCACAACCTGATTTGATTCATGTTATCTACATTGATATGGCTTTTAATCTATGTTCCATTTTCATTTATTCATCTCTGAGATTTCCCTCCTATCTCAGTGACAGAGACTACAAACTAAGTCTCTAGAAATGTGGAAAATCACATATAGTGCATGGAGCCAACTGTTTTAGCTTCATAACCCCACCACCTTCTATGACGGATCATATCCACTCATCTCATGAGCTTTCCCTTTGGCCTCTGTCAGACAAGATTCATTTCCATTTTAGGTTAAAACTTTCTGTCCAATAAGTGTTAACCATCATATTTGTTAACACCAAGGTACCGTAAAAGAGTCTTCCATTTTAGGATAGCCCCCCCCCCCCCACTTCAGTCTATGATGCTCCTATTTTCTTATGAAACAATCCAACAGATCCAGTAGCAAATGGATACCCCTATTCTGTGGTGTATCTCCTCATTACTAAAGGACCCATCTTCACACTAATGATGGAAGGCCTTTAGAGAGTTCATAATATGAATCTCCCTATCACATGCACTTATTTTTCAGTGGAGGGAACAAAATATTACGCCTTAGTTTTATTTAGGTCAAACCAAAGTGGCTCCCACTGGCTTTCTCAAAGCTAGATTTAAATACGCCCTAAAACGGCTAGGGTTCCGCATGGTTCCTCTTGGGGAAGAAGTTTTGATGTGGGGCCCATCAAGCAGGGAGATCATCTAATGATCTTATGGACACCATGGCAATGATGTGCATTCAGCCATGGTGTGCGAAAGAGCCACTATCAAATTAGCATGGACCAAGTGCTTATGGCCCTTGTACGTAGCACATCACAGATTCATACATCTAGGAATGGCAACGGGGCGGGTTCGGGGCAGGGATTACATTCCCCATCCCCGACCCCGACCCCCAAATCACCCGCCATCCCCGTCCCCGATCCCCGGCGGGGAAAGGAATCCCCCCTCCATCCCCGACTCTGATGGGGATGAATTCCCCGTCAGAGACCCGAATCCTCGAATTCCCCATCTTCTCTCCTTTTATTTTCTCATCATGGCATTAATTTTAAATTATTCAAATAAAGAAATTTTCTTTATTTAGTGCAAGTTGTATGAGGTCCAATTTTTTAAGTTAGTGAATGTGTGTGCTATTGGTTTGAACATGTAGGGTGTGGTCATGTTCTGTGTGGGAGCCACAAAGGACCCATTAAATCATATTTAAAACCATGGACTTGAGGTAATAGTGATGGACAAGGCTTCTGATGCTAGCATTGTTTATCATTTTGTAATAATTGCCATAGGAGAATCATCTAGCTCCTTCTACAAACAAAACCCCATCTGACTTAAGTGGCAGCCACTCCATCCTGGAAAGGTGGAGAGGAAAGGTAGGTGGAAGTTAGGAAAGTAGCACAAATCCAAGGTTTCCTACCTATAGAGAATTCATAGTGGTTTCAAAAGGATCCTATTCTTTGAATCTGATGTAGGATCTTTGCGATCCAACAACTTCTCTTGCAATGAAACTCAGGTTGCAGATATGTAGATCAGAAAAAAATAACAAAGAAGGAGAAACAAGAGAATAGGTGGATGGATGTAAGACAATAACCCTAGGCAATCACACCTAATAATAAGGCCATTCATATCCTAAACTTGGAAACCACAGCAAATTCTGCAGAGAAGCTTTATTTGTTCATTATCCAAAAAAGCCTTTTGGCTAGGCAAAGACCTACAAAATGGCATAGCCTCCGATAAAGTTGTCAATCTCGAACTATCAGAAACTGAATGAGCCACCAAGAAAGAGCCATCGAAATCTGATCCAAAATACTAGCTAACTTGAACATTGACCAAAAAAATTCCATCTGCCCAAGCTAAAGCAAAATGTATGTGAGGAGCACTATTCACAGCAACCGGGACTCTAGCAACACCTAGCACCTAAGTTTTCATGTACCACTATGCTTTGAGATTGTATCAATCAGCATAAGCAGTTCAAGAGAGCACATCTAAGTTCCCTCATCACATTGTTGACCCTAAAATCACTCTTTAAAGCCATGGAAACTCTATCTCCATGGATGACTCATTTGACTCCCTCCAACTTACCTTTTCATAATGAGGGTGGTTCTAGAATAATTGAAACCAATTTGTCTCTCATAATGTTTGGCTGGGAAAATTATAATTATGAAGCTTGACTAACAACCATTAATATATGTATATATGTATAGGTAAAGGAGTTCTGTTCTTGTAAATATTATTATTCTTATTACTAGTTGAACTGCAATTTCAATTCAAGTTCCTCTCCTATTAGTATTGACAACCTTACACCAATACTTTCTGCCATTAACAAAAACAAATTTCCTTAATCTACAATATCATCATAAAATTTGGTTGGGATACATATATTTTAATGGGAATCTAGATCTAGGAATGATAATAGGATAAATGCAGCAATGACCAATGTACAATTAAGATCATTGAAGAAGCAAGACATTTCTTCTAGATTTTGCAAAAAAAAAAAAATCCAGAGAAATTTCATGCTCACCTTCCCAAGTTCAGTCCAAGCAATTGGATTGTAGTTTTGTTGAAAACTGTATTGTTGAATCGGTTACAGGAATACACTGCGCCATTTTTAGTGGAGGCTGGTTTTAGGACTGATTTGGACGTAAACTTTCACCTCAGGATCTGTGTTTGTGGTATCCATATCATGTCTGGTCCAGTTTAGTGTAAAACCGATCTTGATAAATGTAGTTTTTCAAAATATAAGGAATTCGATTCCTAGAAGGATTAGGAAATTTTTTAAAATTTGCCCAGCCATTTAGCATGGTTCGACCATCCATATGATGGATCCTAACCATTTCTTCAGCAACAACTTTTCAGAAGCTGGTAGAGAAGAATAGGGTTTTTGAGTTTCTAGTATGACTTAACCCTGAGTATGACATTGCACAACAGCATATTCTTTCCCAAGAGAATGTAACTCTCTCTTAGGCATATGCTTTGTGTCTGGAGAGGAGAGTAGAAGGAATGTGATGATGAGGAACCCAAGCCTTGGTAGTTAGCTATGGTTAGCAAAGTGAAGCCTAAGTCGAGTGGGGACAAGGGTGGAAATGAACCGAGGAAGGAGGATAAGAAGGAACTGATCTGTGACTACTATAAGAAACCTAAACCTACTAGATATACCTACTGGAAGCTTTACCCACACCTTATACTAAGCCAACTCAGAAAGAAGAAGGAAAATGTGAATATGGTAGTGACTAGTGATCTATCAGGACCGCCTACTATAACTTCTCTAGAGTTTGTTGTAGTAGCTGTAGTGAGGGCCGAATTGGAAAGATATGGGCAATTTCTGAATCAGAGGGATACAACCAATTCCAACTCATTATATTAAGTGGACAACAAAGTGCAGGTGGATCAAGAGGTAGCCATTCTACTTCGTTTGTAGATACAGGTAGTTCACATTTCACTACAAATTATGTATCCACTACAAGTAAGAGGGGGAGATCCCTGGATTATAGACTCAGGAGCCTCAGAACATATGACCAACATTTCCCCCATTTACTCCTCATATCACCACTTCTCTAGAAAAGATAGAGTTTCCATAGCCAATGGATCACATGTTCCCATTGTTGGGAAAGGGTTTGTCAAGATAACTAATACCTTTAGCTTACCTTTTGTCCTTCATGTTCCTAGACTGAGCACTGATCTTGTATTTATTAGTAACTTGACAAAGAATTTGAACTGTTCAATAATTCTTTTTCTCCTAGTCATTATGTTTTATAGGATTTGGAATCAAAGAAGATGAATGGGAGTGGTCATGAGGTGAATGAAATCTATCTTATTAATACACTTCCTAGTCATGAGAGTCATCATGTCAATGGAAACATTGAGTCAGAGTCAGTGGATCAGATTATGCTTTGGCATAATCGGTTAGGGCATTTGTCTTTTGCTTCTTTGCATTTTTTGTTTTCAAAATTGTTTGAGTTTGTCACTTTGTATAGCTTGGAGTGTAAGGGTTGTCAACTTGGAAAGCATTGTAGACATTCCTTTAAAGAAAGTAATAAAAGATGTTCTTATGTTTTTTATATTGCTCATACTGATGTGTAGGAGCCACACCATATTTCCTCTTTGTGTAACTATCGATATTTTCTTCTATTTGTAGATGATTATTCTTGATACTCTTGGATATATTTGCTGGGATCACGTGATAAGGTATCACCTTTGGTTCGACATTTGCATCAAATGGTGCTGACGTAGTTTGGGTATGAGTGAAAGTGTTTAGATCAAATAATGACAAGGAATAATTTGAAAAAACCTAGCATCATACCTATTGGAGCATGAAGTAGTCTATCAGAACAGTTGTACATACACTCCACAACAGAATGGTGTAGTATAAAGGAAGAACAAATATATTGTGGATGTAACAAGAAGAATGATGTTGAGCTCTACAGTTCCAGTTCGTTTTTAGGGTGATGCAGTCCTTACAACAGTTTTCTTGATTAATCGGGTGCCTTCTCGTGTTCTTGGATATAGCACTCTGTTCAGCCTTCTTTTTCTTGAGAGGGAGATGTTCCATATTCCTCTAAGGGTTTTTAGATGTGTATGCTTTGCCCATGTTCTTGGTCCTCATTGCTTAAAGCTAGACCCTAAGGCGAAGAAGTGTGACTTCCTTGGGTATGCAGGAAATTAGAAGGGGTATTGTTGTTATAATCCAGTCTTTAGGAGTCAATATGTTACTATAGATGTCACTTTTTCTGAGTCCACACCTATTTTCCTCAAGGGGTTCCTCTTAGTGGTAGTGTTTTGGGGAAGAAAGTGAACAATCTATACCACTTCCTGTTCTAACTCCTTTGTCCACTCCAATGTCTAACCAACCTACTCTACGCACTTTGCCATCTCTATTGTGTCCTACCTCTCAGTGTTTTACACGACAGAGCATACGACAGCACAGGAAAGTTATTCCACAATAAAGGAACCCACGTCACTCCCTATCGATTCATTGGAGATTCCAAGTGCAACTGACACAAATCCAAGTATGCCTCTTGTTTCCTCTTATGGTTTAGTTCCTATTGATACTACTATCCCTGCTCTTAACACCATTGTAGATGACCTAGAGCTCCATATTTCACTCCAAAAAGGAAAGAAGAAGTGTACTACTCATTGCATCTAACACTATCTTTCCTACAATGGATTATCCCCTTCATATCGGGCCTTCATTTCCTCCCTCAACTCTATTTCTATACCTGGGAGTGTTAGTGAGGCTTTCTCCAAACCTGAGTGGAAGAAAACTATGCAAGAGAAAATGAAAGAACTGATTAAAAATCAGACATGAGAGATTTTGGATTTACCTGATGGCAAGGAGACAGTTGGATGTAGATGGGTTTATATAGTGAAGTACAAGGCTAATGGAAGTATAGAAAAGTACAAGGCGAGGCTGGTTGCAAAATGGTACACTCAGACTTATGGTGTAGATTACTTGAAGGCTTTTACACCAGTGGCAAAGATGAGCTCAGTCCATATTCTTCTATTACTAGCAGCTACATACTCTTGGTCACTCTTCCAACTTGACATGAAGAATGCTTTTCACAATGATGTGGATAAAGTTAATGTATGTAGATTGAAGAAGTCTCTATATGGTTTGAAGCAATCATTTAGAGCTTGGTTTGACAGGTTTAGAAGTGCATTGGTTGTATTTCGCTATACTCAAACTCAATCTGGTCATACTCTTTCTGTGAAGAGGAGGGGTCACTAGTGTCAGTTTTGATAGTGTATGTAGATAACATTGTAGTCACAAGAAATGATCTGAGTGAGATTGATACATTGAAGAAGAACCTGCAAAAAGAGTTTGAGATTAAGGATCTTGGGGAGCTGAAGTACTTTCTAGGCATTGGGTAGGAAGGTCCAAGCATGGGATCTTCATCTCATAGAGGAAGTATGTTCTAGATCTACTACAAGATACAAGAAAACTTGCATCAAGGGTAGTTGATACACCTATTGATCAGAACCACAGAATAAATGCTTTAAAAGGTGAATTAGTGAAGGATGTTGGAAGGTATCAGAGATTAGTGGGCTGATTGCTATACTTATGTATGACATGATCAGATATCTCTTATATAGTGAGTGTAGTGAGTCAATACATGCATGCACCACAAGTTCAAAATTGGGAGGCTATTGACAGGAGACTTTCCTATTTGAAGGGACGCCTGGGTAGAGGCATACTATTTGTTGACCATGGACAATTGAAGTTAGAGGCTTACACAGATGCTGATTAGGCGGGGTGTCTAGATGACAAGAAATCTACATAAGGAGTTTGCATTCTTATTGGAGGTAATCTAATTTCATGAAAGAGTAAGAAACAAATAGTTGTGACAAAGTTAAGTATAGAAGCTGAATACAAAGCCATGGCACATGGTGTTTCAGAGCTCCTTTGGGTCCATTCCTTGTTATGGGTGATTGGAGTTGACGCTGAAGAACCTATGATGCTATACAATAAGAATCAAGTAGCAATTAACATTGTCCACAACCTAATTCAGCATGATAGGATGAAGCATATAGAACATAGAGGTATCAATGTTTAGAACATATGGGAAGTGTTTAGCCAGCATATATATATCAATGTTTAGAACATAGAGTCTAACAAGTAAGATCTTTGTCTTCTCTTATATGCTCTAAATTTCCTCCAATGCCTTAATGGGATAATCCTCTTCAAGGAGTCACTTCACCTAAAGACAACCAATGGCAAACTTTTGTAGAGATGTCTTCAATAAGGAAGGTGTGATGCCAGAAATACACACTTTCATATATTAGGAAGAGGTCAGCTTGGTTGAGTCAAGCTGATAATAAATGATTATCTACCCATCAACATCCCTAATCCTACATTTATAAAGCTAAACGCATCCCTAAAATTAGAGTGAACAGTGTTTGTTCATAGAAAAAAATAAGCATTGAAATGGGTCACTGCAATGTATCTAATACAAAAAATGGATTATCTTGAAAGCTAAAGAAATGGGTAATTTGAACAATTCTACAAGTGTGAATGTCATTTCCAAATTGGTATAACCGCTTATAACTTTTTGGCCCTTTGAGAAGGTGGAAGACTAATTAAACTATAACCAAGATTTGGTCATTCAACGTTAAATTGACATTAATCAAATACTTAGCACTGCCAATTAAAAAAAAGGGTATATTTCTATTTGGTAATTGCAATCACCTCCCCTAAACTTTCTAACACAATTGCAAGTAGACCCCCTCTATTAGAATCCTCTAACAATAGGTATGAAAATGTCCAAAATACTCATTCAATTACTTTTAACCTTTTGAGCAAAATGTTTATTATTCAAATTTTCTCTTCATATCAATTGCCATCCCAAATCCTTTCAATCTCTTTTCAAAAATTTATTTATTTCCAAATTTTCTCTTCATATCAATCCCTTAAAGGTAAAGCTACAATTCTTTCTGCTTTTGTTCATAAACTTTGTATTGCTTTTTGTAGAAACCATCATCAATAGTAATTGCATGGGTATTTTGAACATTTTTGTCTCTGTGGGTAGGGGTGGATTTGAGTCGAGTTGAGCTAAACACTTGGCTATTCAAACTCAACTCACTGAAATTGTGTTAGGCTCGAGCTCAATTCGAGTTAGAGACTTGAGATCGAGCTTAGCTCGTTTCAAAGCTCGTAAGTTCGAGCTCGGCTCAACTTGGCTCAATACGATAACCAATTGAGAACACTTGGGTTTCAATGACAATTTAGGACAACTATACATGAAATAGGAAAACATGTAAAACATCAAATACGAATAATGATAAAGGATGAAATATTAAATATACTTTGGTTTTTGGGAACTTTCAATTACCATTCATGTTGAGAAATTATAGTCATTAATTTTGGTCTTTAAATAGGCTTTATCAAGCACATTATAAAATACTTGTTTTCTCCTTGTTTGCACATCAAATAATGTCAAATATAAAAGTAAACAAGTTCAGTTACCAACTTAATATTTAGTACACGTTGAGCAATTACATCTTTAATTTCAGTCTTTAAACATGTTTTATTAAACACATGAAATACTTGTTTTTCCCTTATTTAAACTTCGGAAAATATTAAATAAAAGGCTAATTTTTTCCAACCAAAATTCCAGAAATATTATGAGAACATCTGTACATTTTATAGTACTAGTAATTAAGCATGTGTATTGCACGTAAGAAAATTTTCTTCATATTAATTACTTGAATTTTAGATATATCATAGTTAAGATAGAAATTGGAAATTAACAAAGTAACAATTTGATTAAAAATAAACATAAATGTTTTTTGTAAATGTGCATGCACATTGCACATGGAAATTTTACATTACATTAACAAGTATTATCGTTATTATTTCCTATTATTATTATTATTAAATTTTGTATTCCATTTCTGTCATAAATAAAATTAATTTTTAATTTTTTTTACTATGATGAATATATAACATTAGAAATGTTCCCAACTGTTTTCGACAAAATTCTGTACTTATTCATTTTTTTTATGTTCTATGTTTTTTTAAATAATTATTATTCAATTATGACATCATAAGTTTCTTTGAAAAGTTAGATCATTGACCTACCATCTAGATAAGCAAATAGCTTTGCTTTTGGATTAGTTTTAAATTATATAGTTTATCTATATTTTATAAATAATTTTTATTTATTAGACCTAATTTTGGTTTGAAATAATTAATATATATATATATATATATATATATATATTATTTTGATTATTTGTACTTTTTTATTTTTTTTAAGATCTATTGTTTAACTATCATATCATTGATTAATCCATTTGACCCAAATTACCAACCCACCACCCAAAAAGGAAAATAGTTTGATTTATAGGTTGACATTAAATTTTGCATTACATTTCCATCTTTGATAAAATTATTTCTTATATATAATTCCTATTCTTGTTCAATATAATAAATTTATAAGATGTACCTAATATTTTATTTTTTATAAATATATAATATTAGATATGTGCCCAAATTTTCTCATTTTTTTCAAATTTTTGTGATTCTTTGTGTTTTCTATTTTTAAAATTTTTATTATTTGACAATGGAATCATTTCATTTCTAAGTTGATTTTAAATTTGGTATTCCATTTTCATCATTAATAAAACTACTTGTTATATTTCATACTTATTTTTGTTTAGTATATTGAGCATACAATATTAGAAACAATCTCAATTATTTTTTTTATTTTTTTGTATTATATATTTATATATTTTAATTTTTTATTATTTATTAACTCATTTGACCCTAAATAGCTTAATTGCTTATCCACCACTAGGACAGAAGAAAATGGTATTATTTTCAAATTGTTTTTTGAAATATTTTTTATACTATTAAAAGTAATGTTGTATATTTAATTAGTAGAATTTAATTATGAGAAAAAAATATATCTTAAATATAGGATTTAATGAGATAGAATAGGAAAATGGTTTTACTTAAATTTTATATTCCATTTCCATACTTAATCAAAACATTTCTTAGTTATCATACTTATTATTGTTTAATATGTCAAATATATGATGTTAAAAATGTTCCTAATTTTTTTTTATTTTTTTATAGTTTTTGCATTTTATCTAACTTTGAATTTTATGGTTTAATTGTAGCAACATGTATTGGCCCATTTGACCCAAAATGGTTTAATTTCTTACCACCACCTAAATGAAAACACTATTTTTTAAATAGATTTTAAAAGTATAAATTTTTATGTTATTGAAATTATTAATTTATTATATATGAATTTAATTAATATAATTTAATGATGAGGAGAAACAAAAATGCCTTAAATATATGATTCAATGAAAGTAAATGCGAGTTAATATCTTAAATGTTGGATTTAATGAGAGGGAATTGAATGAATTGAATATCTTAAAATTACCTATTTTCAACTCATTTAATATCAATAACCAATAATCCTATTTGCCCTCATTTTTATCAATAAATTTAAATATAGAGGGGTAGATTTTGTCCTTACAAAATTCCAGATATATTCTTGAAGCTATTCATACTTTTTAAAATAGTATAGATAGATATCTATATCGGTATTACTCACCTTGCTACAAATTGGGTCTTTCACACATAAACTAAGTGGAGATCATTTTTAATTTCATTTCATCTGTGACTTGATTTTAAATAAAAAAATTATGTTTTTCATGTTGATTTTCTAGATCAGATTGTTGATGTATTTATTAAGGGTCTTTTAGTTTTCATGCACTTCTTGAACTGCATGCCATGTTAAAATTTTTCACCTTGAGGAGATGAGACCGAATAGTCAAGTAAGTCCTTGATCTATAGAATGCACTCTGTGTTTTCAACTATTAAAAAAGATCAATGTGTTTAGAGTTTCATACGACTATATAGTTTATCTTGTGCACGTAGGTACCTCTCATCTACTTTCCTGTACAACGACTAATCCTATAATTCAAACCATCGTATATAAACATACAATGAAATCACTCAAATAAACGACAGAATTGACCCTTCAGCATTTGTAAATACAAATGCTGTCACTTTTATCAAACTTGCATATTTGTAGTTGCATTATTGAGCATATTTGTGTTTGCACTCTTCCCCAATAGATAATGTGTCTAGTTGCGGTGCAGATCTGAGATAGATACATATTTTCCACCCAGTTCAGTTTTGCATCATTTTAATTATAACCATGATTTGCAGTCCTACCTGATACAAAATTAGTATTTTTTCTCTGATTTGCAGTAACAGTATAAATTTTAGCATCCAAAAACTGATGCAAAAATTTGCACCACATTCCTCCTACCTCAATTCTCTCTCATAGGATCACATCATCTTGCTTTTCTACCTCACTCCCAAGCAAATAATCTTCCTACCTCCATTTTTCACATATGGATAAGGTGGAAAGGAACCACACCATTAATGTATATTTACAGTCGACCGGCCGGTTTATTTGGTCTACCATGCATTAGTGTATATTTCATTTGCATTGGTATAAATGCATGTAAACACTGGCCGGTTGTTTTTGCTTCAGAATTGACTTTCTCCTATATATTTATTTGTCAGAAGTAAAATAGGAAGTGAAAAGATATAGTCCCCATCTTATATTATATGAAAGAAAATTAAGGTAGAAGGGTTATTTGTTTGAAAGAGTAAGGAAGTAAGATGGATGTGATCCCCAAAAAGTGCAAACTATATATATATATATATATATATATATATATATATATATATGATTACAAATTAACTAACACAAAACTGAACTAGGGGAAAAATCAAGTAAAACCAACGTTCTCAGATCTGATATATTCCATGTGTGGCTGGATGGATGTGGCCAGCAATGTTTTGTGGACAACGTATATGAACTCTTCTTTGGATCTGTTAGTTATATGCTGCTAGAAGGGAGATTATTTTTTATTTATTTTTTCAGCTCCATTAGGATGGTGGGAGCCAATAGAGCATCAAAGAGACGGTTGAGAGACAATTTTGACATAACCGATCCCGGTTCAAAAGGAATTGGGTACTAAATAAGAGAGGATGAGTATCGATCAAGCAAAAGAATTACCAGCTCCCATCCAACGTAAACGGACCTTAATTAAGCATCTTTTCTAATTTTATCGCCACTGCAAACGGTGAAAGGGAAAACAAAACTTATAAAAGCAAAATGTCTCACGTCAAACTACTTCCTGCTTGCTTTCTAGGTTTCGTTCCTTCTCTTCATTTCTCTTCCCTCCTTTTCCCCTTCTCCGATGACCTCCCTCTCCTGACCTCTTCGATTCCACCTTTTCCTTCTTCCATTTTCACTCTTGATTTGGAGTGGAAGAAGGAAAAGAAAGGATCAGAGGTCAGAGGTAGGGGCGCCCCACGCTTGTAGGTGGTGGTGGGTGAAAGCTAGAGAAGGGAGGAGGAGGAAGAAGAGACGAAAATGGCAGCTCCAGAAAACACTGGCAATAACTTCAATATGAATCTCACAGAGAACACAATCATTTGTTACTCGCCAACCATGATTACGACCAATGGAATCTGGCAAGGTGATAACCCTTTGGATTACTCGCTTCCTCTCTTCATCTTGCAGCTGACGCTCGTGGTTGTCATTACTCGTATTCTCTTCGTCCTTCTCAAACCCCTACGCCAGCCCAAAGTCATCTCTGAGATCCTTGTAAGGAAAACAGACAGACCTTTATCATATTTTCTTTTTCTATATTCAAGATAACACTAACCGAAGGAAAAAATGATAATACTAAATGCAGGGAGGTATTATTTTGGGTCCATCGGTTCTGGGACGGTATCCGAATTTTGCCGACAGTGTTTTCCCCTTGAGGAGTGTGATGATGCTGGAGACAATGGCAAACGTGGGGCTTCTCTACTTCTTGTTCTTGGTTGGGGTAGAGATGGATCTGTCGGTGATCAAGCGCACCGGAAAGAAGGCGATGACCATTTCTCTGGCTGGTATGGTCCTGCCATTCATCATTGGGGCTGTTTTCTCAATATTCTTCTACAAGGAAAAAGACAGCATGGAGCAAGGAACCTTTATGCTGTTTCTAGGAGTTGCTCTCTCTGCAACAGCATTCCCAGTGCTAGCCCGAATTCTTGCAGAAATCAAACTACTTAACACAGAGCTCGGGAAGTTGGCCATGTCTGCATCCATCATCAATGACATAACTGCATGGATATTGCTTGCATTGGGCATTGCCCTGTCCGAGAATGATTCGACCACCCTAATCTCCCTATGGGTGATTCTCTCAACCTCTGCCTTCATTGCGTTCTGCATCTTTGTCATTAGGCCCATAATTGAATGGATGATAAGAAAGAACCCAGAGGGTGAGAGCGTCAAGGATAGTCACATCTGCATCATCCTCACGGGTGTGATGTTGTGTGGATTCATCACCGATGCCATTGGCGTCCACTCCCTCTTTGGCGCCTTTGTCTTTGGCCTTGTTATACCAAACGGACCACTTGGAGCTGCCCTCATTGAGAAACTCGAGGATTTTGTCTCAGGGCTGCTTCTCCCCCTCTTCTTTGCCATTAGTGGGCTGAGAACAGATTTTTGGAGCATCAACGGGTTTGGCACCTGGGGACCCTTAGGAATCCTTATTATCTTGTCATGTATTGGCAAGGTGGTGGGCACAACACTCGTTGGTCTCTTCTTTCAGATGCCAATAAGGGAAGGCATTAGTCTTGGAATGCTCATGAATACCAAGGGCCTCGTTGAATTGATCGTCCTCAATGTTGGCAGGGACCAAAAGGTTTCTCTCTCTCTCTCTCTCTCTCTCTCTATATATATATATATGGTTTTGTTTCGACCCTAACCCAAACTTACGTTGCTCCAACCTTGTCTTGGCCTATGTTTGAATATACATTGAAGAGTTGATTAACCAGTGGTCATGGCAAACAGGTTTTGAGTGACGATGTATTTGCTGTAATGGTGATCATGGCGGTGATTATAACGAGCATCATTTCTCCAGTTGTAACTTCCATTTACAAACCTGCAAAGCGAATCATATCATACAAGCGTAGAACAGTTCAAAAGTCGAAGCCTGATGGAGAGTTCCGTATGTTGACTTGCGTTCACAATCCGCGTAGTATCCCAACCATGATCAATCTCCTTGAAGTTACTCATCCCACAAGAAGATCCCCAGTTTGTGTGTATGCTCTCCATCTTGTCGAGCTCACTGGTCGAGCCTCCGCCATGTTGATCGTCCACAACACTCGCCAGTCTGGCCACCCTGCTCTCAATCGTACCCAAGCTCAAACCGATCACATAATCACTGCTTTCGAAAACTTTGAGCAGAAAAACTCAGGCGTTTCTGTCCAACCTCTCACTGTTATCTCTCCCTACTCAAGCATGCATGAGGATATATGTGAGATTGCTGAGGACAAGCGAGTGGCGTTAATTATCGTCCCTTTCCACAAGCAACAAACAGTTGACGGTGGCATGGAGGCCTCAAACCCTGCATTCCGAACTATAAATCAGAATGTCTTAGCCAATGCTCCCTGCTCTGTTGGCATCCTTGTTGATCGAGGCTTTTCTGGGTCTACAAAGTCGGCATCCGGCCAAACCGCCCACAACATTGCCGTGCTCTTCTTTGGCGGACCGGATGATCGAGAGGCATTGGCATATGCACGCAGGATGGCCGAGCACCCTGCTGTTAACTTGACAGTGGTGCGCTTCGTTCCAGGGGAAGAGGCAACCGACGCCGTGGTGCAATCTTACACCGACGATCAAGGCTCTAGCATCCTAACAGTGTTCACAGAAAACGATAAAGAGAAAAAGCTCGACGATGAATATATACACGAGTTTAAGACGAAGGTTACCGGTGACGAGTCAATCACATACATAGAGAAGATTGTGAATAATGGAGAGGAGACGGTGGCGTTAATACGATCCATGGGTAACGCCTATGACTTATACATCGTTGGGAGAGGACAAGGCATCGTATCGCCTCTAACAGCTGGTCTCACAGACTGGAGTGAGTGCCCAGAGCTGGGGGCCATTGGAGATTTGTTGGCCTCGTCGGACTTCGGAGTAACAGTGTCCGTGCTTGTAGTGCAGCAATATGTGGGTGGAGGAGCTCAGGTAGATGGACCCGATACCCCATCTCATAATAAGGTTGATCGATACAGTTTTAAGTCCATGAACAGATCGGTAATTATGGAGGTATAGTAATATTGTACAAATGAAGAGAAAGGTAACAACTTTGTAGTGGTTAGGTGTAAAGATCGATTTTGGTTGACAAACAGATGCATTCATCTGATGCAATTTTTACGACGACTTCAGTTCTCGGTTCTCACCTACTTTTTTTTTGTCCAATTTTTCATTGAATCAAGATTTGCTCCTCACCAAATAATATGCAAGTACGGGTGGATATATGTTGCATATATTTATGCTTAAAATGAAATTTTTGAGGAAAAGATCCAGATTCAGTACCCACTTAACGGTGCTCACGCCGTCCTCACAGTAACATACAACTGTGTATGGGTATGAATACGGTGTAAGCACCCTTTTGTGGAGACTGGATATATCGCTAATAGAGCACGCCTTAGAGCACGCCTCTCACAGCGTGTCCTGGTCGTACATTGGGAACATTGTATTTATGGGAAGTTGTTCCTAATACACGGTACGGTATGGTTGTGAGGTCGGTGTTATTCACACTCTGTGATGAGCAGATCCCAATTCTCTGTTGTGAGGACTGAATCTCATCTCATGCGAATGAATTGTGACCACTAAATTTATGACCTCAGCTCCCATGAATTGAGAGGCTGCAGTTTTTATATACTATATGGTTAGAACCTCGGCCTTTCTCCTAAGTTCATTATTTAATTTGTTTGATAATTCCTTTTTTTTTCTCCTGTGCATTAATGAAAGTGATAGAGCCAATGGGAGGGAGGGGAGGCACACTTGGGATCTTTTATACGCACAAAATTTTCTCACATCCCTACCCACAAGACATTGCCAAGTAAGTAACTTGTAGTAATCCTTGGTTAAGGATGTGAAAAGAGATTGTGGGTAGGAGATCCAAGAATCTCAGGCGGGTAGCCCATCCGATACCCTTAACCTCCATCCTCTTGGTAACAATAGGATTTATCTCAAGTATCGGCTACAAATACCGGTCGGAGAGCCCCCGTACCTTTTCCACCCATGCATAGTTGTACTCGAAAATATATGGGTTGTTAAGTTTTTAAATCAAGTTCATCTACACAAAAAATAAGGCCCATTTGGTGCGTCTTTTTGGGAAGATCTTCTGACAGTTTTAACGGTCAAAAGACGCATTGAGTTTTTGCATGAAGATCTGAGTAGCTCAAAGCACATTTGATAAACATGCTTCTTTCCAAAATCCATCAAAAATGGGCTTTTCACATCTTTTGGCGACTAGATCTTCCGTGCACTAAACAGAAATAGTCCCAGCTTGTAAATAACCGAAAGACCACCCGAAAAGACACACCAAACGCAGCCTAAATAAACAAATAAAATAGAGGGATCTATTTTGAGTACCAAGCA
This sequence comes from Nelumbo nucifera, assembly GCF_000365185.1. The sequence goes on from NW_010729191.1 coordinate 53,479, forward strand.
AAGTAACCATTTTTCAAAATCTTTCAAAAGAAAACCTTTCATTGTGGCTGAAGAGGAGATGAAGAAAAAAGGGAAAAATGGGGGAGATGAACGGGAATAAATGAAAAGAAGAAGTACAGGAAAGACAACTTCGGAACAGTTTTAAGTTTAGCTAATTTGGCATTAGCCAAAGTTTTCTTGAAGGACATTTGAGCTTCTCAACTCATGATCAAGATATACTATTCTCTCCAATCTTTATAAAGACAATGTGGGATCACTTTCATTTAGAGGCATCTTAGGAACAAAATCATCTTTAGCACAACCCAATGGTCGCTCCAGTAGCTAGTCTGGTTGAGGCCCTTTATCAAACACTTCATTGCTCCACTTCTCCACCCCATCCAGCACTTTCTCTGCCACTTCAACAACCTGCTCAGATTCATCCAGTGTTGCATGTTTCTCAACCCCCTGTGGTTGTTGTACTTCTACAAGTTCTTCTATTCGAATAATCCAGCAGGTTGATAAACTTATTACATCTTAATAGGCTTTTCAAGCTTCAAAACAATCTCCTTTCCTTTCTCCATCTTCTCAATCATTTCAAGTTTCTATTCCTTTTCCTCTTTCCTTTTCTTTAACTTGCACTCTAGGGCATTCTGCCCATGCTTATAACATTCATGCAATACATGGGGAGATCTTCGTAGACTATTGGCTGCCAAAATCCTTCCTTCCCAACACCTACCCAAATCCTTTTAGGGTTTCCTTTCAGCAAATCCACTTCTACACAGACCCTAGATGTCGTTTTATGTTCTTGTGAACCTTCTTGTCACTCTGTCCATTTTAAGCCCTCTACCAGCAACTTGAGCAATGGATCTCAGAAATCTATTATTGTAGAGATTAATAGGTAACTATGACAAAGAAATTCATGAGGAAATGAATAAAAGTTTCCCAACCTAACACCATTCCAGGCGTCTATTAATTTCAACATATGAAAAAGAAAATCTTTTATCCAGAAATCTTCCTTCTGCCAAACTCAATGAAACGGAGATCAAATCAGTCAAGTAACTAAATGGTGAAGTGAGACCATTGCCTTTATAACCATGAGTGCTTGGATTCAAATTTGTACATCTTTCAAAGTATTTTGGGGTTTATTTCAAAGCAAGTTTAAGTTTCAAGGCCGGTTCCACCACAGCTAAGGCTGGTTCATTGGGTTGGATTGGGTAGGGTAAACCCCTAGACTCTGCAAATAGCCTAATTGGGGGTCGGTTCCTAGAATTTGGAACCAGACCCTACCCTATAACAGATTGGGTAGGGTCAATTCAAGGCCGGTTCGAGGTAAGTTCCATTTGGTTCCAGATATAACCTACCCATTTGCTCAACCCTAACATGCCCAATAAACCATCTAATTCTAATGCTTCCTTCCCTTTCCCTTAATCTCTTTATCTATTTGTTTTATCTCTATCTCTCACCACGTTCCATATACATGCATCTAACTTTTCATCAAGTTCTTAAAATTAACTAGTGGGGACCCGTGCGATGCACGGGATTTATTAAGCAAAAGATAAATAATAGAAAGGGTCATTTACTAAAATATCCCTTATAATTTCATTAGTTTACTAAAATCTACCCTATAGTTAGCATTTTACTAAAACACCACTTATAATTTGCAATGAATTTAATCAATCTTCCATTAGATGACAGTGAAAAATGATAGTGTTAACCCTACTGTTCATTTAAATAAATTTAATTAAAAGAAAATAAAAAATAAAAATACCATTTTTGCCCTAAATAAGATACAGGAAACCACTCTATTGGTTATATTTGGTCAATTTTTTGTACAAAAAAAGTGTTAAGAGTATTTTTGGAATAAAAAATCATGGGCCTAATGGCCAAACAAACACTACTTAATGAAAGGTTGATTAAGTAAATAAGTTGTAAAATATATGGGATGTTTTAGTAAAATGAAAACCATAAGGTAGGTTTACGTAAATATGTAAAACTATAAGGTGTGTTCTAGTAAATGACCCTAATAGAAACACATAAGAGTATACAATTGTTTTATATTTTCAACTTTTAAATAATTAATAATTATTCATATTTTATATACTACTTTTAATAAATTTTTTATATTTTCACATAAGAGTGCAGTTGGTTCTTTTGAATCAATTGACCAAACCAAAAAATCGACCCAAACTGATACAACTTGAGTGGGTTGGTTTTCACAAAAGGTCAGTCGGTTTCAATTAACCAACTCCCCAACCTGACCAGGTCAATTTGGTTGGCCAAATAACCTACAGCCGAACTGAACCAACTAATGAATACTTATAATTTCAGCTAAATTAATAGTCTCATCTCTGATAAATAACAATAGTTTAATCTTCAATAATAATTGAAAACCTATAGTGAAAATACACAATTATTGAAAATATATTAATAATGAAAATACAATAATTACAAAAAGAAAATAAGTACTAAAAATATATTAACTTAGTCAATAAATAGTATAATCTCAAATAATAGTTTAATCTTTAATAAATATCAATCTATAAGTTATAACAAAAACACAATAAATACAATAAGTACAATAAATTAAATTTAAAAATTTCAATAATAGTAATTTAATCTCCAATAATTATTGAAAGTTTTCTATTAAATAAGTGGTTTAAACTCTAATAAGTACTTATGATAAATATCTAATTATTTACATATTTAAAAAATCTATAAAATATTTAAAAAATTTTTTATTTGAATTTTATTTATTTAAAGTTATTACATATTATTAAATGTTTGAAAAACATTTAAATTGACTATCCAGAAAAACATAATTTAAATTGCTAATACATAATTTCATGATATATTCTATAAAATTAATTATTAGATAAATTCGTTATTTTAACTATTTAAAATATAGTTATGATAAATATTTAGTTATTTAAATATTTAAATAATTTAGTTATTTAAATATTTAAATAATTTATAAAATATTTAAATTTTTTGTTATTTGAATTTTATTTATTTAAAGCTATTACATATTATTAAATATTTGAAAAGCAATTAAATTGATAATCTGGAAAAACATAATTTAAATTGTTAGTACATAATTTTGTGATATATTTTGTAAAAATATAAAATTATTTTTTGTGTTTTTGATAAATATTTTAAAGTTATTATATAATTTTTTTTTAGAATATTTAAATAATTCTTAAATTTTTTAATCCAAACTTTCTATAGATAGATATAGGTAAAAAGTAGGGGAGAGGATAAATAGGAATTAGAGATAATTCTCGAGAAAGTGGGGGAGGTAGTTTAGGATAAAATTTTAGGAGAAGAGATTATTTAGGTTATTGGGAAAGTGTATTTCATTGGTTGTTTCAAAAATGACATGGAATAAAAAACAAAAAAAAAATGAGAAAATTTCTTGACCGCTTTGTTTTAATATATCTATCTATCTATCTATCTATCTATCTATCTATCTATCTATCTATCTATCTATATATATATATATATATATATATATATATATATATATCTACATAGATAGATATGTAGATATAGATAT
>NW_010729191.1:57034-92140 GCF_000365185.1 Nelumbo nucifera
CTATCATCAATAGAACCTGCCCAATCAACATCAGAATAAGCCTCTACCTTGAGATGCCCATGATTAGAATACAACATCCCTTTTCCTATCATCAATAGAACCTGCCCAATCAACATCAGAATAAGCCTCTACCTTGAGATGCCCATGATTAGAATACAACATCCCTTTTCCTGGACATCCTTTTAAATAGACAAGTATTCTATTCACTGCTTTCATATGAGATGATTTAGGCTTGTGCATATATTGGCAAACTACACTCACGGCATATGATATATCTGGTCTAGTCAAACACAAGTAGAGAAGGCGACCGACAAGTCTTTGATACACAACTTTGTCAGGAAGGACATCTCCATCATCAACTCCCAACTTATGATTGGGATCAATTGGAGTTTTAGCTGGTTTACAATCTAATTTCCATACCTCTTGAAGCAAATCAAGGACATATTTCCTTTGAGAAATATAAATGCCTCTCTTTGACCTTGCGACTTCAATCCCTAGGAAATACCGAAGATTTCCAAGATCTTTAATTTCAAATTTAGTAGCAAGAAAAGACTTTAGTTCAGAAATTCCAGAGATATCATCCCCTGTGATAACAATGTCATCAACATAGTCACTTTTCCATTTGCTCTCTTGATAAATAAGGTATGGTCAACTTGAGATTAAGAAAAGCCAATTTTTAAGATAGCTTTTATGAGTCTGTCAAATTAAGCTCTAGGGGACTTGTTTAAGGGCATAAAGGGATTTCTTCAAACGACAAACCTTTCCTTCACTCCCAAGGATGTTCACTCCAGGAGGAAGTTCCATGTAAACTTCTTCTTGAAGGTCGCCATTAAGGAAGGCATTCTTTACATCCATTTGATACAAGGGCCAAGAATAATGGACAGAAAGAGACATGATAGCTCGAATTGAATTCATCTTGGCTACTGGAGCAAAAGTCTCCTGATAATCAATGCCATAAGATTGAGTGTACCCTTTTGCCACAAGCCAGGCTTTATACCTTTCAATTTAGCCATCAGCTTTATGCTTCACTGTGTAAACCCACTTACATCCAACAGGAACTTTGCCCACTAGAAGAGAAACAATTTCCCATGTCTGATTTTTCTCAAGCGATTCCATTTCCTAGTTCATAGCATCCTTCCAATGAGGGAACTGCACTACCTCAGTAACACTGTGAGGGATAAAAATAGAAGCAATGGAAGAGATATAGGCACAATAAGAGGGAGATAAGGTATCATAAGAGACATAATTTGAGATAGGTTATTTAGCACATGTCCTTTTTGCTTTACAAACCGCAATAGGAAGGTTAAGGTCAAAAACCACACTAGGAGGCTCAGTAATAGGTTCACCGCAAGTATTAGAAACAAGAAGAGGTTTAGAATCTAGATTACTTGAGTCCGGTAAGTCAAATTGTAATGGACATTCAATCTCTAGAGTCATCCTCTTTTTTCGTCTAACAAACCACTGGTGCCAAGACCGAGGAACAGGAGGCAGAGGAGGAGGCATAGGAGGAGTATTACTACCACCACAAGGAGGAAGAGGAGAAGGAGAAGGATCGACAATACCAGTTACAACTGGAGTAGGAATTGACATACAAAAAGGAGTTTGACTTTCACTAGCATTCTTCCCCTGAAGAGAAGGAAGAGAAGAGGAAAAGAAGGGATTAGACTCAAAGAATGTGATATCTTTGGACACACACCTTTTTCCAGAGCAAGGGTTATAACAATGATACCCTTTTTGGACTGAAGAATATCCCAAGAAGACACACTTAATAGATTTTGAATCAAATGTCAACCTAGGACTCATGTCATGGACAAAACAGACACACCCAAAGACCTTAGGAGGAAGATGGAAGGCATCCTCGTCAGGAAAAAGAAGCTGATGAGGAGACTGGAGACGAAGGGTTTACAAAGGAAGTCTGTTCATAAGATATACAGCTGCTTGTGTAGCATCTCCCCAAAATTGAGTTGGGACATGCATCTAGAATAACAATCCCCTAGCAACTTTTTAACCACATGTCTGCTTTTCCTCTCTGATACCCCATTTTGTTGGGGGGTATGAGGACATGAACTTTGGTGAATTGCTCCTTTTTCTTCAAGGAAAGTTTGTAAGTGCTTCTCAAAGTATTTCTTGGCATTGTCAGATTTAATAATCTTAATCTTCTTTTCAAATTGTGTCTCCACCATATTAAAAAAGCCTTTTATAATTGAAGGAACTTCATCTCGACTCTTCATCAAATACAACCAGGTATACCGCGAGTAGTCATCAACAAAGAGAATGAAATACTTATAACCACCCATACATGGAATAGAATAAGGTCCCTAAACATCAACATGTATTAAATGGAAAGCAACATTACTTCTCTTGTTACTTGCCAAATATGTAGTTCTACATTGCTTTGATAGTTGACAGACTTCACATTGTAGACCAGAACTAGACAAGGACTCAAACAGACTAGGAAACAAAAACTTCAATGAACCAAAAGAAACATGCCCAAGATGGTGATGCCACAATTTCAATTAACCCAAACTTTGGAGACTGATCAAGAAGATAAACTCCATCGACTTCATGTCTATTGCCAATCGTCTTCCCCGTACTCAAATTCTGGAAGACACGATAAGATGGAAAGAAGGTTACAGAACAACTATGAGACTTTGTAAGTGAGCTAATAGATGAGAGATTTCTATGCAGTTGCGGGACATGGAGAACTGATTTCAGAGAAAGGTTGTTGGTAAGTTTAACTTCACCCAAACCCGAGATTAGGGTCTGAGATCCATCAGCAATAGTAATCTTACCTTTCCCTAAAAAAAGTTTATACGTGGTAAAGTAGGAAGGCATACCAGTCATATGATCACTGGCTCCTGTGTCAATTATCTAAGAGCCAGAGGATGAAGCATGACACACAAGTGCAATACCTGATTTTGCAAAGGCACTAGAAGGTGTACGTGAACCAGCAGATGTAGGCAACCCACTCTTTTCAAGATGGAGCAAGATGCCTCTCAATTTTTCCATCACATTAGAGGTGTCATGAGTAGATGCCTGAGCAGAAGAATTTCCCTCAAGCATGCGAGTTTGAGAATCATGACTAGCTGTAGAAACATGAACATTTACCTTCTTTCCGGTTTTAAACTTCTCAAGCTTTAGGTGGGGATTTAGTTTCCAACACCTATCCTTGCTGTGCTTTGGCTTCTTGCAATATTCACAAACTACGTCTTCAAGTTTACCAGAACTCTGTTTGGGTTTTGTAGACATGAGTTGTGTGCTCACTGACAGGAACTTGCATCATGGCACCTCCTACTCTCTTCATTTTGCACCAAAGAATATGCTGTGGAGAGTGATAAAATATCAGCACTAAGGATGTGTTGCCTGGTGAAATCATAATCGGCATTCAGTCCAACAAGAAAATCAAAAACTCGGTTTTTCTCAATGCACTTCCTATATTGTTTAGCATCAATAGGATCCTTCCACTCCAAAGCTTCTAAATGATCAATTTCTTCCCAAACTGATTGTAAGGAAGAGAAATACATGGCCACCAATTTCTCCCCCTGCAACATATTACACACTTAATCTTCGCAACTGATAGATTCTAGCCATGTTCTTCACTTGAGAATAAGTTGAAGTTAACCTATCCCAAATGTCCTTAGCTGTTGGAAGGAACATATAGTTGCGGGCAATGTGAGGAGGCTGCATAGAGCATACAAGCCATGACATAACCAACAAATTATCCTGCTCCCATTTGGAATAATTTGGATCTTCAGGCTTTGGCTTAACTTCCTTACTGGTAATAAACCCAAGCTTACCTCTTCCTTCGATTGTAAGCTTAGCTGATTGAGACCATTCAAGAAAATTTGTTCCATCAAGTTTTACAGTAGTATTTTGCCTTCCAGCACTGTCATTACTTCCTAGGAGGACATAGGTAGGTACGTACACATCCTTGTGTGAGTCCATTGACCACCATCCCTCTAAAAACACTTTTCTCATCAACACCACAATCTTCCAACACTAGCTGAACACCCAAACACCTTTCCTTGAAGGTTAAACACGGTCTACAACAATAAAACAAAAGAAAAGAAGGTGCTGGCGGCCAAATAGGGGAAGAAAAAATTCTCAAAAAAGTTTAAGGGCTCCAAAAAATCTGAGACTACTTCCTGTAATCTCATAAATTTGCCACAATTCAAATGCAAGTGGATTTAATAGCAACTAGCCCACCATCGAGCATGCAAGTCCTAAACTCCAAATCTGTATTTTTCGCCAATTTTCATATGAAAAATCCAAGAAAAATGTAAAAGAACTTCAAACATCCATGAAATGTATATCAAAATTCCTCTAAAAATGAGGTGCATCAATGGGTGTCAAAACCGCAAACGGACATCGCCAACTGTACGGGCCGCTGATGTCAACCGGCGGCATGCTGACATCAGCAGGTTCGTCTGTGAGTCACAAGCAACGGTTGATGCTCTCCTTGATCTTCCGACACTCTGATACCAAGTTAAAGTCATCAAGAAGAAGAAGAAGAAAGGGTTTTATCAAGAATCTCAGGTGTGTTACTATTCACACCCTGAAGAATGCTTTACTTAACATATTGAAGAAAATTACAAATGGGCTCTTGAATAGGTGCCCAAATACAGAAAACATGAAAGGACATAAATGCCCTTACACTCTCAACAAATACATATAATTTTTTATTTTCAATTTTATTATACTATTTTATTCCATTGTATTGTAATTTTTAATTTCACTTTATTATTTCATATGTAAACAATTGTACACATAAAAATTCATATAAAATAAAATTTTAAGATTTTTTTTTTCAATTTTTTCAATTTTGTTAATTTGTTTTAATTTTTTCATTTTTTTAAAATATCTATCATGCCCTGGCCTAGCCTGGCCCAAGGCTTGGCCCACGGCCTAGCTCTGGCCTACTTGGGCTCGAGCCAAGGGCCATGCTGGGCCTAACCCAAGCATGGCACGTCACAACTCACCAAAGCACGGGTGACACGCAAAGTTGTGTCATGCCAGTCTGATTTACACCTCTAGCTGCAGCTGAACAACGTTATAGAGGATGCGCTAAAGAGGAAGATTGGAAGAGCTGATTTAGTCTCGTTCATGTTTAGGTTTGGGATTTAGGGTTTAATGGCTTATAAGCCAAAATACCATTATAGGCATAATAAAAATACAAAATAACAAACATATAAAACCTACTTAAAATATAAACTGAAGGGTATAATTGTCATATAAAATTATTTTAAAATATATATATATATATATATATATATATATATATATATATAGATATAGATATGTAGATATAGATATATCTACATAGATAGATATGTAGATATAGATATAGATATAGATATATAGATGCTTAAGGTAGAACTTAAGTATTGAAATAAGATGAGTAAAAAGTATCTAAAATAAGAAAAAGTAAATAGTACAGTAAGACAAATAATAAAAAAATAAGTAATAAAATTTAATAATTAATTAAAAATCTTATTATAATTATAAATAATTTTTCAATATTATAATTATAAAATCCATCTCTCTCCATGGGCATTTTAGGCCCCTCACATCACTATTTTCATTGACATTGAAACGATATTGTGATCGTGGAGTGAACATTGTACCAAAAATATGACTATAATCGATTGGAAAAGGTGACTGCCCCGATTTATTAAGTTATTGATTCAAATAGATCTTAATTGATCTAGTTTGGCCTGCCAAATACGTTATATATTTTCTTAGAAAATATATTATGAAAGTAAATATAAGAAACACTATTAATTAACATGTTTTTATTAAAATAATTTTACTATTAATTGAAATTTTAGTAAAAAGTTTTTCTTATATTTAAAAAAATTGTAAAAAATTCATTAAAAATTATAAATCATGTGAAATTTTCACTACCAAATTTTTAAAAATATTTTCTATGATCATCAATTGTCTCCCTTCTATCATAATTCCATTGCGATGAACTTAATTTTTTGGCATTGCATGATAGATCAAATGGATTAGGTGGTTTCCCAACTTAGTTTATTAGTTTTCTAGGATAAGAAGAAAGCTAGAGAAGAAATGAACCTACAACCTAAAAATGACTATGCTTCAAGAAGATGAAGTTCATGGATCGAGTTATTTTAATGATCGAAAATTGTCCAACCCGCTAGCTTCAATTACCAATTCATACTAAATTAGACCATTCTGGTTTAAACAATTTAACATGGTTATACAATTTTGAAAACAAAATGAGAAGTGTCGAGTTAAAATACCTAAAAACTATTTGACCTGCTGCCTTTAATTACTAGTTCATAACTAGACTAATTTGGTTTGATTGATTCAAACCAATGAGACAAAATAAAAAGAGCAAATAAGAGAAATTTTCACTAAAATATAATTGTATCAAATAAAAATATTAAAAAGTTATAAAAATAAAGGTAGATAACAGAAAAATTAATTATTAACAATTTTTTTAACTAACAAAATATTGATGAAATAAGGGAAATTTTGTAAAAAAAATCCAAAAAAAATAACAAAAAATTAAAAACTTACTTTCTTTAGTTAACTAATAAAATAAAAGAAAAAATCCCTAAAAATAACAGAAACTTTTAATATATTAAAATTAATATTTATTGAGAAAATATTAAAAACTAAAGTAACAAAAAAATATCTAAAATACTAATAAAGAAAGAAATAGATAATACGACAAGAGAAATAATAAAAGTAAAGTAATAAAATTTAATAATTTATTAAAAATTTTATTATAATTATAACTAATATTTTAATATTATCATTATAAAATATATCTCTCTCCATAGGAAGTTTTGGGCTACACACATCACTAATTTTTTATTGATGCTAAAATTTTGTGAACACTATAGCAAGAAGATGGGTCAAGAAAATATAAAGTTTTAGTTACCAATTTGAACAAATCTTGATTGATCTAGTTTGGTCTACCGAATCTACTATATAAATTTTTAGAAAATATGTCTTGAAAATAACTATTAGAAACGCTTTTAATTAACATGTTTTTGTTAAAATATTAATTTCATTGCTATTAAATTTTGAATAAAATATTTTTCTACTGTATTTCCAAAAGTTTTTGTTAAAAGTTCACTAATTTTTTTCTATAGATTATGTGAAAATTTCAGTATTAATTTTCTAAAAATATTTTCTATGAACATAAATTATCTTTCTCTTATAGCTCCATCACAGTGAACTTCGGTTTTGGATTAGATTGTTTTCCCCAACTTTGCTAATTCCCTAGGAGATGAAGAAAGAAAAAGAAGAAACGAACTAGGGGCCCAAAAAACACTATGCATCAAGAAGTTGAAGTTCATGGGTCGAGTTATTTGAATTCCTAAGATGGATAGGATTCAACTTTGCCCAATTACAAATTGTTCGCCCTATATGTTTTGATGATAACAAACTCATTAAGAATACTAATGAATGTGTTAAGTGTGCATCTAATCCAAGTTACTCCTATTAAGCTAAAGTGGTTGACCAATCTACTCTGAAGAATCAAGCTTGAAATCAAATGCTTTGGACAGTTGTTAATCAGTTGTTAATAATCAACTTGTGACTCTCCAAAGAAAAAAAAAATTGCTACAATGAGATGAAAGAAAGAAGTATCAAGTTCAAGTGTTATACATTGTGTATAGTGCTTTTTAGGACTTGATGTAATAATATGCATGAGAGTCAAGGGTAGTGTTGACCTATGGCTTGACTAAACTCGATTAACCTAACCTTAGAGACCAATGGATAATATTAGGTTTGGTTCTTAGGTGTTCTTAGACTCATTTGTAGACTCAATAGTTGAAAATTTAATTTTAGAAGCCTAAGAGAAAATGATTTTAGACCATAATTTGGAACCAATATCTCTATGTTTCTAAAGTTATGAATAGTAAGTAGTTAACTACCTATGATAGTCGAGGCCAATGTTGCTTGGACATTGCTTGGTAGTCAAGTATAAAAATTCATGTGTCAACTATATCTTATAGATGAGAATGGACATAAGTTAGAAATCGACTATCAAGATGAAGTAGTTGACTGACAGAGAAAAAAAGACTCCTCTCCTACAAGTGGTAGTTGACTACTAACTCATGCTAGTTGACTACTTGAAATTTAAAAAAAAAAAATACATTTAAAGGAACAACAGTTATTTCCTCTTTTAATATGCCATCTATCTTGCTGGGAACTTGCTCTGAACAATTTTAAATATGAATTAATCCTTTCCAATGAATCTATAATGGTCATATGTGGTTTATCCTTGGAGTGAAAAATGTAAAAGCTTGAACCAGCGTTTATCTACTAATAAAAGAGAGCATTTATGTGTAAGAGTTTCATATATACAAAGAGATTTCTAAGTTTTCTCTGTTCCATAGTAAGAAAAGCTGAGAAACATTTGGGCTTAATTGTTTCTCATTGAGATTTCTTAAATATCTTCCAAGTGCTTGAGCCTATAGTATTGTGCATACTCTTGTATCTAATATTGTTTGTTTGTATTTGTTATTATTAGCTTCTTATGAGGCATTTGTAGTATTTGAGCTTTACATTGCTATATCTATTGTATCTGTGTTGTGCTTTGAATACCATTAGAGGTCTAGTTGGCACTAGTAAGCCCAATTGGTTTGGTTTGGTTGACACTCGGAAGTTCCACTGATTTAGGTCTTATAGGCACTAGAAGTCCTACGGTTTAATAGGCACTCAAAAGCCTTGTTGGTTTTAGTGGAACTCTCAAGAGGTTGCTTGAGAAGAGGGCATAGACTTAGGTTTGGTCGAGCATCTATAAAAATCCTTGTATGTTTTACTTTTCTGCAAACATTTACTTTACTTGTTCATCTTTACTTATTTGATTATTTTGTTATTTACATTGCATTGATTAGCACACACATACACACACAACCTTACACTCCAAGTTTGCACTCATGCATTTAGAAGGCATTAGTCAAGGACAATCATTCTAGTACCCAATTCACACCCCTCTTGGGTTTGGCAATCTAGGAAATAGAAATGTCCCATGACTCTTGTTTAAATGTTACTTGATAAAGCCTATGCATCACATTGAAGAGTAATAAAACTAATAAAATGTAATAAAAGTAATAAAACTTAACACAAAATTATCTAACAATATATAACCCAAAAATAGTTTAGGTTGGACTTGGGGTGTCATTCTTTTGGTCTGAAGTTCGTTGTCTAAACAGCAAAAAAGATGTGAAAAAAGTAATTTGAAAATTGGTATTTTTTTGTTGTATCTAATATTTTAATGTAGATAATGTTATGCCGGAACTTGAATACGGTTACTTTAAAATTTTGGCCCCATAATTGATTATGAGAATGGGTATTTATGGTAATTATAATTAACATTAATAAATTGATATTAATCATTATTTAGAATAAAATCCATATTAAAAACAAAAATAATAACAATAATAATAAAATATTTTAAATAATAATTTCAAATAACAACGTAAAAGTTAAATTAATTAAAATAATAACTAAAATAAATTAAACAATAATATAATAATTAACTCTTATTATTTTAAAAAAATTTAAGAAAATTAACTAGACAAATAATAATATTTAATCAAAAACAATAAAAGAACTAAAATAATTATAATAATTATAAATAAATAATATATAAAAAAATTAGATAATAAAAGAATCATAAATTGTTAATACGTTAATACTAAATAAAGATTTAGTATAGCAAGAAAGTTTTACTAATAATAAATGAATAAAATGTGAAAAGAAAATTTTGGGGACAAATAATAACAATGTCTTATGTATGAAAAATAAGAGGTATTAAAAGAACAATCTTATGTCTATAGTCTTTTACTTTTAAGATATTAGTCATTGAAAACAGACAAAAGAAGAAGACCACGGTACCACTTAGCCCAATTGATGTTTTCATAAGGTTCCTACCACAATTTCTTTTAACAATACCCATGCATAGAGGTCTAAAGTAGGAGGTACGGTATGGCCCGCAGGTGGCCCGGGCAAAGTGTAGGCCGTACCACCCTCCCCGATGAAAATTTTGAGAGTTGGCCTGGCATGGCCCAGGCCCACGTGGGCCCGTGTTGTGTCGTGTCGTTCCGCAGGCCGGGCTGGCCCATGGGCCAAGCCTTGGCCCAAGTCGGACCATGGACCGAGCCAAAGCTATTTTTCCCTATATGAACTTTGATGTATACAATTGCTTATATACAATAATTAAATAAATTAATATAATAAAATTGAAAGAAAATTTTATTTTATTATTATATTATATACTATATAGTATTATATAATTATAATTTATATAATATATTATATATTATATATAAGTATATAAAATATATAAATATTATGTATATATATAAATAAATATAAAATATATATAAATAGTATATATGGGCCATGTTGGGACATGCCGACACATGGGCCACGGGCGACACGGCCCGCTTGATCATGTCATAGTATGCCGGCCCGTGGACTTCAAACCCTAGGCCCAGTACGGCACGGACCATCGTCCCAGGCATGGCACAACCCATGGACTGTCATGTCGTGTTGTGTCGGGCTGGTCCAAAATCATATTGGGCTATGCCAGGCCTCCGATTTACACCTCTACCCATGCATCGCACAGGCCCAACTAATGGTAGTAATAACAACAACAATAACAATAATAATAATAATAATAATAATAATAATAATAATAATAATAAGTGTATAAAGTTAGAAATCATGTTATTATATTGATTTGAAAAATACTATCCTTATAAATTTGTTCTTTTTTGGTAAGCCTTGATAATTACAACTTAAAGCACATATTTGGAATATTATGAAGGATCCAAATGTTCTGATGTTTGGGGGATCAATCTTATTCTCTGTACCATGTGAGAAAGTTGTTGTGGCACAACTCCGATCCATGTACCCTACCTCCTCAAACCAAGAAGCTCTCATAATTAAATGAAGTCCACTAACACTGAATCAACCACTAAAAGCAACCATAATCTCAGGTAGCTTTACTTGATTCGGCCTTTTCCTTCACAAAAATGTAAAAAACCTGTAACAATGGGCCATGGTCCATAATCTCAGGTAGCTCTTCAACGTCTTGTTTCAAATCATAGAATAAGTTGCGGAACAATTGGGACTTCAAATAGAAAGGAGAGGAGTATTAACCACACAAAAGAGTAACTCCTCCAAATGGGGCGCTGACCACCTAAAGAAATAATTGCTTGTCTTCCTTCTTTTTACCACCATTCATCTTTTAAGAAAAACTTAAAGCAAAATCTTACGGTCTTGGCTGCATGTCAAGCTCGTTTCTTTCCTTATCTTCTTGGTTTGGTTTCCTTGTTTCTCTCTTTTCCTTTGTTCATTTCTCGTTCGTCCCCATTTCCTCTCTCTTGACTCAGTTCTCCCTTTCTTCCTTTCTGTGTTATGGTGATTGAAGGATACTACCAAACGGTAGTTGTTAGTTAAGCTGAGGAGGAGGAGGAGGAGGTGGTGGTGGTGGTGGAGGAAGAGTATTAGGTCAAAATGGGATCAATGGGGGAAATGGGTATCGTCTCGACCAGTAGCGGTGGGCTTGGCGCGAAAAACAACGAAACAATAGGCATGATAGTATGCTACTCACCAAAGATGATCACCACCAGTGGTATCTGGGTAGGCAGCATGCCTTGGGATTATTCGCTTCCTGTGTTCTTGTTGCAGATCACTCTGATCATCATTACAACCCGCTTTCTTGTCTTCATCCTCAAACCCCTCCGCCAACCTAAAGTCATATCTGAGATCCTTGTAAGGAACTAAACCTTAGATTAACGTGTCACTGTGCGTCATCTTCTCTACTTGATCAGTCTCTAACAAATTAAAACATATAACGGAATGAATGAACGATGAGTGCAGGGAGGTGTGTTGTTGGGTCCGTCAGTCATGGGGCGGATCCCTAAGTTTGCTGACATAGTGTTCCCGTTGAGGAGCGTGCTGATTCTAGAGACAATGGCAAACATAGGACTGCTCTACTTCTTGTTCCTGGTTGGGATTGAGATGGACCTATATGTGATCAAGCGCATAGGAAAGAAGGCCTTGACCATCGCCATTATTGGAATGATCCCGCCATTTCTGATTGGCATTTCTCTCTCCTTCTTTTTGCAAACCTCCGAGGACGTTGGCCCTGGCACATTCCTCCTTTTCCTAGGCGTTACCCTCTCTGTCACCGCTTTCCCTGTGCTAGCTCGTATTCTCGCGGAGCTCAAACTACTCAACACCGAGTTGGGGAAGCTAGCCCTGTCTGCGGCCATCATCAATGACTTGTGCGCATGGATCTTGATTTCCTTGGCCGTTTCCCTGGCCAAGACCGGTGCCACCCGTTTTGCCTCTCTATTGGTGGTCGTCTCCGCTGTTGTATTCGTCATGTGCTGCATCTTTGTTATCAGGCCAGCCATTGCATGGATCATAAGACGCACGCCAGAAAGCAGCAACTACAATGAATTCTACATTTGTCTCATCGTCAGTGGAGTCATGATCTGTGGGTTAATCACTGACACCCTTGGTACCCACCCCATCTTTGGTGCCTTCGTCTTTGGCCTTGTCATACCTAATGGACCACTCGGAGCTACCATCATTGATAAGCTTCAAGATTTTGTTTCGGTGTTTCTTCTCCCGCTCTTCTTCGCCATTAGCGGGCTCAGGACTAATATCTGGGCCATCCATGGCTCTTCCACCTTGGGCTTATTGATTCTCGCCATTTTTCTGAGCTGCACCGGCAAGGCGGTTGCCACAATCATTGTTTCTGTGGTTAACCATATGCCAATGCAGGAAAGTGTCGCGCTTGGCTTACTAATGAATACCAAAGGTCCCATCGAAATTATCATCCTCAGTGCTGGAAGGGACCAGAAGGTATCTCTCTATCTATTCTCTCTCTATATCTCTCTATCTATCTATCTATCTCTACACCTTGATTCTTCTTGTTGAAAACAGGTTCTAGATGATCAGTCATTTGCAATCTTGGTGATCGTGGCAGTTATCATGACAAGCATCATAACTCCAGTCATAACGGCCATCTACAAACCAGCAAGACCATTCATACCATACAAGCGTAGGACCGTTCAGTGGCCGAAGCGTGACGCAGAGCTTCGTATACTGGCCTGCGTCCACACACCTCGCAATGTCCCGACCATCATCAACCTGATTGATGCTTCTCACCCAACGAAGAAGTCCCCCATTTGCGTTTTCGCGCTCCACCTTGTTGAGCTCACCGGGCGTTCCTCAGCGATGTTGATTGTCCACAACTCTCACAAGTCCGGCGGCCATCCTGCTCTCAACCGCACCCAAGCCCAATCTGACCACATCATAAGCGCCTTCGAAAACTATGAACAACACTCAGGTGGAGTCTCTGTCCAGCCCCTCACCGCAATCTCTCGTTACTCCACCATGCATGAGGACATTTGCAATCTTGCTGAGGATAAACGAGCCTCACTCATCCTCCTCCCTTTTCACAAGCAACAAACGCTTGATGGCAGTATGGAGGCCACAAATCCTGCCTTCCGTGGTATAAATCAGAACGTCTTAGCCACTGCCCCCTGCTCAGTCGGCATTCTTGTCGATCGTGGTCTAGATGGGTCTACACGGGTGGCAGCAACCGAAACCACCCACCACGTTGCTGTGCTCTTCTTTGGTGGACCAGATGATAGAGAAGCATTGGCGTATGGATGGAGGATGGCAGAACACCCAGGCGTTTGTTTGACGGTGTTACGCTTCCTTCCAGGGGAGGACGCGGCGGATCCTGTGGTGGAACCAAGCAGCGACACCCGGGATTTGAGAATCCTAACAGTGATCACAGACAACGAAAGGGAGAAGAAGCTTGACGATGAATACATAAACGAGTTCAGGATAAAGAATACGAACGATGAATCAATTTCATATTCAGAGAAGATTGTGAATAATGGGGAGGAGACGGCAGCGGTAGTTCGGTCCTTGGACAACACACACGACCTATACATAGTTGGAAGAGGACAAGGAATGATATCACCTCTCACGGCTGGTCTCACTGATTGGAGTGAATGCCCGGAGCTAGGGGCAATCGGGGATTTGTTGGCATCGGACATGTCAGAAACAAAATCAGTTCTTGTGGTGCAACAATATGTGGGAGGAGGTGAGGAAGATAATGAAATGGAGACGCAAAGCAGCCCCATACGACAGGCTCACTGTAACATTAATAGCACGAACCGGTGGCCGTCCAGAGGGCCTGGTACTGTTCAACTTCAAGTCATGAACATGCAAAGAGGGATGGGGGCTGGATATTTTGGCTGAGTGTATCTCCACTGAGATTGGTTCTTCAACAATTCTTATAGAATGGGAAATAAAATTCTTTCTCTGACCAGCGTTGGAAAATTTGGAAAGAGAAGAGTTTTTCTTTCCTTAACCAGAGACCATAGTCTTACCTGTCTACTAGGTTTAGGAAGATGTCCAGATGTTATCAAAAATTCTATATAGTCAATTTGATAGAGCCTTATATGGGGAAGAGTGTTTGGTGTCAATGGACCCCAAGGCCTCTCACATGCGAACTTTATTTTTCTCAAGCAACTGCGTCACATATCCATCATACAGCTTGATGACAAACAGTCTTCGGTACGTTGAAGTTGTGTTTCCATCTGATATTTTGCATGGTACCGCCACTAATGTGGACTTGATAATAACATTTCATCCCGCCTGTGATAACAAAGACACCTTCCAACCATCTAGCTTTTTACGCACCTTCTCAAGTAAGGACTGCCTTTCAGAGCATTTTGTTCTACGTTGTAAAAGGGCCGGGTAATCCAAGTAGATCATCAATACCCACCCAAGTATTAGGGGTAGATTCAAGTCGAGCTGAGCCGAATCCAGTTCAAATAACTCTTTAAGTTTGAGTAAATTAAGTTTTTTTGAAAAATAAAAATTGTATCTATAAAATTATTTTTTATTTTTTAAATAAAAATTAAGAACTATAAAAATTATTTACTATTATACATAAAAAATAAAAATGTTATTATATATATAACAAAATTATTTATTTTATATATATATATAATAAAAATTATTTATTTAATACTAGGTTCATAAGCCTCATGAATCAAGCTTCATTGGACTTGACCCCACTAGCAAACAAGTCTGTATATTAAACTCAAATTCAACTCAAAATTTTATTTAAACCAAACTGAATCAAGCTCGAATAACTTATAAAAAACTCGGCTCGTGGCCATCCCTAATCAACACCCATAGAGCGCACTCTTAAAGTAGTGCAAATGCTGGATCGATCGTATGCGATGGTGAGTATTATAACTGAAATAATTAAATGGAAGATTTCTAGTAGTTGATGTCTTGATCTGACCATTTACAGAAGGTTGATAAAATCTCCCGTAAACAATTAATTTCATCCTTCGAGCATCGACCAAAGTGAACCATATTCTGTGAATAGTGGTTAAGTTTAATTCCTGGTCGTCCAAACTTAATGCCACGTAGACAACTTTCCTCTAATTTTTGCACCAATTACTGTGAAAGCACCTCAGTACATATAATGTAAAGATGGGGATAAAGGGCATCGTTACGTAAGCCAAGGGTTCTATTTAATAAAACCTCCATTCCACACGATCATATACGCTTTGCTGTGAATGCATTCTAAAATGGTCCAATTATCTTCTATTTGATTCACAAGTATTTTAGCTATTATTTTATAGTAAAAAATTATATATTATATACACATATATATGTATATATAAAACTTGTATAAATATCTAGAAAATGATATAAAATTATAAATAGCTAAATATATGTCTGAAATATCTTAAAACTTATAAAAGAATGCCTAATATTTATGAAAAATATATATCCAAAAATACAAAAAATAATGTGAAAAAAATTGAAAGAAAAATGTAAAAAGAGAAGGGTGCTCAAGTTGGGACTTTTGGAGATTTTTTTGATTTTTTAAACCTAAAAATGGACTAAAAAGTATAGGTGGACAGTCGAACCGTCACCCGCTTACTGGGTTGTCGTTTCGATGGTTCAACTGTCTGAGTCATCCGGTTTGCTGACTTGTCAATGGTTTTTTAACAAATCCTGGGTTTTATGAGAACTGGACCCAGAAAGTCGACCGGGTGATGGTTCAAACGGTCCAACCATTCACGTCAACGACAGGTTAAAAACCTTGGTATTACATGACAATATGTGTGATTTAATTTTTTAAAACACCAAAATTACCCTTTTTAAATATTTTTTAGACTTTTACTTTAATTGTCTTCCCCAGCAACGAAAAGAATTTCCCATCTTCTCTAGCAGTAATGGCGGTCTAAAACCCCATTTGTTTTGAATTGAATAACTGAAAAATAGGGTTACAATGATAGCAGTCTAAAACCCTCTTCTCCCGCAATATTTTTCCATGTAACTTCTCTAGCAGGAAGCATCGGTTTGAAACGTTGACGAAAAAGTTACAGAGACTGAGAGATGGGGAGAGATTGCGGGAGAAGTTACATGGAAATAGTTGATCTTCTAATTTTGCCCGTTTAAATCCATTTCCTTGCGATTGGGAAGTATAATTGTTGATCTTCTGCTTCAAAATTCTCATCCAAAATAGTATAATTTTGCCCGTTTGACTCGGGCAATGGTTCGCATTTTTATAGGGTGAAAGATCGAGAGATGGGGAGAGATTGAGACTCAGATCTGATTAGATCCCAGAGACTGTGAGAGAGAGAGAGAAAAGAGAAAAGCAATATTGCAGATCTGAGATCTCAGAGAGATCCAAAGTTGTCATTGCATTTTCTACATCGGATGCTCGTCCTCCTATTCCTCCTTTTTCTTTCCTCCTTTTTTTTGTTTCCTTTCTCTCTTCTTTCTCTCCAGGGGCAGAGTGAGGAAATTGTTATAAGGGGACCAAAACATTAATAATGGATGGGCTGAGATGGAGAGTGGGAAGATAAGAAAATTTACAGTTTCTGAATCATAGGGGAGGGGCATGGCTCCCCTGAGTCCTCCTTAGAAATATTATAGAAGAATGGAAAGATCAGTCTAGGGTTTTGGTTGAGAATTTTGAAGCAGAAGATCAACAATATTTTCAAAATGGAAGGATAAATTAACTCTAAACATTTGATTGATGGAGGGCCTATTTATGTTATGTGGGGCCAACTAGAAAGGTATATGTACGTAATTTTTTAAAGTACAATGTAGATATAAAATAGTTTTCATAAACTTCAGGGTATATATAACTCATTAACACTATAGATAAAAAAGTTAATGAATTAAAAGCAATTTAATAGAATAAAGGAGAGGAGAGAAAATTAGTGGTATGAGTTATTGAAGGAGAGAATTAATGACAGGAGATAATTTAAAGGAATTAATGAAAAGGAGGAGTGAGTTAATGTAAAGTTAATGAGATGATATAAAAATCTTAATTTTAAAATTGGAAAATAGATACAGATAACTAGTAGAGTAGTACTACTACTTTACCCTTACAAGTTCAGTTATCCCTTCTTTCCCCATAGAAAATCAGATTCCTTTGAATGACTATTGATCATCCAATTTAACAATACCCCCCTCAATACAAGGACAACTAGGGCCAGGAGTAAGGTGGACTTTCCATTGACTTAGCTATCAAGCCTATAGCGACTGTTATTGTTCAGGGTTCATTGTTCTGTGAGGGAATGAAAATCGGTGAGAAAACGATAGTTCTGTCGTGGATCGGAGGTGTGTGAACACGCTCGAGCTTAAGGATGGAGACGGTGGATGGAGGAAGAGTGGAAAGAAATCAGGAAGATGCTGGTCAAGAACGTTCAAAGCAGGAAGAGTTTGTATGCAAAGATTATATCGGACAAACCGGTGAATGTAACAAGAGTCATGGATCAGCTCAAGAGCATGTGGTGGTGGATCAAATTAAGGAGAAATGAAAAGGAGAGAGCGAGTGATGATATTCTGTGAATCTCCTTCTCTAGAGAGAAGGATGTGAGGAATATTTTAAGAGAAGAACCTTGGACAATTAAGGAGTATCCCCTCCTTCTCAAGAACCAAATCCCAAATCGAACGCGCGATCTGCTAGTTCCTGAGGTGAATCTAAGCTCTACTACATTGTGGATTCGTGAAACGGGAAAGTTGCTAGAAAGGGAGGCGGGGGAGGTTTTGGATGTGAACCCAAAAGAGGATAGGCAAAGGAAGAAAAAGTTAGAATGGAATATGGGACTGAGGGTCAGAGTGAGAATAGATGTAAACAGGCCTTTGGAAACTGGCTCCAAAGGTGTCCTAGAAGATGGTCGTGAAGAGTGGTTCTCTTTTCAATATGAGAACATCCCTTTCTTTTGATTCAGATGCGGTAGACTGGGACATGTAGAGAAAACCTGTACTGAAGACAAGGATAATTGGGAGGACGTGGATGAATTAGTTGCCAGAATGGAGAAATACAAAATGGATCGAACAGAGATTCCAGAGGGGTATGGGCCTTGGTTAAGGGCTGATGTTGATAATCAAAATGATAGATTTCTGAATGCAGGTAGGTGCGCAAAACTTCAAAGGAATGCTGGGAATGAAAATACACACAGTAAAATACAAAAGACAGATCCCAAAGCAACGGTTTCGAACAAGAAGGCAAGGGACGAACCCCAATCGCCAGAAGTGAGCATTCTGAACAACAATGATGAAGAAGAGCAGCAGGGCCGATTGGAGCTTATTATAAGGAAAACAACGGTCAAGCGCAGACTTTTTGAAGAAGAGCCTCAGGGAACTTCAAATCCAGCAAGTCCAGGTGGTTTCAACTGAAGCTTCAAGTTTATCCTGTCATCTAAGAAGTTTTTCCGGCGAAGCTTTATTGCTCCGATGGGGGACAGATGGAACGACGGAGACTCCAGCGGTAGTCAACATGGATTTACTTTTTCGGGAAATAGAGTAAGAAGCTTCAATAGCCCAAAATTTTCAGAGGTCGGCAAGTCCTCCAAATCCGAAAATTTCTCTCATGATGAGTCAGAAGCCTTGGCTGGTAATTTGAAGGGAGCAGACCAAGGTGGAGAAGAGGGTAATACGGGTTCGGATCTGGGTTTAATGATAGTGTCCATGGGAACCAACACAGACCTGAATCTGAGGATTTATAACACTCCTTTAAGAGCTTTTAAGGTTGAAACATTCGTGATTGTAAAGAGAGCAAGGAACCATTTATAGAGTTACAGGAGGCCTCTGCAACCCAGAAACGAAAAAGGCTAAGGATCAAAGATGAAGACAACCTCGACAGAATGGAAAAGGAGGTTCTCAAGTCCTTCAACAATGACTTAGGTCAGCCCCTAGCAAAGGCAATCCAGTTGAGCTCGTCGGTGTCAGATCAGGTATGCCTAAACCCTAACCCTTTTGATGATAAAATGTGTGATCCCTTGCCAAATACTAGTAGTTTCTTGTTTGTTGGAAGTAATACTAGTATGCCAGGCTGTGTGGATTTAAAAGATTTTGATAATGACTATTACCTTGTTAATGTAAAATTGATGGAAAAAATGTTTGGGTTTATTCATGCTGTTAAAAGCTTGAGAGTCCATATAGGAAATCAATATGGGGAGGGTGGAATAAGACAAAAAGGAAAAAATTAAGAATCCGTTATAGGAAATCAATATGGGGAGGGTGGAATAAGAGAATCCGTTACTTGAAAACTCTAACTGTAGAACTTATCAACAACATCTAAGAGGGTTCGCGGGAGTTGTTCCTATACAACTCCCTAGTGTGGTCATGAGAGCCTTCTATCAGAATTGTCAAGGGTTGGGCTCTCATTTGACAGTTAATGCAGCGAATGAGGTGAAGGGAAGGGAGATCCATCATATGGATGGCCGAACCATGCAGGGCGGCTGGGCAAAATTTAAAAAATTTCTTTTCTTCCTTCCGGGAATCGTATTCTCAGTTGTAAAAAAATTGCATTTTTCAAGAATCATTCTTGAAATAAACCGAACCAGTTCTGAAACCAAAAGAATGGGAGAAAAATACTTTATACGGAATCTACACGTGTAGCTCCCAACGTAGGTGTTCACGCCCAAAGAGGGTACCAAAACCCGCTTCCACTGAAGATAGTGCAGCTTGAGATGAAGTAGGTTCAGCAATGTTGTCGTTCAGCAAGGATCAAGCAAGGAGTGTGAGCACGAAATCAGATCTGATTTTCTAGCAAAATCAAATGTAGGAACTGATCTCTATCAATCCAAGAAACTAGATATCAAATTAGGGTAGGGCGGAAAGAATAGAGGGAGAGAAGTAAATGCAAAAAGGTGAAAAATAAAGCAGATCACCCCCTCTATTTATAAGCCTTTAAGATCAGCTCTCCTAATCCTATTAGGAGTTTTTTGATCCAAATCTTTAAGGTCAGCTCTTCTAATCCTATTAGGACCTAAACTCTTGTTGTCATGTGACTTCTTAATTAATCTAGTTAGTTATGGGCCTAAGGTCCATTAAGCTTGCAGGCTCACTCCCCCTTTTAATTGCCAGCTAACTTGGCTCTCTTTGTATGGCATAGGACCCTAACATTGATCTCACAAAAGCCATATGGGTTCAATCTAGCCTCTGTTACAAGACCTACCCGAATTCACTACTGAATACAGTGAACCCTTGAGTTCATCAGTATGGGCTCAACATTTACACTAAATGGTCATTGAGTCCAACCACCTTATGAAGGACCAAGAACTATGGTCTTAAGTGAAATTAGCCTATCAGGTATAAAAGCCCTAAATGGTCTTACACTTAACCTCTCAGCCCATAATGATCAAACACTGCCTGACAAGAGAGGACATCTCCCTCGACTGCAAGGTACAGTGTTGCACTCTTTGCTCGAATAGATCCCGGGAATTAAAACATTTTGCAAACATTTTAATAAAACATAATATATATATATATAAATATATTTTGCAAAACAAATCTCAAACATGGTTGAAATCTACTACCGACAATTTTGGTTTTCATCAAAGAGAGTGCAGTCCCCGATCTTTCACTTTGTCCGACAAAAGCGTTGATTTTGTCACTATGATCACCCACTCAAGTGAACTCTCAAACTACCCCCACATACATATGTTTTGACCCCCGCTAAGGATCTCACTAATTGGCATGTCAAAGACAGCCCAATCCGACACCCAATGCAGTATCATAATCGAGTGTAGGGGTTAGGTGTAACTCTCCAGTTTTGCCCATTTGTCTCCAAGGTCCAGGGTACAACTGGAAATTGGTTTGGGTTCAGTGTTTCAAGCAAACACACACTATATGTCATTTGGGTCTAATCCTGGCAGCTAAGACAAGCTGCCTCAACTGACTTGGCAACACATTAGTGTCAACCTTGGTAGAACAAACCTCCCCAGGTCTATCCAATGGCTAAGAACATTCTAAACTAACACAAGTCTCATAAGTGTCGAGTTTAAGGGTAGTTATACAGAAACACACCAAATATAACATGAATCATATATTTACTTTTATTCATTTACAATAAATGTCAAATATACATCAATCTGATTGGAGCTAAGGGCATACACTGTCTAACAAGAGGCCCTAACGGAAACAAAAGCATAGGTGATTTTCTTTAGTGATACTAAGTGTAGTGTCTTAACTTGAAGGAAGAAATTCTGGTGCCTTTGGGATTGTAATTGTTGGGGTGTTGATTTGAGGGGTTTATCAGGGGGTTTAGTGCTTTTTTGGGAAAAATATTTAAACCTTCAAGTGATTGCCGCTAATAAAAATATAATTCACACCAAAATTGTTGATGATAACAACGAGAAATTGTGGTGGTGTACATTTGTGTATGGGGAACTTGAGGAAAGTAGAATATTGTCCTTTGTGGGAAAGTTAAATCAATTAGCCACCATTTCAATGGGAGCTTGGTGTTGTGTTGTAGATTTTAACATAATTTTTATTTTGGATGATAAAATTGGAGGCAGAGAGGTAAAAGTGAAATAGATAAGAAAGAATAGGGGATTCCTAAGAGGGTGGGGTTTGGAAGAAATTCCTAGTTTTGGACCTAAGTATACGTGGACAAATAGAAAGGGATCAAGGGAAACATATAAAAGTCAAACTAGACAAAGGTCTTGGCAATCAGGGATGGAAATCTCTATTCCTGGATGCAAATGTCATAGTTATTCAATCCACAGATCAAATCATCTTCCTATTTGTCTAGATACAAACCCTATAAGTTTCAAAATTAGAAAACCCTATAGGTTTGAAGAAATGTGGCTCTCCCATGATAAGTGTGAGGACTTAATTAAAAACTCCTGGAATGAGCAAATTCATCCCATTCCTAGTTCCATTACAAAAAAGTGTGTAAGATTAAAAAAATGAATCCTTAAAAAATGGAACCAAGAAGACTTTGGTAAGGTTCAAGAATGGGTACAAAAGCTGAAGCATGAGCTAGAATTTGATCAAAGGAATGAGGGGTTAGATTACCAAGGAAGAATAAATGAAATTGAAGTTGATCTTGATAGTTGGCTAAAAAGGGAAGAAATTCTTTGGGTCCAAAAGTCTAGGGTCAATTGGCTAAATTATGGGGATAGGAGCACAAAATTCTTCCACAACTCCACTATTACAAGAAGGGAAAGAAACTAAATTCTGAAATTAAAATATGTGAATGGTGAGTGGAAGGAGGGTTAGGAGCAAATAAATAATATCTTAGTAAATTATTTCAGTGACATTTTCTACCTCCTACCCTTCTGAAATTCCCCTAGCTCTTGAAGGAATTGGCTGCCTAATTAGTGATGAAATGAATGAAGAACTTCATAAGCAAGTCACTGAAGAGGAAATAAAAAATGCCTTGATCCAAATGGCTCCCAGAAAATATCTGGGACGAGATGGGTTCCCTAACCTCTTTTTTCAAAAATTCCAAGAGATTACTAGAGAGGATGTAGTAAGAGAAATAAGCATCTTCTTTAATGAGGGGAGGATGAACCGCTCTTTGAATTCCACTTTTATTGCTTTAATTCCTAAAGTAAAGAATCCTGAAGATG
Organism: Nelumbo nucifera; assembly: GCF_000365185.1. The sequence goes on from NW_010729191.1 coordinate 79,960, forward strand.
CATCTCAATTTAGGCCAATTATCTTGTATAATACTATCAATAAAATAATAGCTAAAATTCTGGCCAACAAATTGAAGCAAATTTTGGAAGGTTTAATTTTAGAAAACCAAAGTACTTTCCTCCCTGACAGAGCCATTTTAAATAATATCTTAATAGCCCATGAAATTTTGCACTATATGTCTAACACCAAAGCTAGGAATGGCTATATGGCAATCATGTTAAACACGAGTAAGGCCTATGATAGGGTGGAATGGGTGTTTCTGAAATCCACTATGGAAAAAATGGGTTTCGGTAGTAAGTGGGTCTCTTAGGTGATGACCTGTGTGTCAACTATGTCATATCAAGTCTTGGTAAATGGTTCATCCTCAAGAAGAATTTTACCTCAAAGAGGATTGAGGCAAGGTGATCCCCTATCATTCTACCTCTTTCTGCTTTGCTCTGATGTCCTATCAGCAATCTTAAGCAAAAAAATGGCTAGAAATGAACTATCAGGAATCAAAATTTGTAGAAGGGCTCCAACTATCTATCACCTCTTTTTTGCAGATGATAGCTATCTTTTTACAAAAGCTTATCTCAGAGAGGCAAATTCTATTTTGGAGGCCATCTCACTCTATAAAAGAGCTTCTAATCAAAAGGTAAACTACCAAAAGTCAAAGGCTTTTTTAGCAAGAATTTATACCCCAAATTTAAAAGGATGATAATTGTTTGCATATAAGAAAGTGGATTTTCCTTCCATTTACCTAGGAACCCATCCTTCATTGGGAGGAAGAAGTCTTAAGATTTTGAATACTCAATTGAGAGGGCTTTTAGTAGAGCTAAAAGCTAGAAGGGTTCCTTACTTTCTCAAACTAGGAAGGAGGTTCTTATTAAATCTGTTCTCACTACTATTCCAGCCTATTGTATGTCCTATTTTTTGCTTCAATTCTATGGCAAAGAGTCAAAAAGCTTTTTGGTGGGGGCATAGTGAGGACAGGAAAAAAATAAGATGGGTTAAGTGGGACCAAATAAGTAAAAACAAGTGTAATGGAGAATTGGGCTTTAGAGACCCTCATGCTTTCAACCTGGCCCTTTTAGCCAAGTTGGCTTGGAGACTATGCTATGACACATCCAATCTTTGGGATAGGCTCCTAAAAGCAAGATATTTCTAAGACTCCTCATTCCTCAAAGCATCCTTGAAGAGTAGACTTTCTTGGGGTTGGAGAAGCATCCTGGCAAGGAGAAATGTCATAAAAAGGGGATATATTGGAAAATTGGTGAGGGATCAAATGTGAGCATTTGGGATGACCCCTAGATACCTGGTCTAGAAGGAAATAAACTAATAGGACGTACTCTAGAGTTAAAAGTGTTTGATCTAATTGATCAATTAAATAGATCTTGGGATGAAAGTAAACTAAACTCTTTGTTTACCAGGCCCATTGCTCAAAAAAATCATGGAGATAAAGATCCCTATTAATTCATGGCTTGATAAGTTAGTTTGATAGGAAGCAAAAACGACAAGTTCTCTGTGAAATCAGCTTATTTTATTACCAAAATTATATCTCCACTTGGAATGATCAAAGTGATGACAAGAGCTTGTTGAGGGTTTTGGAGTCTTCCAATTGAACCCAAAATCAAGCACTTTTTGTGGAGGTGTTGTGTAGGTGGATTAGTAGTTAAGGAAAGTATTATGAAAAAAAGCTTGTGTGAGTCGGACATCTGTATAGATGTGGAAGAGAGGTTGAATCCATTTTACATGCCCTTCTGCTTTGTGAGAAAGCAAGATGCATCTGGCTAGGTTCAGGACTTGGGTTAACCCTAAGTCTACTTGATACTTTAATTCCTTTTACGACTGGCTTAAATTCATTATTTTTGAGCTAGAGGATAGTCAAGTGGATTGGTTGGCTAACTTAATGAGCTGTTTGTGAAAAATATGGAAAGACGGGAATTTATTCTGTTTTGAAAAAGAAAATGTGAATCTCTTTATTGTTCTATCCAAAATTCACAGGTCAATAGTAGAGAGATCTCTTCACTTGCAAAAGAACTTGGAAGGCTCTTCCAATTCTAAAAAGATGGATGCAGATTTTTTGTGGGTGCTTCCTGAAGAAGGTTGCTTGAAGATGAATTGTGATGCAGTTTTTGTGAACCCAAATAAAACCTCATTCGGCTTTATTTTGAGAGATCATTGGGGAGTGTGTTGGGTTGCTGGCTATGGTCCTCAAAATGCTTCATTACCTATCGTTGCCGAGGCAGAGGCAAAGGCATCATGGGAGGCTGTCTATTTTGCAGGCCAAAATGATCTATCCAATGTTATTTTTGAATTGGACAATGTCAGCTTAGTAAAAGCTCTTAACGCCAATAGTTTTGATCCTCATCCTAATATTTTATTCTGCTGCCAAGACATCAAAACCTTTTCTGACAGAGGAATTTCAGTTTCTCTTGGTGCTCTAGGAACAAGAATTTGGCAGCTCATGCGGCAGCCAAGTAAAGTTTTGTTTCTTGTTTTAAGTCCTGTAATGCTGTTTCTTTCATGCTCTCTGCTCCCATTTGTTGGGACTTTTCATCTTGCCTGTAATTTGGCTTCGTTGTTTAATGAATATGATTATTACCAAAAAAAAAAAAAAAAGCTAACAGCCTATCAGAAAAAGAAAATTGAATCTACCAAACACAGCAGTGACTGCGGGAACTTGTTTAGGTAGGAAAAACTTCGTACCGTCCTCAAGTCATCAAATAATTGCAGGAACTGGTTCTAAGCAGGAAAAATGGTCTCCAAGCATTAATTTCAGTTCATTAATCACCAGCAAGAATGAGGTTCTTGTCATCTCTTTAGTTGACGAGACAGAACTTAGCTTATGAAACGGAACTTGATCAAGTCAGGTGCGCTGTAAGATACTAAATTTTTGTCTTCCAGAAACCAATTTGCAATTTGCAACAAGAGAGCTATTCTTAATCTAAAACAAATTTTAAAAGAAAATTAAGTCATACACTCATGTCAATAATAAACACAATTGCTCATGAATAACCATTTTATACGCGGTACTACTTTTAATATACTAAATTGTAATATTAGCGTGCACATATTACTCATCTACCAAGAAGACTGCAATAGATTAATTACAAACACTATACAAACATTTATCAGTTTTACAATTAATGAAACAGCCAAAAAAAAAGTGTAAAAGTTGTTGAATTCCACCTCCATGAAACCTTAGTCCCAAATATGCTTGTATTTGCAGTGCAGACAGTTCCTGTGTAGAAAAAGAGGAAAAAAACCAAGGTCCTCATTGAAAGCTGGGCCTCTATAATTCAGTGAATGGATATATTTGCTTTCACCACAAACACAAAACATTATGCAAAACATCCGTAAGGACCAGCAACTCCAAGAACTCTGTGCAAGTCTTCAATAGTATGTATCCTGGCAAGTAAAGCCACAGCAGCCATCTTCATAGAAAAAACACTGCTTGTGATGGAAACTGCCGAAATAAATTCTGTGAATTTCCATTCCCTAGAGACTTGGTATCCTTCTGGAATCCATCTTGACCTGAACTAATACTGTGGAACTATTGGAACTGTATATCCTTTCCTCAAATATGCAAAATTTCCACCAAGGTTTCACATTCTATCCAGTGATTTCAAGGTGAATCATTTCTTGGAATGTATCAAGCTACTAGTACAGTTCTTGTCTCCGTAAGTAGATTTCGTCTCAAGTTTTCACATTTTCCTCATCACGCTTCAATACTCCGCATTTCCACTGCAGAGTCGGGCCGATAATGATTGAGACAATGGTGAATAATTACCTGTACGAATAAAAACATTTACATATAAGATCCTAGACTTTCAAAATTCAGTAAAATGATAGCAAGATGGGAGTAGGTGGGACCAAAAACAGGTCATATAGGGTGAAAAAGAAATTTATCTTGCACCTCTAAAGGAGGAACTTCTATCAAAGTCCTTTGTCACATGTAATAAAATGGTCCCAGAAAGCACAACAACAAAGCCGCATATTTCTGATATAATGCTCCCCACACTTTGGCCATCCCAATCCTGAAATATTCCACCAGAAATAGTGCAAATTTTAAAAGATTTTTTTACTTTCCAGCAGATCCTTCTCAATTTTTTATGATAGATTTAATTCCAGATGTTTGACCTGACTCAGCTTGTTTTATGTACCATATTGCTTGATGAACGAACCAACCTAACAGTGCCAGGTCTAAACAAGATGCTTATGAAATGACTAAAAATGGCAGGTCCAGCATATATACCATCTGTGAATTGGCAATACCTTAAACATTATGACACTTGCAAGAATTGTAAGAGTTGTGAACATGACATAATATATAGGAGAAACAATTGCCGTGTTGAAGGTATCAAGAGCCTGAAACATTGCAGAAAGACAATCAATAAGAATAAGTTTCTAAAATTCTATAAAGAATTATTTATCAAAAAAAATTCTATAAAGAATTATTTGTATCAACTAAAGAATTTGAATGTGTAAAAAAAATGCACCCTTAAAGTTTTATTATATGATAACCTTTTCCCAAAAGCACATAGCGCTCTCTGCTACCAATTTAACAGTGACATTCTATACTTTTCTTTTCATAACTGTGGGTTAATTACCATATAATCATAAAGTAGAGAGACCAAGGCTGTGTGTGTATATATATATACACTAAAACAAAGCAATCCTTGCTTTGTTCTCCTTTTTCTTTGAATTTTTTATTTTCTAAAAGCCAAATCATTTTCAAACAAACGTATCATATTTGAGTAAAGTGATTTTTTTTAATGAGTCTCGAAAAGAGAGAGAGGGGGTGATGAGTGTCGAGAATAGAGAAAGAGAGACTTTTTACTCTTTGTAGATATCATTCAATATATATATATATATATATACTAGTGAAGACCCATGAGATGCACGGGAGCAACCCCAATGACCATGGGCAGAGCCAAGGCAACCCAGGGGAACCTAATCACCACTTATACTACCCCTCTCCATGTAAATTTCCCATTCCCCCCACGCCCACCCAATGATTAGCCCCCCAAAGCCCCATCCATGTTTATTCTCCCGTCCCATCCACTTAATTAGGTTTTGGCCTCCATAGAAAAAATTATGACTGCTCCAAAGAAAAGATCATTGAGCTTAGCTCTTTCAATGGAAAACTGGTCAAATTTTCTGTTTAATTACCACTTAGCCCATTATTTTGTAAAATACAGTTTATTTTGGTCAATGGACTTTCAATCCAGACTATAATCATTGATTTGTTTGAAGTGGACAACCGTTCACAGACCGATAACTATTTTTTATAATTTAAATATTTTATTATATTTTATGATGAATATCATGGTTTTTGAACCGTCATTGACCCGGATGGTCAGAAAACTGTCGAGGTAACTGGTTTCATTTCACCTTTAACCCGTATATTGGCTAGAAAACCGTTTGACTTGGTCAGCGACCCACTAATTGTCAAACCTCGCCCAGGACAATGGTTTTTTGGTCATTTTTTATTTTTTGTTAAGTTAGAATGGATCGTTCGTTCGAAATAGACAGTCGGACTGTTAAAAACCATCGAGGCAACCAGTTCCATTTCACCCTTAACCTATGCCTTGGCCAAAAACCATTGACTTGGTCAGTGACCCGTTGACTCGAAAGGTCGACCTGTTGACCCATTCGATGTAAATAATGGTTTTTAGTCGTTTTTATTTTAATTATTTTTAAATTTTTAAGTTAGGACTGGTCATTTGTTTGAACTGGATAGTCGAGCCCTTTCAACCTGAAAACCGTTAAGCCAACCAATTCTACTTCTCCCTTAAACCATGTGTATATATATATGTATATACATATACATACATACATACATACATACATACATACATACATACATATATATATATATAGAGAGAGAGAGAGAGAGAGAGAGAGATTCCCTAGGTTGTACCAATTAAATTAGCCTCTTAGGTCATATGTGGTATAATATAATAATAATTACTATTACTTTCTTACCTTTTGAAGTTATGGTTTAATATGGAGGTGTTTTAGGTGAGTATTACATTATGTAATTAACTCACTTAAAAATAACAAGAATAATAAAATCAATAAAACCTAATAAAAGTACATAAAAATATTAAGAAACACAAATTAATTCTAATTAATACAAGTTTAGTAGCTTCAAAACTAATTTCTATAATGTAATATTCATTTAAATTTCATATAAAAATAATAACAATAAAAACAATAATTAATAAATTAATAAATATATTCAAAAAATTAATTATTTTAAAAATCATTTAAAATAGTAAATTAAAAACTCTAATAGAAAACAATAAAATCAATAACACTAAATACTACTATAAATTTCTTAATAAATAAAAATTAAATAATTATTAGTTTTAAATTTGATTATTATTAATTTTAAATCCCCTAAACAACATTTAAAAATAACGATTATTTTTCTACTTTTTTCTCCTTTTTTGAATATTTTCTTTTTTAAAATCTACATAATTTTCGAAATAGAAAATTACAAACAAGAGAATTTTTTGTTTTCCAATGAATCTTAAAACTAGAGAAAAGGTCAAAAGGAGAATCATATCAATGGGTGTAGGAACAGGGAGGAATTAATACAAAGGGCTATGTAGGAGCATGAAATGGAGAAGGTGCTTCAGACAATGTTGGTGATGAAAGATAGGCACAATACAAAAAGGGAGATATGGAAAAGATGGAAGCTTGGGAGCATATGGATGAAATCCAGCCCCATATCATGAATGTTGTTGAATACATCAAGGACTAGACATGGGACCTAAAGATTGCCAAGGACCATCAAAGTAGTAGGAAGTGGATGTAAATGCTTAAATCATTTCTTACTACTTCAACCCATGCCCTTTTTGGTCTCTCTGGTCCTTTTAGACCCTTTAACTTGCAAAATTAATAACACTAAATACTATAATAAATTTATTAATAAAATATAAAATTAATAGAGGTATTAGTTTTAAATTTAATTACTATTAATTTAGACTCCCTTAAACTACATCTAAAAATAATAAAGCATAATAAAAATAGCAAAAATCAAAACAAATAATGCCTGGGTTGGACTCGATTTGGCTCAACCCAATTAGTAGGGGTGATCATAGACCAAGTTGGGCCCATGTCAGGCTTAACACTTGTGATAAGGGATATAGCTCTAGGACTAGCCCAACCTGGGTTTCAAGCCTGAAACATAAGCCCGAGCTTGATTCCAAGCCTATATCATTTATGTTTAAAATATTAAATATATATAGTATTTTATATTATATGTCATATAATATGTATACAAAAATTATTATACACATTATATAAAGTAGTGGGTCCACACCTAGCTTGGAAATTTGTGGGCTTGATGTGGGGGCCGAAGCCAAGCTTGAACAAAAAAACATAGGTCAAAGCCTTGATTTCTAAGCCAATCCAGGCCTAGCTGAAAATGATCACCCTACCAATTAGGAATGTCATAAGTCTCCTTCGGCTTCAATTAGGAATGTCACAAAGAAGGGCCTATTTCTTTATACTTTTTCTAATTTTTCATTGTCTTAATTCCATGTCAGTTTTTAAACAACCAATGAGGAGAGACTTTTGTGAAGAAAGCACCCAAAACGTGGGGGGAAGATAGAGAATCATTAACTCTCTACTTCCCTTCTTTCTCATTAACTCCTCTAATTTTCTCCTCATTAATCATGCCATTAACACTATTTCTTGCAATAACTCAAGCCACTAATTCTCTCTTATCAATTACTCCATTAAATTGCTTAAAATTCATTAATCCTATCTTATCTATATCCATTTTGATTTAATTATAATTTTATATCCATTTGATATATTTACATTTAATTATAATTACTAATGAATAATCACGTTCAATCAAAATACAATTTAAAAATAATTAAATTAAATTAATTGCATATAATTATTATTTACTTCATAATAAAAATTAAGTTTAATTTAATTGTAATTTATAACCCATTTGATATTCAGTGGCTGATTATTATAAGCTAAATGATCAACTTCCATTTAAAAGACAAAAATGTATAAGTTAGTTAATCAGTAAATTGCATTTTGGAATAAATATTACTTACTTCACTCAAAAATAAAATTATTAATATTTGAAACATAAAATCGCATTTAATTATAATTACAGCCTATTTAAATTCCATTTCAAAATTATAATTATAATTTAAAACCTACATAATATACCTCCATTAATTATATATTTTAGTAAAAATATATAACTATTAACCAGTTTATTTTTTTGAAAGATAATATAATTATTAACAAAGTTTAATTACAAATAATAAAAGTATTAATACAAAATCATCCCAAATTAAAATTACTCAATAAGAAATTTTAAAACTAATTAGTCCAAATAAAATGTCATAAAAATTATAATCCATTTGCATTCCATTTGGAAAAATAAAAAAATCATTATAAATAATAAAAATAATTTAGTAAATTAATTAACGTAAAAATAATTGTTAATTATTATTATTGATAAAAATAATTTTGATTAATAGAATAAAAACAAATTAATATAAAGTAATAAAATTTAAAAAAATAGTAATTGAATTTATGAAATTAATAATACTATTTTTTGTTAAAATTAATAAAATTTGTTTATCTTAATAAAATAATAAGATAGCAAAATAAATTAAAAAGTAATATCCATTCAAAATTCAATTGAATTTAATATAAATTCTTGGAACTGACCCCCACCTAGGCCAGTTCTAGGGTCTAAGGGTTTACCTTACTTGAACCAACCTAGAGAATTAGCCTTGGTTGGCCTTGGCAGAACCAACCTTGGTGGAATTGGCATTGGAACCAATCTTGACTTAAAATAAATCCCAAAATACTTTGAGGATGTGAATACTTAAGTGATTTGATCATGGTTACAAAGACCACAGTCTCACTTGACCGAAGTGATTTGATCCTTTTTCTTCAATTTAATATTTGAATGTGTATAATAAGTAATATAAAATGTAACATTTACAAAATTTAAATTATAATGATAAGTTTTGAACTATGTTGTTATCATTATTGTAACATATTCCATTTTTTTATTTGGGGTGGGGGGCGGTAAAGAAAGAACAAGTCCCAAGGTAGACCCCAGAACCAATCTTGACAAGGTAGGTTCCAGTTCCAAAAACTTGGAAACGATGGGTAGGTTCCAGGTTCTACCTTGGAACCAAATCGAACTAACCCAAGCTCACCCCCCTATTGTGAGTTCATCTTGCTCTAATTTGTTCATTTTTTTGCCAACAAAAATCATAATAATTTTATGCTTTAAATTTTTAGTTAAGTAAAATTAAAATTTCATTTATTTATTTTGTTAATTAACTAATTAGTAATGTCATAGAACCAGCTAGACATAACCAAATAATGATGTTTGAATTGGTCTTAGACCAGCTTGGCTCAACTCAGGATGTCATAGAGGTCATTTTGCTTCAATTTTGCTTAACAAAGTGTATGCATCACATGGGTCCTAACTAGTATTAGTACAAAGAAGTTCCTATACATCAAATAAGGAATCAAATAAGACTTTTTTTGACAAGGTATGAACATTAATGAAAAGGAGAAAAGAAGACACAGCACTCTGCTCAAGCAAAGCAAGAGAATGACACAAAACCACCCTGGCCTACCTAGAAAATCCAACTTAGAAACAGACCAGCCAAAAACAGAACCAAATAGGCCCATTCTTAAACTTGTGAAAAACCAAGGGCCACCCATCAATCAATCACACAAACAAAACTAACCCAGAGAAAACCCATTAAAGGCCTGGGCCCAAGAAACCATCTTTAAACTAATACCTTCCTTACCCTGCCTCCCCTACACCTCTTCCTCAAGTGCTGTTGCCACCTCTACACTAGGGTTTTTCACCACAACATCGTCATAGAGGTCTACCAACATCTTGACTTTTCGACACCCTGATAGGCCATCCAAGGAATCAAGAGACCATTCCGAATCCATGAAACTCATGAGTCATCATCCATCTCCTTGATCAATTGGCTCCTCTAAGGTTTCACACGTTACTCTTGGTCTGACAAAGTTCTAGCTTTTAACCACTCTCATTTAGATCAATGTTATTAAGCTTAATGCAACCATTTCTATCACCTTCTAACACTTCTTTGCTATGGACTAGGGGTACATCGAGATAGACAGACCCCATAAATTTTCACGATCACCTTTGGTACAGTTCTGAAGCTCACACCTTCTCACTATTTGTTGATTACCTTAGTAGATATAACCGACACCCATTGATATGATACAGGTTAGCTACTAAGATATGCTACTCCACTTCATTTTTTAGATAAAAAGAGGAATCTACCTCCATTTAGGTAAATGTTATTAAGTTACTAAGATATGCTATTCCACTTCTGTTACCAATAAATATATTTATCCTTTTTTCATTGGTAACAGAAACCTTACTTGGAGAACAACTAGATGTATACAACTATTGGAGATCAAAGTAGCCAAACCTTTCAAACAAATTATCTCTAAGGAATTTGATCAAACACCTTGCATGCAAGTTGAGAAGACAAGCTAATTATGCACAGAATTGATTCAGCAATTAGTTCTCCAGGCCATTGGATTAGATTAGGATTTACCCTTGGTTTGGTGAAATCCCAAGGCAATGAACAGCCTCTCTCAAGCACATGTTCACTCCATGCATGAGAATTCTTGTACTCTATCTGAGTTTTAATAAAATTACTTTACCTATTTCCACAAAAGACCAACAGGACTTGAGCTTGGGTTTGAGGGCCTTGGTCAAACCCATTAAATCAAGCCCAAGAATATAGAATATGCACAAAGTTATATACAACCAACATTTCTTCGTTTGTTAACACTTTCGCTATGTGCTATACATAAGAGAATGTAAATTTAACTCTTAATTTCAAGTTTAACAAAGGAGTTAATCTGACTGTTAGGGACTGCCTAACTCAGGGTTCTGATGAGGAACCACCTCCTGAAACAGAAAGAAAAGATGGAAAAAGAAGAAGAAGAAGAGAGAGAGAGAGAGAGAGAGAGAACTAGAGAGAAAAAAGGACGAGAGAAGTCCGAGTAATTCTGCCTGTGTCTTCTTCTTTCTCGGTTTGTATTTATACAGAGGAAATCTGTTATATTCTAGGTATTATATCTCATTTTCTTGTTACATTCAGTTAAGGCTCTCAAGGGGCATCTTCTTTGGGTAATTATGACCATACTACCAAAGCTTCAGGCTCGATATGATTTCCCTTTTTCACCCAATGAAAATCAATAATGGACTGGGGTTCAGTGGCTTTAGGCTTTAGGCATTTCTTTATAACTGAAATGTGAAAAAAGGATGAATTTTAAAGTGCTGAGGTAGTTCAGGCAGTAGGCTAACTTTCCAATCCATTCAATGATCTTGAAGGGCCCAAAGTAGTGTGGTGCCAGCTTGCTCCAGTGTTGCTGCCTTACAGACAGGGAACGTTAGGGGGGTAATTTCAAATTTTCAAGTATACGAAGTCACCCACCTGATACTTAACTTCCCAGTGATGCCTAGTGTTTCATCCACTATTGCACCCAGGCCAAGTTATGTTTAAGATCTTGTAGAGAGGCATCCCGCTTTATCAATAATTCTTCCAATGATGCAACTGGAGAAGAACACCTTTCGTAGGGTAACAGGGCAGGGGGATCTCGACCATATAAAGCATGGAAGGGTATCATTGCTCAGCTACATGATAGGTGGTATTTTAACTCCATTCTTCCTAGTGGAGCCATTGGGCCCACAGTTTGGGTTTGGAGCCCAAAAAGCACTGCAGGTATTTCTCCAGGCACCTGTTAACCACCTCCGTCTGCCCATCAGACTGGGGGTGGTAGCTAGTGGCCTTATTTAACTGAACTCCTTGCACCCGAAATAGCTGTTTTCCAGAAGGTGCTGAGGAAGATAGGATCCCTAACGGACAGAATTGATCTGGTGAATCTATGGAGGCGGGCCACCATCGTACAAAGGTATCAGCCACTGTTGATGCTGTGAATGGGTGTGCTAAAGCCAAAAAATGGCTGTACTTGGTGAGGCAGCCTACCTGTTAAGGGCCCGAGAATAGGATCTCGTCACGGGTCGGTCCACGGGAAAAATCTCCTGTTTTCCCTTGTTCCTCCCTTTTCTTGAGGAACCTATCTTGGTGCCTTAATGGTGATTTGTTCAAGAGATCACCAACTCTCCTCTACTCT
>NW_010729191.1:103341-148978 GCF_000365185.1 Nelumbo nucifera
TACAAATGCCATCGCAGAGAAGAGATGTCCCATTTGACATGTGAACCTTGAATGCTGGCATGGGTTGGATTGGTAATCCCAGTTGTTTGGCCAATACTCATGTTATGAAATTCAAGGTGACTATATATCAAGATTGACATGTGGCGCCATTTTACCATTCCCAAAACTCTCACAAGCTGTGGAGAGTCAAGCCCAGTAGGGGTCTGAAGGGATATCTTTGGTGCTTCGCACTGATCCTCGACCCAATTTTGGTCTATTAATCCATTCTGATGTATACCACTCTTGATTCCATCTTCATTGTCATCTTGAAGGGTATAGATTTGCAAAGTTTTGCATGACCTGGCCCGAACTGCTCTTCACAGTTATAGAAGTGACCCTTCTCTCTACGAGCTTTCATTTCAGCCCATGATAATTTCTTGGAAGGGATAGTTGGGATGGGTATTACATTTGTGGGCTTACCTAGAATGCAACCCTCTTTTCCTAGGCCAGTTCCATCAGTTCTTGGGCCATCGGATCTTGGGAGGCTGGCTAGTCTTTGCAGTTATACCCAAGGTCAACCGATCCTCTTTACACGATTCATTTTTTCCTCTTGAATTCTTGCCAGGGTGACAACATCCATGACTATGGATGGCTGTAGCACCTTCACTTCTAATCGGATGTCTTCCTTGAGTCCTTCGACAAAAGTTCCAACTAGCAAACACTCTGGCCAATCATGTACTTGGATGGCTAAGCGCTAGAACTCCGTCTGGTGGTCGCAGATGCTCCCAATTTGCCTCAATATTGCAAGACTCTCGTCGAAATCTTCACAACCAAACTCTCCAAATCGAATGCACAATGCATCTGTGAAATCCATCCATGACAATATGGGGTGCCTTCACCAGAACCATTGATGCCAAAGAATTGCTTCACTCTCTAGATGAATTGCCACTAGAGCTACACAATCTTGACCAAGGATTTCGTTCAACTTAAAGAACTTATCGGCCCTATAAATGCACAGAACTAGGTCTCCACCCTGTAAATCCAAGGGTTGCTTCGTCGATTTCTTCCTTGGCTTTCCCCTGCAGCTAGATCAATCCCTCTATTCCCATCGACCCCAATCTGTTTGAGCTTTTCATGAGGGCAGACAACATATCCTTCATTTCTCATATGTCGTCGATACGCGATGTTGATCTACATCAACTTGGTCAGTTCTTGCTCCCATTGATGTTGATCATGTGTTAGGCATCAGGAGCTCTGATACCAAAATTGTTAGGGACTGCCTAACTCAGGGTTCTGATGAGGAAGCACCTCCTGAAAGAGAAAGAGAAGACAGAGGAAGAAGGGGGGAGAGAGAGAGAGTTAGAAAAAAGGTCGAAAGGTGTCTGAGTAATTCTGCCTATCTCTTCTTCTTGTTCTGTTTGTATTTATGCAGAGGAAATCCATTACATTCTTGGTAGTTATATCTCATTGTCTTGTTACATTCAGTTATGCAACTTGGTTATTTGTTGTATCTGAGAGCTGATGTGGACCTCTTCTTTTGTAGGCCTTTAGTTTCGGTTGGTTACTCCCATTCATGGGTCTAGATTCAGAATTATTGCTTGTTCTTACACTGACCCAACTGCCTTGTGGATAATCTAGCTAGAAGTGTAAGAAGGCATTCTTTATTTTGGAAAATCAACATTCTGAGAAAGGTTGTTCACTGATTTATGTGAGATTGTTAGCCTCTTGGTTGTCGGCCTCTTTCTTCTCCATTATCTTGAGAAGTGCTTCTACAATTGTATATTTGATCTATAATAAAAATCTTTGATATTGATTTTTTTTATGAGTAACTGGTAAATTTATTCATTGAGTCCTAAAAGAATAAAATATGTGCAAGTATGTCTGCAACACTTAAAGAGGCTGGCCTGTATGTACAAGTGTGTCTGCAACACTAAAGAGGCAAGTTTGTAGCTACCTCATCCATATCCATGAAATATTACATTTCCCCAAAATAATTTATGTATGTCCACCACCTGTTTGACTATACAGCCATCCAGCCCATTTTCTAATATATGGATCCATAAAAAACTTTTCTTCCACCCTTGCAACTACATGAATTTCTTTAATAATGTTCCTGTAGTACCACATTCCTAATTTGTTCTTTAGCCAGTTCACTACCACTTTTAGTCACCTTCCACCAAAATATTTTTGAATGTTAAAAGATTTTGCTATCTATAGTCCTTGTAGTACTACCATCACCTCAGCCATTGTGGGTCCCAAGTAGACTACCATAATTGAGCCCCAACTGTCTCTAATGGCTCCTCCTATGCTTGATCCTACTGGGTTGACAAGGCTGCACCCATCAAAGTTGAGCATCACATGGTTGCTGCTCCATTGGGTTCCACTACCAACAATGTCTAGATTTGTGGGAAGAAGATGTAGCCACCCAGTATAACCCTCTCAAAATCTTTGATATTGTTACTAATCAAAAGAATAAAGAAAGTTGATTTAGCCTAAGACTTTATTGCATAGATAGAAAATCAAGTTTTTTTCCTAAAGAACTCAGAGGATAAGATTTTCTGGTAATCAATCACCCAAAGGATTAAGTTGAAAAGGAATTCACAATCTTCAAGGCACTGTGAACGAGCAAACCAAGTGGTTAGTTTACAAGATATTGACAATTGACAACTGCACAGGACTGAGGGAAAGCACCAGAGTGTAAATGTTGTATAATGTCTTGCAGTGTTGTTCTAACAGAAATAGTTTAGTCATTTAACTAGCAAACCATTTTGAGTAACCTTGTATTTTGTTCCGTAGTGTACTTTTAACTATCTACCTCAGTATCCCTAATAGCCCTTCTCAATCCCAAATCCCAACCAAACCCAGAGCCAGAATTGGAGGGAACCAGGAAAGTAGAAATAGGCTCATTTTTGTAACAAGACAAGGCAAACAAAGAGGGAAATTTGGTCCTTCAAAGGAGAATTCCCCACCCATACTTGTTCCCAAAATTTAATACAGTTCCCAAAGTGCAAATCATACCTGATCCGAGGAAAGAATAAAGGATGGCTTGGATGGCTTTCCACGGGGATGCTCTTGTAGTCCTTGCTCTAATTCCAGTGTCCTAGCCATTTGCTGCTATCCCATGAATGCTCACCACTACCTTGGCCCAGAATTTTTCTTTTTCATCAGGAAATCTCCAAAGCTACTTACCTAAAAGAGCAGTATTTCATTTCCGTACATTCCCAATTCCCAATCCCCCTGGCTTCTTGCTCTTACACACCACTTCCCACCTCACTCTATGATCATTCTTATCCTCTCCTTGTTCCTAAAGAAAGTTTCTCATTAAGCTCTCCAACTTCCTAGCTATCCCACTGGAATTTTGAATACCGACAAAAAGTAAACAGGTAAATTAGCTAGAGTGGACCTAATTAAGGTAACCCTGCCTCCCATAGATAGGTAAATACATTTCCAAGAAGTCTCTTTTCAAATCTCTCAACCACCAGGGACCAAAAGCTCACTTTCCCTTGGTTGTCACCTAACGAGAGACCTAGGTATTTTAGAAGCCAACTAAGGACCGCACACCCCAAAGTCTCCACACACTCATCCATTTCCCTCTCTTGCATATTAATTCCTGCTATGCAACTTTTTTCAAAGTTCACCTTTAAGCTTGACATTTTCTCAAAAAGTTGCACCACGGTTTTGAGATTTCTGATCCAGCCTAACTCTCCTCCATCACAAAAGAGAATTGTATTATCAGCAAATTACAGGTGAGTAATTGGTACCCCTTCCCTCCCAATTCTCCATCCTCTTATTAAATTCCTAGACTTTGCTTTTGAAGCCAATCTCCCAACACATCTGCAACTATAGTGAAAAGGAAATGAGAGAGAGGGTTTCCTTGTCTAATACCCCTTAAGGCAGGAAAGAAATCCACTACTGTCCCATTCACCATAATAGAATATTGACAAGTCCTCAAACACCCCATCATCCATTTGCACCATCTACCTCCAAACCCAAAGCATTCCATCACCTCCTTTAAGAAGGACCATTCCACCATATCATAGGCCTTTTCTAAGTCAAGCTTACACACCACTCCTTTCCTCCCAGATCTACTCACATCCTCCACACATTCATTGGCTATCAAAATTTGATCCACAATTTGCCTCCCTTGCACAAAAGCCCCTTGGTTGGAGAAAATGATGGTAGGAAGGACATGCTTAATCCTGAGAGGTTACACCTTAGCAATATTTGTACAAACTATTCACCATGCTTACTTTTAATGTATATAAATGTTCACTAAGGCTGTGTTTGGTTTGAAAGAAAAGAAGGGAAGAGAAAAAAAAGCAAGGGAAGGGAAAAGAAAGGAAGAGGAATAGAAAAGCTTTCCCTTCCTTTCTTTTCCCTTCCTTTCTTTTCCCTTCCCTTCTTTCCTTTCAAACCAAACATAGCCTAAAAGATCCACCTTCAAATCAAAGGAAAGTGAGAGTGTCTTGCATGTATATCACCTATTTTTTATCTCGGAAGACAAGTCAATAAATATCCCTCCATAAATTAATCCCGTTAGCCACATTCTCTGTTCAATGATTTACCCACAAGTACGGCATTTTTAGCATTAGATTCAAACATCCAAAATCTTGATATTTCTCCCATTCTGTCAATTGTAACAACAAAATCATTCAATAGGGGGTGTTTAAGGATTAGGATAAAACATCCCCTATCTTTTAATGTGCATTAAGCAACTCAATAAGAAAATAAATGGGTAAATTAGAAGTTGAAGTTGAATCTATCATTCTACAGACCCGATATATTTTCTTTTGGTCTTTTACCTCTTCATCCTTTTGTTCATCTATTTTAAAGTTTCAACTACAATTAAAGTATCCAAAAAAAACTGAAAAGTTTCAAGTATAATTGACCCTCTAGAATAGACATGGCTCCTCTATTTACTATAAAATGTTTCAACTATACTTGACCCTGCTCCTCTATTGACTAGAATAGACACTACATTAACATTTCTGTTGGCTCATGAATGACAAGAGGAAAAAATATATCAGACAGGTCCTTATCCATCAGTAGGGTGATAGAGGGAACTGCATCTAAAAAGAACTGTCAGGTGAAATTGCTACAATAGTGGCATATTTTCCAAGTGCAGAACTCAGAAAGCCTACTCAAGGACCACTGGTAAATCAGAGAAATTATGCCAAATAACCAAGTTGATTTTGCTGCTGTTAAGACCCATTGTACCCTAGTATATTGGCATGAAGTATAAAATTCCTCGTACTTTGGCAAACCAATTTTGTTTTTTCTCTATTAAAATAAAAAAAAAATCCAAAACTAAAATTAAAATTAAAACAAAAATATATCAAGAATTCAAGATAAAAATGCAGGCAGCTACTGATCAATCAATTACATAAATAAGGCTTCAAAGAGTATAATAGACATCAGAAAATCCAAGTTTCTACAAGGTTGGGAAATTATCAAACTTGTCCTTCTTCAGTTATTATATCACAAACAATCATGCACATCATCCTATTATTTTCTACATGTGTTACTCTTAACCCTATATAGAATTTGACTCTAAAATGTTACAATAGAAAAGGGCAAAATGTTTTAAGCATTACAGTAATGACGAATAACTGTTACAAGGAGTTGAATTTGCCAAAGAACTGAATTGTGAACAGGGTGATTCCAAGCTGGTGATCCAGTGGTTAAAAGAGTCAGAAACAGCTGCCTGGTCCTATAAGGGGGTTTTACGAAGATTCAGATGGCTAACTACAAATATGTCAGTCCATTTCCAATGGGAAAGAAGATCTGCAAATGGGTTAGCAGACTCACTAGCTAAACAATGGGTGCATAGGAATCAAATGTTTTGGGCTAAGCTGTAATTCTTTGTTTTGATCTGAGGCTGCATCTCACGCCTCTTTTTGGGAACCTTCTCTGTGTATCTCTTATAATTCTAATCTTCTAATAAAGTCATTCATTATTCATCAAAAAAAAGAGTAATCCATCACTAACCTTGTTGAGATAATTCATTTGTGTGATGACACAGGTAACCACTACCAACAAGAAGAACCATGTCTCTGGGTAGATCAACTGGTTGTTACCCTCAAAGGTTAATTTCAAGGAAGTTCCAATGGCTTTGACACTCATCACCTGCAGAGTAAATTTAGATGATAAATGGAACATTTTATATGGGATTTTATTATAATTTTTCCATCATAACCTTGTAAGTAGATAAAGAGATCAAGAATATCCATATGAGCAGCTAAAGGAGTACTTCATAGTTAAGCATGTCTGACCAATTCATATAAGGCATCAACTCTAGTCCAGAACTGCACTTGGTTAAGTTGTTCCATCTGGACCTCTAACAAGTTTATAAGTTGTCACCAAGTACATTGCAGTGCCAGATCAGGAAATTCAAACTAGAAAACCAAAAGCAACTTAATTAGATTACCGAGAGGGAGCCCATCAAAGAACAAATGCCTGTGTAAACCAGTACATTTGTATTCCCGCATTGTGGTGCAAAATGGAAAGCCAGAATGAAAACCAGAATGATCACTGACACCACATAAAACAAAAATGCTGAAACATAAAACAGAAGAAATATAAATACTATGATGTATGTTAGCCATCAACGGAACAGAGTGTCCAAATTGAGTACAATAAACTTTAAAAAGAATGAGAGAAACCTTATACCTGTTTGAGTTGCCATACTCCAGATTTCCTGAACGGAAGTGATGGGACGCTCCTGCGGTGCATGGACAACAATTACAACTGAACCAGAAATGCACATCACACAGCCCAAGATCCCAAGTTTGTGCAACCTCTCCTTCAAGAAAAAATGAGCCAATACAGCACTACCGCATGCCATCAAAAAAACAAAAAAAAAAAGTTAATAATCACACAATCAATGAAATTCCTTTTACATGGAAAATACTGAGCAAACCTTGAAATAAAGAGAAGAAAACATGGAGAGTAATTACCTGACAATGATACTTAAGGCACCAAGAGGGGTAACCAGAACAGCTGGAGCAAATGCGTATGCCACAAAATTTGCTACCTCTCCCACAATCACTAAACCAGAAAGCATAAAACAACAGACACCAATAAGATATTGCAGACAAATAGTGCGGAGGACCAAAGATCATAGTGAACAACATTTTGGCCTCTGAATTTTCCAAAGGAAAACAATAAACGAATGACCTGCAAATTCAAACCTAAAGAACTTTTACAATCACTAAAAGTATTACCAGAGATCCATTGGATTAACACCTAAAACAAGTTATCTCTCTTTTATGTCAGGCTTGCCAGAAGAAAATTAAAGTAAAATTTCCAATAACACGTAAGCAAATGAAGAAATTGAATAGAAAGGAAAGAAATCTCATAACAAGAATGAATATTCATAATTCTGAAATAACTCCGACACAAACTCAACCAAACAGCAAATTAAAAAAAGCCCACACATATATAAGAAGAATAAAGAGACAATTGAACACCATAACTTATGTATCAGAACAAAGAAAGATAATTTATAGAAAAAATGAAGCAGGAGATAACTTTTATGTATAATAGAAGAGAAATTACTTGTGGTCATGCCTGCCCACCACAGAGGCTCCAAAAGATAAGAATAGCCACCAACTCCTACACCAGTAAAAGAAAAAGGGAAATCAAAAAAGAATCAACAGAAATCCATCAAACAAAAACCAATAATTCATCAAATAATCAAACCTACCTGCTCGAACTCCAGAAGAAGCTGCAGCACGTTTCAGACCTTTCTTCTTGATTATAAAGCTTGCCCCTATAAATCCACTTGAGAGAAGAGCCAAGACAAACCCTTTCAGATTATCTTCGGAGAAATCCATCTCAGATCTTCTCTCCCTCTTCTTCTTATCCTCCTCCTCATCGAATTTTCAGCAAGCGAAGCTTCAGATCGTTGGCGTCCTCCATTCAACACGATAGTTTTCTGTTCCGCTCTGCAAAATGAGTTTAGTCGTGTACTCGTGTTTAAGTTTTAGTCCCCACAAACAAGACACATATCTAGAGACCCCACCAATCAGCTCTCGTAATTCTCATCGTTAGATCTCTTCTACTTATGGCCCACCATTCTATCATATACAATTCAAAGGTGCTTATGAATGAATAACAGTAAGATACTCCAATTGAATGGTCAGGATTTCATATAGAATTCGGCAAAATCCTCCCTTCCATTATTTATGGGAGTGTTTATTCGAAAATTGATATTTGAAATAATCAATCGAATTTGGATAATTCGAATATCTAATCAGTCGAATTCAGATATCCTGTTCTTATCGAATAGTTATTCAGATTTAAATCCGGATATCATTAGAATCAATTCGATAAATATTCGAATTCGACCGATTATTTAATTCTTAAATAATATATAAAATATTTTTATATCATTTATATATAATAATTAAGTTATATAAATAATTTATATATTTATATACTTTATATCAATATAATATTTGTTTTATATATTTATTAATTATCTAAAATAATTAATTAATCAAATTCGAATCGGATCGGATATTTGAATATTTAATCGGATTCAAATTCGGATATGAATTTTCAATATCCGACGACTATTGAATCGAATTCAGATACGGAATTTTCTAATCAGATTTGAATTCGGATATTTTCTTATTCGTTTTAAATTCGATCCATTTATACCCCTAGTTATTGAGACACACAAAAAAAACTATAAATTTACAAAATTGCTCCTAATTAATTGTTAGGGCATCATTAAAAATATCTTAAAATACCAGAATTGTCCTCACTCGAGTAACAACGCTTTTATGTTTTTTATGATTATTTTTTAGAGCAAAAGAGAAAAAAAAAACGCAAACCTACGAAAATAATGAAATGGCAAAAGGAGATGAACATAGATTTTATTCTGGGGAGGGGGGGTTGGGACCGTTGAGCTACTTTTTGCTGAAAAGAACAAGGCTGTAATTTTCTTAATGGACTATGGACGGGAAAATCAGGCACTCGGTTCTCTATTTTTTGGGTCGTCGATCTGATTCCGACACTAAGGTCCAAGTTGACGTCGCTCTCCCTTACTTCCGAACAACAAACTGGTTCAACTCTCCTCCGCTTTGCTGTACCTAACAAATGCACAACTCAGAAGCAGAACGTCCTCCTCTAAAGTTCTTCCAAGTGCATAGCACACATCATCTTCACTCTGCAACGCCAATATCTCAAATCTCAACTTTCAAGGTTTTTATATTTTTTTTTTTTCCTTTAAAGGCCAAGCATCTTGGGTTTCTCTGGTTTTTTACTTTTTATTTTCTTGTGGAACATGGTTTTGTTCCCAGTTTGACGAGATCTTCTATGGTGGATCTAACTAGTGGAGTTGGCACCAACATAAATTTCAATGAAGTTGCCCATATCCCAAACGATGGGATGCTTCGATTAACAAACAAGACGAGTCATTTTGTGGGTCACGCCTTCTACCCATCTCCTCTCCGGTTTAAAAACTCCACTGATGGCACAACTTTCTCTTTATCTACTTCTTTCGCATTTGCCATCGTCCCCAAGTATTCGAAGCTTGGTTGGTATGGCCTCGCTTTCATGATCTCTCCAATGAAAGAGCTCAAAGGGGAACTTCCGAGTCAGCACCTCAGAACCAAATCCAACGAATGAGACCAAAGGATTGGAATTCAAATCCAACGAAAAAGTTCAATGACACAGTTCTCCAACCATGTTTTCACTATGGAATTTGACACAGTTCAAGACTTCGAGTTTGACATCAACGACAATCATGTCAGGATCAACATCAATGACTTGAAGTTGAATGCATCTGTTACCGTCGCTTATTATACCGATATCTCAACAAACGAAGACCTTAATCTCAAAAGTGGCAAGATGATACAGGTGTAGGTAAATTATGATTAGTGTTGTTGCTCGAGTATGGGCAATTCCAATATTCTAAAATATTTTTAATGACAGGCTGATGATTAGTCAAGGGCAACTTTGTAATTTACAGATTTTCTGTCTACTTAGTAACGGAAGGGAGCATTTCGTTGAATTATTTAAAAGTTGAGGAGAGGTTTTTATTAAAATGAAACTACGGGTTTTTATGATTGTCAGAGAGTTGAAGGGAGGTTTTGTTTATTATTATTATTGTTATTAGGGTAAAATACAAAAACTTTTCCTATAGTTTCACTTTACCAAAAACCCCCCTTCTATTTTTGAAAAATTCAACAAATACCTCCCTTTCATCAATGACTAGACGAAAAACACTACAGAGATGATATTTTTTTCAAAATGCCTATTTTACCTTTTTACGAATTAATGTGCATCTATTTTTACTAAAATATCCCTATCTCAACAACTCCATAATTTGCTCGAACACTATTCATCTTCTTCCTCATGACGCATAGCGGCAAAATGGTGGTGCACTCCCCCCTCCAACCTTCCCTCTTCTTATTTTCCCCTGGTTCTCTCTCTCTCTCTCTCTCTCTCTCTCTCTCCACCAACACAGAATAGCATTATTCATCATTCCCCTCTCCCCAACTAAAACACACAACGATGGCAATTGAATTCAATTCCACCTCCAACCATCCAAACTATCAGTCTTCCAATGATAGTACTGGGATGGTGGACTAACTGTCAATCTCCACCTCCGGCCTCATGAACTGTCAATCGTCTAACGAACTGTCAAAGTCCCTTGATAAACTGATCCAAACCCCCTTCCCCAACCTTCTTTGAAAAATTTTCAGTCATTTCTTTCAATTCCCCATACAAAATTTTCTCTGACTTCTACAAATTCTTCTGCTCTCACATTAAATAAAAACTCTAGAAAATTATATGGGTTCAATTATTTTAGGCCAAATAAGCAAAACCCATGTTAGATTTCAAATGAATTTCCTAGATTTTTTTATGTAATACTGTTATTTGGGAATCTGCCTCTGAATTATCGAACCCATTCATCTCCTTTGATGGAAAAAGTAAAATTTCATTCACATGTGACAGATATCCTATTACATGTCTGTAAATTAAAATTCACATGTTTAGTCCAAAAAAATAGTGCAAGATTGTTAATACAAATCCTAATAAATCAAAGAGAAAAAAAAAACTATAAGGAGCCTCTACTAATTGGATGGAGGTTGAAGTCGGAGCACATCGCTTGTTTTTTTTTGCTATATCGGGACTAGCAAGGTGAGAAAAGAATGGTGTCAGACCACTGGGTGGGAAAACAATGCCCCACCTCCCACGTCAAGCACCTTAGCTTAGGCAAATAGGCTCCGTCTTGGTTTTATTACGAGGACGCCATCGTGTCAAACCCTTTGTTTTTTTGGTATTCGGATTCGGTGCTATGCACCATTACCGTTTGGTTGCTGAGAAAAGATTAAATGAGATGGGATAGGATGAGAAGGGAATTTTTTTTTCTCAACCTATCACCTGTATTTGATTGTTGAGACCATTTTGTTCAAGGGAGAAGAAATGAAAGTTATTAGTTAATATGATCTTATACGAGTTGCAACCTTGATAGTAGCAAGGAGGTGATCCTCCTCCTCCATGCGCTTCTGCCTCCAAAATTTGGAAACCTCCTACTTCGTTACGCTCTGAATAGTATTCTCTGCTTGTCCAATCAGGACCTAGCACCTCAGCTTCACTTGCTTACTTCAATATGGTCTTAGTCTCTGCTTCCATTTGCATCATCTTTTGAACTTCGCTCGCATACTTCTACGACTCTGTGACTTCAATCTTCTTGTGTTAATTTGTTATGGATAAGTTTAGTTTTGGAAAGAGAACAAATTAATAAGAAAACATTTACAACGCCAAATATGGAAGAGGTAGACGTCGGAAGTCAGATCTAGAGCTCCGACATTAAAATGGTTGTCGATATGGAAGAATGACACCTTGAACGGTAGATCAACTATTTTTTGGCAATGAAAATTGGTCTGGACAACCAAGGATGGAGGTAAACAATGGTGAGATTTGAAGGGGGAGCTCATTCAATGAAAGAAGACAAAAATTGTTAAAAAATGAATGCAAATCATGAGAGGAACCCAAATATGAGCTTACCTTCAAAAAAGGTCGCCGGAGATGGCACCAGTGAGTAAACTATTGGATGGCGTCTGAGAAGACGACGATGCTTAGTTACCTCCCTCGATAAAAGTTTCTCACTCAATTTCCTTTCTCAGTGGGGTCGCACCTATTTTGTGAGACCCCGCATCCCAAAAATTGAAAAGTGTGTTCTCGTCCCTTCTCACCATTTTGCCCAAAACAAACCTGGGAAAATAGGAAACTTTGAAGAATATTCATATCTTCCCCAAAGTGCTAGTTGCAGGATTTGATTCCGCGTTGACATTCGAACAAACCAGTCAACACACCAATGAGTCAACCATCGGTTGGTTTTTGCCTAGTTGGTTCACATAGTTTGGTTTCTACGACTAGGATGGCAAAATGGGAATATTCCCATTAGATTCACCAAGATGGAATGGAAAACTATGTGATGCTAGTTCTCAAAATCAAGGATGTGGGGTCGTGCTGAAATGGTGCGACCTCGGTGAGAAAGAGAAAGTCAAGGGAACAAATATCGAGCCTGATGTAGGGATACTTAGCAAGCCTCAGATCGCGCCACATGGCATCAACCAGATCAAATCCTAGCCACCCATCACCAACTGCTTCCAACCACTCCTAAGGCAAGACTAGCTATAAAAGGGGGTGCCTATCTCAAGGTAAGACACATTCAGAATCTCAAGAGAATTACTCCTAGTTATTAAGGACTAAGCTCAGAGCCCTCACCTCTTTCCTAGTTCGACCCCTTTTAATCACTCTATTAACTTGACTATCAGAGTCTTCATCCCCTGGTATAACACCCGGGGCCTCCGATGTGTACTCTTCTCTCATTCACAGATCAAACCATTGGCCACGAAGATTAGTGAAATCCCTTTATTTCTCTCGGCCTCATATTTGGAAGCAACAATTGGCACCCATTTGTGGGAAGGTTTTCAAGACTTCCCTTTCAAATCAAATTAACTTAATTAATCAACCTTCCAACATGGCTAACAAGCAAGACAGCATCCCTAGTTCTTAGAAACTGGTCATGATGGACCAATTCAAGCTAGTCCTAGATTGGTTGGACAATCTTGCCCAACATTTGGAAGAGGTAAGGCGTCCAACAAGAGGCCACCCCATCGGAAGTTAAGGACAGTATAGTGGGTTATCCACTCACACACCATTAGGCCAATGCCTAGTCGGCCAGGCAAAGGCCGACCCCTCAACATCCAATAGCAGCAACCGACGGGCTAGCAAGCCCTCATTGAAGACCTCTTGGCTCCCCAGCTAGAGAGGCGAACCCACGGGATCCCATGACAACCATAGGGACCATGACCGTCACCATCGCCACAAAGAGAATAACCGGATGACGACAAGCGCTTTGGCCACTATAGTCCTCCTCCTCAAAGGGTTGGAAACCGATGTTACACCTCTCCCCCACCAGTATTTGGCCTCTGCGATCTCCTCAACAATCGTCAAGCTAGCAAGGCTTAGGATGTACCGACATTTGAGCACTCTAAGAATAAGGCCAACCCGTCCCATGTAAAAGAAAACCTGGACGAGGTTGAGGCCCTCATTGACCGATGTCTTGGTGATCTTCAGACGTAGATAGGTGCGATCCAAGATCAGATCATACAGGTGAAAGAGGGCTGAGGTGATGCCTCAACCAATCAGAACCTCTCATCCACCTGAATAGAGGTCTTCACCGACTTCATCACCTTGGAGCTGCTCCCACCTAACTTCACATCTCCCACTTTGGAGTCCTATGATGGGAGAACAGATCTACATGACCATTTGGAAAGTTTCAAAGCACTCATGCTCCTCTATGAGTATTCAGACACCCTTATGTGCCAACCCTTCCAAGCCACCTTCAAGGGAGTAGCATGCTGATGGTTCTCAGCAGTTCCCCCTCAGTCCATCAACTCCTAGGACCAGTTTGCAAATCTCTTCCTCTCCCACTTCATCAGTAGATAATGGTGTCAAATCCCACTTCATCAATAGACCATCGTCTCCCTAATGTCCATTAAGCAGAAGCACGGAGAAATCCTTCAAGCATACATGGACTGATTCAACTGGAAAGAGCTCAAAGTGAGGGATCTTGACCCCTCGGTCTCCATGCATGCGGCCATCGGTGACCTCCAGCCTGGACCCCACAACTGGTCCATCTCCAAGACTCCACCCAAGGACAAGGCTGAGTTCTTAGTACAAAAATACATCTCCACCTAGGAGGCCGAAGCCAACTAATGCCTCCAAGAACCAGAGGCCAAGCCTAACCGAGGGGCCACAAATAAGAAGAGGAAGGAAAGGGAAGGCCACGACCGCAATCACACCAACAAGGACAATGAGAAAAAGTTGTCGGCCCCTTCCTTCAACAAATATACACCATTGAACTCCACCCGAACGCACATACTCATGCAAGTAGGGAAGGAAGAATACATGAAGTGGCCAGTCAATATGAAAAGGAACCCCAAGAGGGGAAACCCAAGAAGTACTGCAAGTATCACCGCAGCACCGATCATGACAACGAGGACTGCTATGAACTCAAGAATGAGGTCGAGTCTCTCATCTGCCGCAAACACTTGAAGGAGTATTTTGGGGGGGACGCCAATGCCTTGTCCTTGCAACAGCAACAACAGGTCGGGCCCCAAATCCATCACCCCTTGGTTGGAGTTATTGACGTCATCCCTAGGGGCTTGGCCTCAGGTGGAGCATTAGCCTTGGGCCAGAAGGCATACACCAAGCAATACAACATGCAAAGCCTGACACCTAAAAGGCCGAGGCTAAAAGACATCATCTCCTTCTTCGATAGTGACTTGCAAGGGGTCTCATTGCCCCATGACGATGCATTGGTGGTGAAGAGAATCCTCATAGACAACGGCTCCTCGACTGACATCCTGTTCTACAACACCTTTGAGAAGATGCAGCTGATGCCGAATCAATTGTAGCTTGTGGACATGCCATCGGTTGGGTTTTCTGAAACTGCATCAAGTCCGAGGGGAAGATCGCCCTGCCAATCACGGTAGGGGCTGAGCCCTGCAAGTCACCTGGATTACCGACTTCTTGGCCATGAAGATAGGCTCCTCGTACAACACCATCATGGGGAAGTTGACCCTTCATGCACTCAAGGCGGCCATCTCATCCTATCACCTCACCATGAAGTTCTCCACCGAGCATGGCATGGGAGTAGTTAGGGGAAACCAATAAGCTACTAGACATTGCTATGTTGTAGCACTAAAAGGCAAGAATAAAGATGCTTTAATGTTGGAAGGACTTGACCTCAGGGATGAGCAGTGAGCCAAGGCCATCCGGCCAAGGACCTCATCTCGATTCCCCTAGATGAGGCTGAGCCTGAGAAAACAATACGAGTCAAGTTATGTCTCCCTCAGGATACACTTTTCGAACCGGTAAGCTTCCTCAAAACTAAGGCCAATGTTTTTGCTTGGTCTACTGCTACATGCTAGGAATTGAGCCCCTCAATCATTACTCACAGGCTAAGCGTGGACCTGAGTTGTAGGCCAATTCGGCAAAAGAATAGGAACTTTGCACTGGAACGCTGGAAAGTCATTAGAGAGGAGATATAAGCTACTCAACGTCGGCTTCATTCGAGAGGTCTCAACAAGGCCAGCCCCAAAGACAGTTTTCCTTTCTCAAGAATTGATCACCTCATCAATGCCACCATAGAGTATGAGTTATTAAGCTTCATGGATGCTTTCTTTGATTACAATCAGATCAAGATTCACCCTATCACCAAACATGGCACCTACTACTACAGGGTGATGCCTTTTGGACTAAAGAACACCGGGGCCACCTACCAACGGCTAGTGAACAAGATATTCAAGGACTAGATAGGGGGAATGTCGAAACCTGTATCGATGATAAGGTGGTGAAGAGTCTAATGGCTAGCTAGGACACATCAAACCTCAGCGAGACCTTTTGGGTTCTAAGAAAGTACAACATGAAATTGAACCCCAACTAATGGGTTTTTGTCATCACTTTGGGCAAGTTTTTGGGCTTCATGGTCACTCAGTAAGGCATAGACGCCAACCTCAAAAAGATACAGGCTATACTTGACATGGAGCCCCCTTCGTCCATCAAGGAGACTCAAAGACTCACCAACTGAATTGCATCCCTCAACCGATTCATGTTAAAGTCAACCGATAACTGTGTACCTTTCTTCTAAGCTATCAAGAAACTAAATGACTTCCAATGAACTAAAGAGTGCCAAAAAGCATTTGAAGAATTGAAGTCTTACCTCGTGTTACCTCTTCTACTCACAAGGCCCCTCCTAAGAGAGACCTTGTTCTTATACCTCTCGAACGAGGACAACGCCATCAACTCAGTTCTTGTACAGGAAG
Organism: Nelumbo nucifera; assembly: GCF_000365185.1. The sequence goes on from NW_010729191.1 coordinate 119,676, forward strand.
ATGAAGGAATTTAGAGGCTGGTATACTATGTCAGTAAGGTCCTTTGCAGCACTGAGACCAGGTACCCAAAAGTGGAGAAGATAGCCTTCATGCTAGTAGTCTTGGCTAGGAAACTGAGGCCCTATTTCCAGGCTCACAGAATTTCATTACAAACTAACCAGCCCTTTGTAGGGAGGGGAGATCCATCATATGGATGGACGAACCTTGCAGGGAGGTTGGGCAAATTTTCAAAAATTTTCTTTCTCCATTCTGGGAATCCTATTCCCTAATTTAGATAACTGCATTTGCAAGGTTCGTTCTTGAAATAAATCAGACCAAATCTAAAACCAAAAGGAATCAAGTAGGGATGTACCTCATATGAAATAATAGTAACTCCCAACGTAGGTGTTCACACCCAAAGAGGTGGCCAAAACCTGCCTCCACTCAAGATGGCATAGCTTACGGTAAGGCAGGATCAACAAGGGACGAAAGATCCATCATATGGATAGCCGAATCCCACAGGTAGGTTGGGCGAAATTTTAAAAATTTCTCTCTCTCCCATGTGGGAATCACATTCCCTATTTTAGAAAACTGCATTTTCAAGGATCAATCTTGAACCCTAAACCAGACCATATCTGAAACCAAAAGGTAGGAGAGGGAAATACCAGATACAGAGTAATAGTAACTCCCAATGAAGGTGTTCACACCCAAGAATATCACAAAAAACTCCTCCCACTAAAGATGACACAGCGTAGGGTGGAGCATAATCAACAGGGTGGTTCTTCAACAAGAACCTGATGGAGGGCGAGAAAGCACGACTTCAGATCAGTTTTTCTCCAAAAATCAATATCAATAACCTTTCTTGATTGCTCCTTTAGGTGGAGATCGAACTGGCAATGGTGGCAGCAAGAGGAGAAGGCAAGAGCAGAAGATGGCGTCAGTCCAACTACAGTTGTCTTATCTCTTGTATCAGAAATCTGATTGGGTTAATTGGGGTTCGCCATCCTCCTCTATTTATAGCCTAAAAGAGAGGTTTCCCTAATCCCATTAGGAGTTTCCTAATCCAAATATTGTATTTGGATCTGCACTCTCTTTAAAAGATAATGATAATCCCTTATCTTATCTGTAGATAAAGATCAGCCCTCCTAATCTCATTAGGAGTTTCCTAATCCAAATCTTTATTTGGATCGGGACTCTCTGAGTGGATAGGGATAACTCCCTATCCTATCTGCTGATCTAAATCCCAAAACCGCCCATATTTAATTAATCACATTAAACCAATTCGAATTGGGCTTTAGACCCATTAAGTCCATGTGCTCTCTTATCCTCCAAACTGCTGCCCGGTTGGGTATCCTTGTATGGCGTGGGACCCAAACATTGATCTATACATCAGTCACATGGATTCAGCCCAGCCTCTATTACAAGGCCTGGCCGAATTCACTGTAGGAAATAGTGAACCCCTGAGTCCATCACCATGGGCTCTTAATGGGCCCAACATTTACACTAAATGGTCCCTAGGTCAAGCACCTTATAAAAACCTAAGGACTGTGGGTAGATGCAAGATTAACCCATCAGGTATTACCCTTAATAGTCTTACACTTAACCTCTCAGCCCATAAGGGTCAAGCACCTTATAAAAACCTAAGGATTGTGTCCAGTTCAAGGGTATTACACAGAAACACACCATAATAACATGAATCAAATATGTACTTTATTCATTTACAATAAATGTCATAATGTACATCATTTTGATTGGAGCTAAGGGCATACACTGTCTAACACTGGTGAGCACGAGTTTAGATTGTTTCTTCTAGAAAGAAACAATATCAAGAACTATTCTTGATTAGATCCAAAGGTGAAAATATAACTGGGTAGGGGTGGCAAGAAATGGAGGAGAAATCTACAAATTGCTGAGTACATAAACTGGTTAATTCGCCCCTATTTATAGCCTTCTTTGGATCAGCTTCCTAATCCAATCTACAAATTGCTAAAACCATAATATATATGTATATCTCTATAAATATATTTTGCAAAAACAAATCTCAACAATTTGAAATTAACTATTAGCAGTTTAGGTTTCCATTAGAGAGAGTGTGTTCCCTGATCATTCACTTTGTCCAACAAAGGGGCTTATCATGTCACTATGATCACCCACTCAAGTGAATTCTCAGATTTGTCCTAACATACCCAGGTTTTGACCCCCGCTAAGGATCTCACTGAATGGTATAATCAAGACAGCCCAATTCGACTCGTAGTGCAGTACCTTAATCAAGACAGCCCAATTGACTTACACTACCAACTGAGGCCCGCAATAAAGGCACAAGCACCTGTAGACTTCTTGGTAGAATGCTCTTTTAGCAGTGCCCTTGGCCAGGCCTTCGAAGAGGGTGAGAGGCCTCGGCCCACCTGGACTTTGTTTGTGGATGGATCCTCCAATGCTAAAGGAAGCGAAGCGGGCTTCATACTCCTCACCCCAAACAACAACAAGGTGGAGTACGTGCTGCGGTTCAGCTTCATTTCTTCCAATAATGAAGCCGAGTATGAGGCCCTGCTCGCTGGATTACAGCTCGCCAAAGACCTTAGAGCCAAGCACATTGAGGTTTTCAGTGAGTTATAGCTGGTTATGAACCAAGTGAACGGGGAATGTGAAGACAGGAAACCAAATATGGCTAAGTACTTGGCTAAAGTCTGAGAACTGGTTAATCACTTCCAATGCTTCGCCTTGTACCAGGTTCCATGGGTCAAGAACACAAGAGCTAACGCCTTGTCCAAACTTGCAAGTTGTTCAGGGTTAGCCCTCAGTCGTACAGTACACATAGAGAATCTAGCATGACCTAGCATTGAGGAACAGCTAGTGTACCCTGTCCAAGATGAGCCTTGTTGGATGGACCCCATCCTCTCCTACCTACAAAGTGAGCAGCTTCCATCCGACAAGAATGAGGCAAGGAAGGTCCGTTGGTAGTAATTCCTCTAACTCCTACTCGAAGACAAGCTATATAGAAGATCATTCACTTTGCCTTACCTCAGGTGCCTCCGTGAGAAGAGGGCGAGTATGTACTCCGAGAGATCTACAAAGACATCTGTGGCAACCACCTGGGGGCAGAGCTCTAGCACAAAAGGCACTCAGGCAAGGGTACTTTGGGATAACCATACAGAAGGATGCTACCGAGTTAGTAGAGAAGTGTGATTGATGACAGAGGCATTCTAACATCTCCCATCAGCCTCTCACAACCCTCTTGGCCCTTAGTAGCCTATGGCCCTTTGTAAATTGGGGAATGAACCTCTTCGGACCATTCCCCCAGCCACTAGAAACAGGAAACACCTCGCCGTTGAAGTAGACTACTTCACCAACTAGGTCGAAGCTGAGCCCTTGGAAACCATCACGGCTAGGATGATCCAAAGTTTCTTCTGGAAGAACATCATTTGCCATTTTGGCTTTCCCCACATGCTCGTCACAAACAACGGACGACAGTTCAACAATGTGGGGTTCAGAGAATGGTGTGCGAGTCTAGGGATAAGACAACAGTACACCTTGGTCAGCTATCCCCAAACCAATAGGTTAGCCGAGGTCACCAATAGAACTATCGTGGATGGATTGAAGACAAGACTAGACAGGGCCAAGGGACTTTGGGTAAATGAGCTATTCTAAAAAGATTAACAACTACCAAAATAAATTCTAACAAGAAATTTGTTATTCTAAAAATTAAACCAAAAATAAAATAAACAAAAGAAAATTATGTGGCAATAAATAAAATAAATGATTTTTTTGTTTTTGTTTTTGAAATAAAAGAAAAACACAAACCTAATAAGACAAAAATTCAAACAAGAAATTAAACTCAAGAACAAAAAATAGATCTAAAAACAAAATGGAAGAAAAATAGTACTGAAAAAATAAATTGAATCTAAAAAATTAATTAAAAATTAAAAAATCACTATTCAGCAAAAAAAAGAGTTCAAAAATAAAAATAAAGAAAATTAAAAATAAAATGGGACGACTACACCTGAAACGCAATCCAATTTCTCTTCTCTTTTGTCCCGCAGTCCCGCAATGCTCCGGTACTCCACCTTTCGCTATTTCGTCCTGCAGAACCGAAGAGAAACAATAATTAAAATGAAATAACAAGTCAAGTAATCAAACGAAAATAAAAAAAAAATAATGAAACAGATTCGGATAAAGCAAATAAAATTTTTTCTTCGTGCTTCCCCGGCAACGGCGCCAAAACCTTGGTGTGTCCAGAAGCGTGTCATTAAACACCCCGAAACACCAGTTTAAACATTTATAATTTTTACCGTTTCTCAAACAACTACTAACATAGTAAATGGGTGATAACGGGTTGTATCCAAAGGGAAGCAAGTGAAAAATTAATATATACTTAGATCCAAACAAGAGAACGAAATCGGGAATGGTAGAAAATACGAAAATAAAATCTATTATTGCTGAAATTAAATGCTTCAAATTTAAACAAGACAATAAATAAAAATTAGAATTTAATAAAGTATGGAAATCAACAAAGGAAATAAAAGAAATAAAAAAATGATCCAGAATCCAGATCCGGTAGCAGTAGTTGCAGATCAGCCAGATAGCTTGCAGAAACCCCTCCTAACAAGAACTAGGCATCTGTCCTTTCTACAACCCTTGAACCACTTGAGACACCTTAGCCTTGAACCGAACGAATTCAGATCTACAAAACAGATAAACGAACAAGAATTAAATCTAAAATATTGTAGAAATAAAAATAACAAAAAATAAAATAAAGAAAATAAAATAATGGTTGATCAAATCCAATGGCAGTAGTTGCAGATTGGTTGAACAACTTGCAGGAACCCTCCTGACAAGAACTGGACGTCCTCCCCTTCTACAACCCTTGAACTCCTCAAGAAACCTTAGCCTTATTAACTAGGTGAGTTGACCAACCCCTTCTCCAGGGCCCCAGGGGTCTTTTTTATAGAAAATGGTGGATATTACTGGAATTAGAGAGAAAGAGGGGGGCAACAGTTGGGTTTTAGCAAAAATATGGGTGCCCTAGGGTTTAGAATGAAGGGTTAGAATGGTTCAAGGGTGACCCTCAGGCTAAAAAGAGAAGGACGGGTAGCCCGATATTATGTAGGGGTGAGGTTTAATCGCTAAAGGTTGAATTGTGAAGATTAGAGGTTAGGTGGCTCCTTAGGGTTAGAATGCTAAAAGGAGAGTGCCCTATAATGGACGGTGGAGATTAGAAGGGATGGAAGGTGATGATTTAATAGTTAGGGGCGGATAGGGTTTGTTAAGAGTGAAAAGAATGGGTTAAAAGGCGCCCTAGGTTTTGCTAAGACGTGGGGAGCATGCTAATACAATAGGAGGGGCGCCAAATAGGACTTAGCAGCTAGGAGGCGCCCTCATGCTTTCAGTTTTTCACAGAAACACCCCTTCTCTCAACTGGACTTCACACTAGTTTCCCAAAATCTGTATTTCAGCCCTGAAAACTTCCCAGTTTTCTCCAGAATTTGCACAGAGACCCCTAGAGGCCACAACATTGCATTTAACTGGGAAAATGGCACATCTTGACTATTCTAAGGCTGAAAATACCCCCGAATTGATGCCCTTAAGGCATCAAAATGTAGAGTTATCAGAGGAGTGATTACTGATTAGGGGTGGTTTCTATCTTTGGAGTCCTATTATTTGAATAATGATTTTGTATGTGTCTCTCAATCAATAATTACTACCATGACCCATATGGTAGCCAAAGCTTATGCTACTTGAGATGGTCTCTGTTTTGCTTAGGAAGTGTGACTTTCTCTCTTCATTCTAGAGAGTGATTCACCCTTTCTTCTTTTTTGTTGGTGGATTTTTCTCAACAACCACCTTGGCATGTACATGACATTGTGTTTGTTGTTAAAATTTGAAACTAATGAGTGTAAATCTGACCTTCGAACTACTGAATATGTGGTACGTTTGGGTGAACTAACGACCTTGCCTTTAGTTTGGAGAACATCGTCTTGTCGTCGTCTCAAGAATAAGAATCACCTCGGCAACATATAAATCCATTGATTTCTTAGCTCAACTTGCACATATGGGCTTCATCGACCTCCGGCCTCCGAGGAGATCTACCTGCTAAGATGAGCTCCCACCCAAGAGAGCTCCTTATTAGCATGATGAGCTCCCTTTTGGGAGAGCTCCATACTCTGACACTTGCCCATCAAGCAGCCACCTGGTAGTGCATGCAACAAGATTATTAACACGTAAGGTGAACCTACCAAGTAACCGATAACGGGCCCACTTCCTGAATTGAATACCTAGAAGACAAATCATTGTTGCATACACCAAGTGACAAACGCATGTCACAGGAGGCTAAATAGGTAGCACTGATTAGATTCTAGGTGCCTGAGTCAGATCCTAGGTGTCTTGGCTGAATACCAGTTAGCCTGAACTGGGCCATAGGTGTCTGGACCGAGCATTATGTGGCTGATCTCTAAGAACAGGTGTCCTGATAAAGCCCCAGGTGTGCTACCTGATCACCATCGAGGCAAAGCGAGCTTAGGTGTCTCAAGGCTACAATAAATGTCCTACATCTACCCAATGCGTATGTACTCCAACGGATATTCCGAATCCTATTTAAGGGGTAGGTTTGCGTTCAATTCATACTTTATGAATAATCCCTGAATTCTCAACCACCTTTGGATACTTGGTACTAACGTGACTATCGTAGCTACAAGCTTGGTATATCACCATGGGCCCTTTGATTTTATTTCCTACAAGATACCTCTGAACTCATCCAGAGACCACCACTTTTCGATGGTATCAGAAACAAAGATGAAATTGGAAAACCATTGGAGGCCTTAATTGATGAAGTATCACCTCGGCTCCTGGAATGTCACCTCTAATCACAATGGAACGGGAGACACCAAGGTGATATCTTGAGGGCATGGACTCCTAATAGTTAAATTAATAACTCCCAAAGTAAAGAAGAGTTAAAGATGTTGGTGTATGTATAATGAGGTGAGGTGAGGTGTGTTTTGGTGTTTGTGAGGCTTGTGTGTGTTGTCTTTGTGTTGTTGGAAAAAACGAAAGTCTCACCCATTTCTAGGAACAGAGCTTCATCCAGAAATGAACACGTCACTCAAATGCAATGTACATGTGGTAAGTAGTGGGTCTACTTCAAATGCACTAGATTTGATAAGTTTGGCAATGTGTAGCATCCAACATTCTTGATCTAACATCATGCCTCAACATGGATGTCCATGCGTCATTCATTCTGTTCATTACGCTGGACAAGTACATCTTTGGGAGAATGACGGTTCAGCCTAGGGTCAGAACTTTTGGGCCCAAAGTACAGTTGGGGTGGGTGCCAGCTCATAATTGATTCCAATTCACGGCTGGGCATTGGTGTGTAGAGTGGGGGGTTTTGACATTTTGAATGTTTATAGCTATGTAGTGGAAATAAGAAATCTGCATTGGGCCTGTCCGTACTTCTCCTCACATCTTCTAGGCTTGAATGTGCATGTCAATCCGGTTCAGTATGTCTGTATGGTTGAAGCATCACTTTCAGCTATGCCATCCAAGGTTTTTAAAACCAACTCAGACAATGAATTAGTTAGGGGTCCAGTTCCCGGGTTGAACATGCCGATCATTCAAATTGGACTGATGGCCCATTTTGAAAAAAAATAAAAAAAAGGCCAAAACTATTGGACTATTTGAATGGTTTGACCGCCTAGGTTAGCGTTTTGCTGATCAAATCAATAGTTTTTGGCAAAATAACAGTTCTGGGTAAAATAGAACTGATCACCTGACTGGTTCCCAGCTTTTCTAGTCTGACTGTCCGGTTCGGTCCGGTTTTGAAAACCATGATGCCAACTACCGTTTCTCTGGGAACGACATGACAATTGTTAGGTTCGTTGTATTCTGTTTGTTAAGTCTATACTAGGTTTGTTCAGCGAGGTCGGTTGGCATCAAATCGGATTGTCATGTCTTCGAGTCACACTTTGAAGTGAGAAGACATACCTGTTTTCCCTTGTTTGGCCTTTGGTTATAGATAAATAATAGATCCATCAATTTCCCCCATGGCCCCAACTTCTAGGATGAGTTAAGGAAAAACTCGTTTGATAGAAGTAGAAAATTTACCTCTCTATTCTATCTAGTCTGTAGATTAACTTTGACTAGGGATGCAAATGGATTGAATCAGATTCGAATCGGGTATATTCAAATCTGATCTGATATTGCTCATGTCTGATCCAATCTGAAGATTCAATCAGATCTCATAGGCCTCAATTTGAATTTGAATCCTATCGAATCTTTATATCTGATTCGATCTGACTTGTTTTCTTTAAAAATTAATAAATTATTAAAAGAAAAATAAAATATACCACTTTAAATAAAAAACAAAAAATATAAGTTTTTTTAATTATTTTCATCATATATATATGCTTTTTATAAAAATGAATAATATAATAAAGTTATAAAAATACAATATAAATAATATATTTATAAATAAATAAATAACATATATGTGTATTTAATGAGAGTAAATCCGACCTCCGAACTACCAAACATGGGGCATGTTTGGGTGAACTGACAACCTTGCCTTTAGCTCAGAGAACGTCACCTTGTCGTCTTATCAAAGGATAAGAATCACCTTAACGATATATAAGTCCACCTTGGGCTTCTCAACTCAACTCGTACTTATGGGCTTTATCGACCTCTGGGAATACCTCCTTGTTGGGATGAACTCCCACCTAAGATAGCTCCTTCCTACAAACACAAGCTCTAATTCAGGAGAGCTCCATAATCTAACACTTCCATCAAGATTCAAGTGACCACTTGGTGGTACATTCAACAAGATCATCAACACGTAAGGTAAACCTGCCATGGCCGATATCAGGCTCACTTTATACATTGAAGACATGGAGGACAGATCACCACAGCATGTCACAACTATGCACCACGTGGCCAATGCATGCTACAAGTGGCTAAACAGGTAGCCCTGATTAGGCTCCAGGTGCCCGGGTCAGATCCAAGTGTTTTGACCAAATACCACCTAGTCTGAGTCAGGCCATAAATGGCTAGACCGAGCACTATTTGGTTGAGCTCAAGTAACATGTGTCGATAAAGCCCTAGGTGTCTCAATCGAGCTCCACCAAGGCAAAACAAGCTCCAAATGTCTCAACCTACAAAAAGTCTCCTACGTCTGTCTGACACGTACACTCTGACAGGTATCTCGAATCCTATTTAAGGGGCAAGTTAGCATTCGATTCATACTTTATGATTCATTGAATTCTCAACCACCCTCTAGATAACTCGGTTTACTAATTTGACCATTGGAGCCACAAGCTCGTGATATCACCCCAGTCCCTCTTACCTTGTTTCCTTACAGGATACATCTGAGCTGTTCTAGAGACTTTAGCACTTTTCGATGACATCAATTGGCGTCGTCTGTGGGAATCAGTGACTAAAAGCCATCTCCCCAACCAAATTTCTTCTACCGGCATGTCTCAAACATCTAGGCACACCCTCCGGACCTCTCGCCATTCTCCTGGCGAAACTTCATTAAGGAACTCCCAATGCACCCCATCTCTAGAGGTGTCAAAGGGGGTTACCCGTGAAGAATTCAACAATTTAGTGCAGATTGTGAAAGACATGAGCCTTCGGGTCCAAGCCAGAGATGAGATTGTACAAATCGTGTGTCAAGCAATGAGGGATGCAACAATAGAAGCCATGGCACAACAGAATCGAAAACCACCACCATTGGTTGATTAACCATTTACCCCAGTCCAGTAGAATCAAATTGTCTAACCCATTTAGTAGGTAAACTAGCACCAGCCACCTCCACCACCGGTTGACCCCCTAGCTTCACATAACGAAAGACGCCTCGAGTGTAGAAGTAGGTCGCCTTCATGCTGTGACCGACATCAGGGTGAACGAGTGGAGAAGAGAGAAGATGAAGGACAGGAAGACACAACTGACATCGGTAATTCAAACTCTCTACTCGATGTTCCCATTCTTCGGAGGAGGTAAACCAAGTCAAACTCTCCCAAAACTAACCATTTGTGAACTACCAAGTAGATGAGGAAACAAAGGTAGTACACACCAGAAGGCCGTTGAGGTGAACGATGGGGTGATTTAGATAAGCTAGACTCCATTCACCTAGAGGTAGTAAGTTAGACAATTGCATATGTGCCCAACCTAGCTAGAGCATCCCCACTGGTTCCAAAAATCCTTTTGGAACCACCACCTAAGGGGTTTAAGACCCCGAATTTTGCAACTTATGATGGAACCACTGATCCAATGGATCACGTGGAAAGTTTTTAGGCCCTAATGCTATTTCACCGGGCCTCAGAGGCCGATATGTGTATGGCTTTTCCTACCGCATTCAAAAAGGTAGCCAGACTATGGTATTCTGGGCTGCCACCTCGGTCCATAAGCAGTTGGACCCAATTTTCTAATTTATATATTACTCACTTTTCTACGAATTGTAGATGCTAGAAAACTGTAGTTATGTTGATGCATAGCAAGCAAAAGCCAGGAGAGACTCTATGAGAATAAGTGTAGAGGTTCAAAAATGAGGCATTGGAAGTCTATGACCTAGATCCTACTGTCAAGTCGGCAGCTGCTATGCGAGGTGTCCAAGATAAGTACTTCAAATTTTCACTAAGAAAGAAGACCAGCTCGTAGCAAGAAGGAATTTCTTGACCAAGCAAGCAAATACATGAACACCAAGGAGGCGCGTCTGATGAAGGACCATAAGGAAAAGAAACGCAAGAGGGAAAGTGATGATCGGGAAGGAAGAAAGAAGGCCAAGGGTTCAAAGGGTGAAGGGACGTCAACTCGCTCTCGGACTCCACCTCGGAAGTTCAAAGCATACTCTCCCTTAAACACCCCCTGAGGTCAAATTTTGATGTAGATACAAAAGGAAAAATACCAAAAATGGCTCAAGAAGTTAAAGGGCATGTTAGACAGTATATGCCCTTAGCTCCAATCAGATTGATGTACTTGATAACATTTATTGTAAATGAATAAAGTGCATAATTGATTCATGTGTTTTGGTATGTTTGTGTAATACCCTTAAACTGAACACTTATGAGACTCGTGTTAGTTTAGAATCTTTATAGTCATTGGATAGATCTGGGGAGATTTATCTTGCCAAGACTAACATTGATGTGCCACCAAGTTGGTTGGGGTGGCTTGTCTCAGATGTCAGGGTGAGACTTGAGGTGCATGCAGTGTGGGTTTTCTTGAAACCCTAAACTGGACCAAATTCCATTATTGCCCTGGACATTGGAGATAGATGGGCAAAACAGCAATGTTACACCTGACCCCTAGACTCGATTATGGTATTGCACTAGGTGTCGGATTGGACTGTCTTTGATATGCCAATCAGTGAGATCCTTAGAGGGGTTCAAAAGCTGAATATGTTGGGACAACTCGAGAATTCATCTGAGTGGGTGATCATAGTGGCAGGATCAACCCCTTTGTTAGACAAAGTGAATGATCGGGGGATGCACTCTCTTTGATGGAAACCTAAACGACCGGTAGTTGATTTCAAATGTTGAGATTTATTTTGCAAAATATATTTATATAGAGATATACATAATATATATATATATATTATAGTTTCAAAATTTTTGCAAAAGTTTTTATCAATTCAAGATATTTATATTTATTTAAAAGGGGCAAGATATGATTTATAATCTGATTAGGATTAGCTGAATGATAAGATAAGTCTTATCCATTCAAGAGTCTCGATCCAAATATCATATTTGGATCAAGAAACTCTCTCCTAATTAGATTAGGAGGCTAATCCTGAAAAGGCTATAAATAAGGGGGCGAATTCCACAGTTTCAACACACAACAATCTGCAAAATTCTCCCCTTGTTCTTGCTATCCCTACCCAGTTTGATCTCCTCCTGTGAAACTGATTAAGAAGAGTTTTTGATATTGTTTCTTGGCTGAAGAAGCAATGAGAAATCGTGCTTACTAGCCCTTTACTCCATTCTTGCGGAAGAATTTTGTTCTTGCTTTACAACACATTGTGTCATCTTCAGTGGAAGCATGTTTTGGTTTTCTCCTTGGGCGTGAATGCCTTCATTGGGAGTTACTGCTACTTCGTATCAGGTAAATCCTTCTCCTCCTTTAAGTTTCAGATCTGGTTCGGTTTATATTCAAGATTGATCTTTGAAAATGTAGTTTTCTAAAATAGGGAATGCGATTCCCAAATGGGAAGAGATAAATTTTTTGAAATTTCGCCCAACCTTCTTGCAGGGTTCATCCATCCCTATGATGAATCTCTCATCCCTTTAGTGGTATCAGAGCCATGGTTCAAATCTTGAACCAAATTAAACGGATCTACGCAAATGGGCAAAAGGCGTTCTACCCGATTTGCACAGTTAGCGTTTTTCTGGGAAATCGATTCCTAGTTTTGGTCGAATGATCTGAAATTAAATCTTTATTAATCTGATTTATATTAAGAATTGTTCTATATATATTTCTTGGATTTTGGGTTGTTTGTATGGTGGAGATCGAATTCTTTTATTGGCTCAAGAATTCTACGCACCTCCTGATTTATTCTATTCATTCTTGGTCTATAAATATATATTTTTTTAGACGGGATGTATAGGATTTAATTCTGATGTAATATTAATAGAAAAATTAGGTTTTTTCTATTTTATTTCATTGGAGACAAAGCTGGTTCGCATGGAGGAGAAGACTTGCGCAGAAAGGAAATCTGCAATCTGCGAATTGCAGTAATGAAAACTGCAATCTACGAACTAATTTCTTGTTTTGCAGGGTTGCAGCCTTACGAACAGCCTCCTTTTGTGTTTATTCACTAATTCTTGAATGTCATTTATCAGTTATTTATTTTCAGATAATCTTCTTGAATTGAATCTTGAATTAAAACATCAAACCCTAGACCCATTCTAATCAGATTGGACCGAATCTGTGGTTCGATGGGGCCTATTTTCAGCCCTAAAAATTTCCTTCATGGGCCAAGGGATTGATGGTTAATTACAAAATGCAATTCGACCACATCTATAAAACCCAGTTTTAATCTATTAAAACTACTTTAGCCCAATTCAGCATAAATGATATATGGGCCGAACTGCTCTTTGCAGTTCAGCCCATTTCCCTAGATAATATTAATTGGTAATATTATGGAATTAAATGGGATTTATTTGTGGGTTTTACAGTTATTTAATTAATTGGATCAATTATGGATTTCATGCATGTGATGTATGGATGTGTGATGTGCTACGTCCATGGGCCATAAGCACTTGGCCCATGCGGATTCGATAATGGCTCTTTCGCACACCATGTTTGAATGCGCATCATTGCCATCGTGTCCTTAAGATCATTGAATGATCTCCCTGCATGGTGGGCCTCACATCAGATTCCTCCCCAAGAGGAACCGTGCGGAACCCTAGTCGTTTAGAGCCTATCTAAATCTGGTTTTATGAAAGACAATGGGAGCCTCTTTGTTTTGACCTAAATAAAATTAGGGCGTAATTATTCGTTCTCTCCTGAAAAATATAAGCGCATGTGATAGGGAGGTTCATATGATGAACTCTCTAAAGGCCTTCTATCATTAGCATGAAGATGGGTCTTTTAGTAATGAGGAGATGCACCGTAAAATTGGGCTACCCATTTGTTGCTGGATCTTTTGGATTGTTTATTAAGATAATAGGAGCGTCACAAACCGATGTGGGAGGGGCCTATCCTAAAATGGAAGGTTCTCTCAAGGTATTTTGGCATTCACGAATATGATGGGTAAGCACTTACTGGACAGAAATGTTTAACCTAAAATGGCAATGAACCCTGTCTGACTGAGGCCAAAGGGAAAGCTCATTAGATGAGTGGATATGATCATTCGCAGAAAGTGTTGGAGTTATGCAACTGAAACAGTTGGCTCCATGCACTGTATGTGGCTTCCCACATTTCCAGAAACATATTTCCCAGTTTTCGTCATTAAGATAGGAGGGAAATCTCAAAAATGGACAAATGGAAATGGAACATAGATTAAAATCCATATCTATGAGTTGCACATGAATCAATTTAGGTTGTGAAATAATAATTTGCCTTGCCTTTTATCAGAAGTGGCAAACGGTCAATTCGCCAATTTGTTGGACGATAACAAACTTAAGGGCCCAAATTATGCTGACTGGTTCCGTAACCTTATGTTGGTATTAACATCTAATAAATTAGACAAGGTTTCTAAGAACCCTGCTCCGGATCGTCCGGGTAAAAGGGCTTCTGAGGCACGTAGGAAGGAATATCAAGAATGGGAAGTTAAGATTCTCTTACCCAGTGCTATACCATAGCCTCCCTCGACAATTCGATCAGATCGAAGTGTCCAAGGATATCCTGGATAGTCTGAGGATAATGAATGAAGAGCAGAATTGTTCTACTCGTTAGAAGGTCTTAAAGCTATTCACGACCGCAAAAATGACCAAGAGCTAGATGGTTCATGACTATTGTCGTAAGATTATGTGTTACATTAATGAACTAAAGGCACCCGGGTCAGAGCTAGATCATGTCACCAATGTTGATGCCATCCTAAATTCCATGCCTCCCTCCTTCAATCAGTTTATCATGAATAAGCTAAATGTTAGCTTTCAGGAACTCAGCAATATGTTGTAGAGGGTTGAAGAAACTGATCAAGAAAGATAAACTGTTAGCCATGCTTGTTGAATGTGACAATTTGGGTAAAAAGAAGAGGAGGTCAAAGAAAAAGTTTCAGAAGAAGACTAACAAACCGAAAAAGCAAAAGAAGGATAAAGCATCGGATGCCTATTACTTTTGCAAACAGACCGGCCACTAGAAGAGGAACTGTCTTCAATATCTGGAGACAAAGAAGCAAGGTAATTTAGAATCTTTTATCATAGAGACCAATTTGTTGGTCACTTCTGCTTCCTGGTGTATTGACTCCGAGGCTTCAACTCATGTGTGTAAATCACTGCAGGGGTACAAGATAAGCAGAAGACTGAGTGACGGAGAAGTGACACTTTACTTGGGGACTTCTGCAACGGTTGCAGCTACAGCCATAGGAACTGTAGAACTAGTTTTCAGAGAATGAACAATTGTACTTAAAGATTGTCTTTTCGTACCTAATTTAAGAAGAAATTTGATTTATGTCTCAAAATTGTGTTTGGATGGTTATTCTATCTTATTTAGTAATGTGATTACTATTAAATGAAATTACAAATTCCTCACATACGGAGAACTTAAGAATGGTCTCTATGTTCTCCATCTGTCTCTAGAAACCAACATTACCGAAACTACGTCGGAAATAATCTCCAAGAAGAGGACTCATGATACAGTTAATCCCATGTGCCTGTGGCATTATCGACTTGGCCACATTAATATAGATCGTATCACAAGGTTGGTAAAGGATGGTCCTTTGGATTTTCTAACTGTAGAAGATCTTCCAACCTGTGAATCTTGCCTTCAGGGTAAGATGACGAAGCGACCATTTACCGGTAAGCCTGAAAGATCTACAGGCACAATTAACCTTATACATACTGATTTATGTGGTCCTATGAATATTAGGACACGTAACCAGCATGTTTATTTCATAACCTTTACCGATGACTATTCTTGGTATGGCTACATGTACCTAATGAGACATAAGTCTGAATCTTTTGTAAAGTTCAAAGAGTTCATACAAGAAGTTGAGAAACAGTTAGGGAGAGAAATTAAGACCCTTCGATCAGATCGAGGAGGCGAGTATCTCTCTAATGAATTCAAGGACTACTTAAAGAAAAACGGAATTGTATCACAACTGGCTCCTACTACTACACCACAATTAAACGGTGTGTCAGAGAGGAGAAATCAGACTCTATTAGATATGGTCTGATCACTTCTCATTCACACAGAGTTACCTACATCCTTCGCATTAGAGACTGCGATTTACGTGCTGAAACGGGTTCTAACCAAATCCGTTCCTAAGACTCCATATGAGCTATGGACTGGTAAGAAACCAAGTGTGAGACATTTGAAGATTTTGGGTTGTCAAACACATGTTTAAAGAACTAGTGCTGACAAATTGGAACCCAAGACCAGCCGTTGCCTATTTGTAGGTGACCTAAAAGGTTCTGTAGGTTATTTGTTCTATGATTCAAAAGAGCAAAAGTTGTTTTGCAGTCAAAATGCCCACTTCCTAGAGGAAGATTACATCATGGGTAATCATCATCATGAAGTTGTTCTTGATGATAAGAGCCCAGGGATAGTGGGAGATATCCCACCAGCTCTAAAAAATATCCAAACTAGAAGATCTACCCGGGTTTTCAGGCCTCTATTTCGTTACGGCTATGACTAACAAAGTTACTTGGTGGAAGCCACGATCAGTGAGGAGGATCCCGTGACTTATTCGGAAGTTATGTTGGACATAGATTCCTTAAAGTGGGTAGATGCCATGAGAGCTGAGATGGAATCGATGGAGACCAATGGAGTCTGGACTCTAGTAGATCCGCCCCCTGGGGTAAAAGCAATTGGTTGCAAATGGATCTATAAGAGGAAGAAGGGTCCCAATGGTAAAGTTAAGACCTACAAGGCTCATCTTGTGACGAAAATATACACTCAGAAAGAGGGAATCGATTATGAGGAAACATTTTCACCCGTGACCATGCTTAAATCTATTAGGATCCTACTACCTGTAGCAACGTACCATGACTACGAGATTTGGCAAATGGATGTCAAACTGCGTTCCTGAATGGAGATCTTACTGAAGATATCTATATGCAACAACCGCAAGGTTTCAAAGCTGCAGGTCAGGAACACATGGTATGTAAACTCAATCAATCCATATATGGACTTAAGCAAGTTTCTAGGAGTTCAAACATTCGGTTTGACTCTACTATCAAATTTGGATGAACCCTGTGTTTGAGCAAGATCTTGGAGAAGATTCCTATATATTGGGTCTTTGACTCTATAGAGTTAGATCGAAGAGAATAATAGAATTATCACAGTTTGTTTACATTGACAAGATTGTCAAAAGATACAGTATGGAGAACTCCAAGAAAGGAAATGTTCCTTTTAGGCACGAAGTCACTTTCTCCAAGGGTATGTTTCCCAAGACTCCCAAAGAGATTGAGGGCATGAAAGAAATTCCCTTTGCCTCAGCCGTAGGAAGCATCATGTATGCCATGTTGTGTACTCGTCCTAACATTGCTCAGGCGATGAGTGTAGTAAGCAGATACTAGTCTAACCCAGGGCAGGAGCATTGGACCGCTGTGAAAAAACATACTAAAATGCCTTCAAAGAACGAAAGAGTTTTGTCTGGTATTTGATGGTAGTTCACTATAGATCCAGGGGTATCCTGATGCCGATTTCCAGTTAGACCCAGATGATAGAAAGTCTACATCTAGTTATATCTTCACGATAGGATCATGTGTTGTTAGTTGGGAAAGCAGCAAATAGGGGTCTACAATAGATTCCACAATCGATGCCGAGTACATTACCGCAAATGAAACTGTCAAGGAAGCCATATGGATGAAGAAGTTCATTTAGGAATTAGGAGTAGTTCCATCCAGCACATCACCCATTCCACTATTGTGTGACAACACTGGAGCCATTGCTCAGTCTAAAGAGCCACGAGCCCACTCGAAGTCAAAACACATCAAGAGGAAGTACCATGTACTGCTGGAGATAGTTGGTAGAGGGGACGTCCTGATTTAGAAGGTAGCATCAGCAGAAAATGTAGTAGACCCATTAACTATGCTGCTGACACAGAAAGTGTTTGAGAAATACGTGAAAAGTATGAGACTCCAGCTTGTACCCGATTGGACCTAAGTGCAAGTGGGAGTTGTTAGACTATATATGCCTTTAAACCAATCAGATTGATGTACTTGATAACATTTATTGTAAATAAATAAAAGTGCATAATTGATTCATGTATTTTGGTATGTTTCTGTGTAATACCCTTAAATTGAACACTTAAGGGGTAAGTGAGCACATAAGATTAATGGGCCTAAAGCCCAATTTGAACTGGGCTTAAGTTAGTTAATTAAAAGGGGCAAGATATGATTTATAATCTGATTAGGATTAGCTGAATGATAAGATAAGTCTTATCCATTCAAGAGTCTAGACCCAAATATCAGATTTGGATCAAGAAACTCTCTCCTAATTAGATTAGGAGGCTAATCCTGAGAAGGCTATAAATAAGGAGGTGAATTCCTCAGTTTCAACACACAGCAAACTACAGAATTCTCCCCTTGTTCTTGCTATCCCTACCCAATTCGATCTCCTCCTGTGGAATTGATCAAGAAGAGTCCTTGATATTGTTTCTTGGCTAAAGAAACAATCTGAAGTCGTGCTCACCTGCCCTTTACTCCATTCTTTCTGAAGAATTTGGTTCTTGCTAAAGAGTCGTCTTGGTGACTCTGCTTCACAACACACTGTGTCATCTTTAGTGGAAGTGAGTTTTGGTTTTCTCCTTGGGTGTGAACACCTTCATTGGGAGTTACTGCTACTTTGTATCAAGTATATCCCTCTCCTCCTTTTGGTTTCAGATCTGGTCTAGTTTTGGTTCAAGAATGATCATTGAAAATGCAGTTTTCTAAAATAGGGAATGTGATTCCCAAATGGGAAGAGAGAAATTTTTTAAAATTTCACTCAACCTTCCTGTAGGGTTCGGCCATCCATATGATGGATCTCTCATCCCTTCAGGGCATCACGGCTAAGAGTAACCAAAAAAATACTATAAGTTCCACAAGACAGTGGAACATGACATTGAAGACTGCTTCGACCTGGAGAACGAAATAGAAGAGCTGATAGCACGACGTTATTTGAAGCAGTACTTGAGAGATACCCATTGAAAAGCAAAAACAAAAAGAAATAGAAGAAGAGATGGACAATCTCACAGAAGGTATAGCATGTATTGTTCATGTTATCGCAGGTGGATCAACAGTAGCTAGGTGCAACCACACTACGAGAAAAGGTTCAGTAAGAGAACTACAAACCGATCTGGAGGGCCGACTTAAGATGAAGTCAAAAACCAATAAGTCGATCGTGTTTACAGACGACGACCTCAAGGATGTTTGATTCCCACATGACAGTGCCTTGGTCGTCCATTTGTTGATGGCAAACTACCTGGTAAAAAGAGTTTTAGTTGATTCTAGTAGTTCAACTAATGTGCTATTTTTGTCTATTTTAGAATAAATGAAACTAGATAGGGAATGACTCACCCTGACCGATCAGCCTTTAGTTGGGTTTTCAAGAGAAACAATCATGCCAATTGGCAAGGTATGCCTGCCGCTAACAATGGGGACCGCGCCAAGACAGGCTAGTGTGATGATAGAGTTCTTGGTAGTCAATTCACCTTCTCACTACAACATCACAGTAGGGAGACTCTACTTCACTCTCTCCACATTGGGTATCAACATTTCACTTGGCAATGAAGTTTCTAATAGAGCACAGTGTGGGGACAATCTGAGGAAGCCAAATCGAGTCTCAGTAGTGCTACATGGTGGTGCTAAAGGTAAAACAACCTGTCAAGGAAGAAAAGCTAAAGATGACAAGAAGGTCACGACAGGGGTAGTCGATCCAGACCAACCTACAAAAGAGAATGCCAATTGAGCTCATCCCATTGAGTAAATAATGGCAGTGCCCATCTCAGCAACTGAACCAAAAAGAACAGTGCAAATCGGCTCACTCTTTCCTTCAGATCAACGAGATCAGCTAGTAAGATTTTTATATTTGAATTCTAATGTTTTTGCTTGGTCTATGGCCGACATACCAGGGATTGACACTTTGGTCATAACTCATACGCTTAATGTCGACCTAAAAATTAGACCTGTAGTGCAAAAGAAGCAAAAGTTTTCCCCTAAACGACTAAAGGCAATCGAGGAAGAGCTCAGGAAGTTGCTGGACATCGATTTCATCAAAGAATTGTACCCATATTGGGTTAGGAACGTGGTGCTCATCAAAGAAAGCAAACAGGAAGTGGCATATCTGTATAGACTACACCGACCTAAATAGAGCCTGTTCGTATGACTACTTTCCGCTACCTCAGATTGACTGCCTAGTCGACGTGTCTTCGGGCTATGAGTTGCTGAGCTTTATGGATGCACTCTCTAGATATAACCAAATTCTGATGGACCTAGAAGATGAAGAAAAAACAATATTTGTAATAGAAACTTGACTATTTTGTTATAAAGTGATGCCTTTCGGTTTAAAAAATGTCGGGGCAACATATTAGAGACTTTTAAATAAGATTTTCAAAGAATTAATAGGAAGAAATGTTGAAGTGTATGTAGATGACATGGTGGCTAAAAGTTGAGCTGCATCTAATCATATTGACGACCTAACTGAAATAATTGGGGTGTTGAGAAAGTATCAACTTAAACTCAACTCGAGTAATTGAGTCTTTCGTGTCACCTCAGGAAAATTCTTGAGATTCATGGTAACCCATTGTGGCATCGAAGCTAACCTTGAAAATGTACAAGCAAAACTAGACATGCGACCTCCGAGCTGTGTCAAGAAAGTTCAACGACTAACTAGATGAGTGGAAACTCTCAGTAGATTCATATCTAGGCTCGGAAGTCGGTGCCTACCATTCTTCAAAGCAATTAAAAAAACTAGGATTTTGAGTGGACTCCAGAATGTCAAAGTGCCTTTGAAGAACTTAAGCAGTGCCTCAGCTTACTTCATCTGATGATGACACCAGAGCCTGGAGAAGTGTTGTCTCTATTACTTATCAGCTAGTGTGAGCTCTAGGAAGCTCACGACCAGCTCAAAGAGATGGATTTGCCACCCATTTTTTGAGGAAATGGGCCCTCATTTTCAGATTTGAAAAGATTCAATTTAAGTCTTTGATAGTGACTCTACTCTCCATGGAAAAGGCACACAACTGAGAGATATCGGGTCCCAATGATTGGGAGAGGGAAGGTATTAGGCACCCTTCTCTCCAAGCTGCTGTAGCAGCCCATTACAGGAATTATTCCGGATCAATTTCTTTCAAAGAAAAACAGAAATGGTTGCAAGGATTTCTTAAATTTGGATGAACATGCTTTCATCTTCTTCTAAAACCGATTTTGAGGTGATGTTATCGGGTCTTAGGTATTGATTTCCCTAAAACCCTTGCCTCTCTACCTTTATTCTCAATCAAGAAGAAATTCCAAATGATGGCTCTCCAATATTTCGGAACATCAAGTAACCAAAAAAAAAAACTAGGGGTCCGTTTGGTTCGAAATCGGAATTAGAATCGGAATCAGAATCGAAATCCTCTGGAAATGAAATCAGAATGGTCCATTCCCATAATCTGTTTGGTTCAGACAGGAATGGGAATGGGAATTAAAATCAATAGGAATAGGATTTCATTCCCAAGGGAGGGGCAGTGAATGGCCATTCCCTTAAATGGAGGAATGCCATTCCAGCAGGAATGGGAATGGGATTCCGATTCTGCCCAACCAAATAGTTAGAACCGGAATAGCCCATTCCGATTCCAATTCCTTATTCCTAATCCTATAAACCAAATGGGCCCTAGAAAATACTTACTTTCCATATGTACCTTATCAAAAGTTTTCCAGCAGTTAGGGATGAGAGAGAATGAAGTTTAAATGGACTCTTGAGCTAGGGAGTTCTTTTGGTTGCAACAACTTCTACTTGAAAATGAAGGAAACAAGTTTGGAATCTTAGTTTCAGAGTACTTCCGAATTTCAGGTTTTTCCTAGTTTTCTTTAGTTTCTTTCTCTCTCTCTCTATGGGCTAAGAAAAAACTCTCTCTCTCTAGGGTAAGGTTTTTCCTCCTCTGATTTTTTCTTCTTTAGTTTCTTTCTCTTTGGTTTTCTTTTTTTTGGAGCCTTCCTCAGGTTACCTTCCTTCTCCCTCTTCTTCCCCTCCATTGAGCTCGAATTAGATCAGTATTTATAGAGAAAGGGAGGGGTCAAGTTTGAATTCGCTCAACCACAGTCCTAGGATTCAATAGAGGTTTTTTTACACAAATAGGCAAAGATTCTTCAAAGGAATAGATGCCCAGTCAAGCTTAGCTATTTGGTAAAACATTTTCTTTGATTTCAAGGTGGTTTTTAAGGGTTTTGTGCGTCCAATGGAAGCTTGGGGCATGCCTATCATGGCATTCTCGTATTTGGGGCTGTTAGTGGCAAAAAATGCAAATTTGATGAATTTTTAAATGTTATTTTGTCTTTTCTTGGTTTTAAGTGGGACTATCTTTGTGTTTTTGGGCTTTTTAGGTTTATTAGGTTCTATTTCATTGGTCCAAGTGTTCTAATGGGTTAAGAATGGTTTGACATCAACCATCACCCTTTGAGGCTTCAGGTTGGGATAGATGATGTGGCTATTTAATCAGGTGCATCGATCTGGTCATAAAATTTGTTGTGTTGGGGTTTTTTGGGTCTCTAAACACAGTAGTGATGTCTGACCGGTCAAATTGGGTCAAAATGATAAAGATCTATGGCTGACAAGTTTTGATAAATGAAATTGGTTGAAATAGAATCTTTGCTTATGATAGGGATCTTTGGTGGGTTGGCACTTTTGAACATCCTGAATCTAATGGAAGTGATGGATTTTTGATTAGAGGTATAACTTGATTGATTAAATTCAGATAATGGTCTTAGCCAATGGTTTCCCAATTAATGAGAGGTCTTAAAATAGAATCTTCATTTTTTAACAGTCAAATGAAGGTTTTTGGTCGTGAAATTTGACATTATGGGGTTTTTTGGGTTTCCGAACATAGTGGTAAGGTCTGTTTGGTTATATAAAGTTGGGATGGTAGATGGTAAATTCTAATTAATGAGATTTGTTTTAATAAGATCTAGGCTTGATGGAGGGGTAAATGAGAGAATTTTGAGCTATAATTTGGTAGGTAGGCATGGATTAAGGTGAAGATCCAAGTTGATGATTCTGATATGAGATAGATATAGTTGATCTTGGTAATCATTCAGTACCATCAAAATGGGATGTTAGTGTTTTTGCAATTGATCATTAAGATTTGTGGTGGTCTTTGTCAGTTGATTTTGGAGGAGTAAGAATTTGAATATTACATAGATTGGGGCCGTTAGATGAACGGTGGATCTTTGGAGTTTAGTAATGAAAACTGATGTGTAATTAAATTATAGTTTTTCAAGTTCGGGATGGTGTCTTATCGGACGTTGATGTTGATCTCAATGTTCTTATTTGTCCTGCGGGTTGTGTCAAAGGAGGGTATTTCGGATTTTGAAAGGTCTCAAATTCATTTGGTTGTGTTTCTAAGATTTTGGAGTCTAAGAGGAGGGTACGAAGAATTAGGGTGAAGGGACTAAATAAAAATTGTGTACTAATAGCTAGCAATGAAGTCATCGGCTCAATACTAGTAGGTCAAGTTCAACATCCTATACTTCATCAGCAAGGTGTTACAAGATGGAGACACTCGATACCTGAATATAGAAAAGCTACCCAAACCATTAGTCTTGAACCAATCCATGCACTACTACATGCTGGTTGAATCTTGTCGCTGTGGTATGTAGAAAGGAAGAAGATAAGATTTGAGAGGAATGACGGGGTTTCAAGGAAAAGGAGAAGGGATGCTTACTACCAGTTGAATCTTGTTGCCGGTTAAATGCATGCCGTTGAAGCTCAGTGAAACAATAGAGAATGCCGCCCGTGGTCTCGTGTTCTTGAGCTAGTGGGCTCTAGAGAAAATAAGGAAAGAGAGTTCAAACAAGGGAGGAAAGGATGAGAGTGATTGGTTTTTGTTGCTTTTGTTTTTCAGAGAAGTACGGATACACCCGATACAGAATTCTGAATTCCAGCCCCCCCTACTACTAGCCCTCTCCCCACTATAAATCACATCCTGCCCGTGAATTTAACATCAATTCACGGTCCGGATGCATTCACTATGGGGCTATAAAATTCTGATCTGGGTTGATGGGTCATATTCCCTTTTCTCATCCCTTTCTCAGCAATCAAACGACCGTAAAGTAACGGAGTAGAGAGAACCGAAGAGGGTGACGTGAATGCCTCCTAGGGTTCACGTGCCCCGTGAACCGAAGGGTCCACTGAATCCGAACTCGTCTGAAACGGTGAAACCCTAAGCTCTGCTTCTCTGGTCTGAGTGGCCTCTTGTTCTCCTCCCCGTCTCAATCCCAAATCATAGATCGAAATCGTTAATCGTTGCTGTTGCCGTCGGCAAACTCTGCACTCTCTAGTTCTCCGTTCTCCCATCTCTGGACTCTGATTTCTCTCCATCACTTCGAAGTTGCAATCGGTAAGCACCCTGCGCCCATTCTCACTTTCTCAGCTCTGTTTAGTTCAAGCAAGGAACGGCAGAACACGAATAGTCGAACAGGCACAACACAAGCAAAGCAAGCTCTGTCTGGCGCCAGTCCGTTGCTTCGCCGTCCGACGCTCCAGTGACCAACGCTCCGTTGCTTCGCCGTCAGGTAGGCTTGACTCTTTTTTTTTTTTTACATAAATAACAGAGAAATGAGCAAAGTTGGAACCATATAGATAGATTAGATGCAATACAAGAGAACAAAATCATTTTTTTTTTGCATAAATAGCGATTATCCAAACTCAAATAGATAAATGCTTTCACGATTTTGAAATTGGAACCTATTTCGTTTTAGTATTCAACAATCAACAGACTTAAATCTCACTTTTCTATTAGCGAAAAAATCAGATAATAATTAAATTTAGTCAAGTTAATATATTGTATTATTGTTCTATTTGAGGGGGATTAACATACACAACAGTATTATTGTTATTATTATTCTATTTTGATCGAGGTAAGGTTTTTTCTTTTTTCTTTTTTTAATTTTGAGTGCAAAGTTATTGCATAAAAAACCAAAAAACTGTAGTGCGGTTAACCGGTTGCATCGGTTCTTTTTTGGTTCGGATTTTTAAGAAACCGAACAGATTGGTTCAGTTAAAAAAATACCCATGGTTCAGTTAACCGAACCGTGAGCACCCCTAATTTGCTTTAAATATCTTATTAGTTGCTAAAAAAATTCTTCTTGTTAATTTCTTTAAAAAATTATGCTATTTTTTGAAGTTGGTCGTAGTTAACTGCTTTAGGAATTTAACACTGCCTGCTATTATTTGCTTTAAATATCTTCCCAATATGGTAAGAATGTTTGTTGTTACCTGCTTTAAAAAAATGTGCTAATTGCTTAACTTGCTTCATCAGAAATTAATAAATACGAATGCTTGGTATAGATTGCTTTTTCTGGTAGAGTGGTATACATTTTTTTCTTGAAGAGGTGATGGCGAGAATGGGGCTTGTGGAGAAATGGAAAAATTATAATGTGGTAGGGGGGGAGTCTGGCTATGTGATGATGAAGGAATTAGGGTACTTAAGAGAAGATTTGAAGAGTTGGAGTAAGTCAGTGCTTTCTGTTGGGAAGTGTTTCATGGTTGCATTAATACCTATGGTCCACTCCAAAGAAAAAGACCAAATTGGTGTTTGTCTCCTAATTGGTATGTCTTTTGTAAATTGAATGGTGAGACTGCATTTCATCTTCTAATTTCCTGCCCTTTAGTTTGCTTTATTGGTTTGTCTTTGGCTGCAGGCTGGATGGTTTTTTAGCCATACTGGCATTAGCTGTACAAAAAAGAGGGGTAGGACCTTGTGGGGGTGCACTAGAGCAGCACTACTTTGGATTGTGTGGGGGGAAAGAAATGCAAGAATATTTGAAGAGAAGGAAAGAAGCGGAAGCCTTGGTAGAAACAATAACTTTGAGAGTGGCATATTGGTCAAAGAGCATGGAGCTGTTTTCAGACTTCAAGATTGAAGATTTTATCAGAGCTTGGGGTGTTATTGCTGCATCCTCATCTACAAGACAAAGATCTGTTGAGACTTGGTCTCCCCTAATAAATGGCTAGAAGAAAATAAACTTTGATGGGAGTTGTTTGGGTAATCCAGGCCCTTCATGTATAGGGGGGTCATTAGGGATGAAGAGGGGAACATAACTGCTTTATACTCTGGTCCTGTGGAGCAAGGTGATATGGAAAGGTCAGAGTTTTTGGCTGCAGTTTATGGGGTTTGAGAAGGCTAAAGAACTGGGTAATTAGTAGGCTGATTATTGAGGGAGAGTAAAAAATTGTTGTAAAGTAGCTGCTTAAGGGGGAGGGGGTGATATGGCATTTGAGGAATGAATTCAGGATGCTTAAATGGCTATCAAAGGACATGTCAATCCGAGTGAGATGGGTGAGAACTGCCAACAGTTTGGTAGTTAGCTTAGCCAAGCAAGAGGTACATAGAACACCTGTTTTGGGCTCAAATGTAATCTTGGATTTGGTCAGTTTCTAAAGCTGGTTTTCTTTTTACAACTTGTTGTAACCTGATATTTTTTAATTAATGAAATCTTTTTTTCTCTGTTGCCGATAAAAAAAAAGACACAAGATGATGGAAGGGGTGCAGAAATGGGGTGTTCACAGTGGAATCCTACTACAATTTTTTTAGCTAGGAATCAAGTGGAAAGTGCCAACTTGAAAGGCATTTGGGGGAGTCCAGTTCCTCCTAGGGTGGAAGTGCTCACATGGTTGATCGCACTGGACTGCAAGGTCACTTGAGGTGGTGATCAAGTGAACAGAAGTTAATATCTGAGGTGGTGATCAATATGGCAGTAGAAAAATTGATGAATCGGCTTTCTTCTGTACACAATTTATTTAAGGATGATATGTTTTCTTCTTTTTTGAGGATGGTCTTTTCTGGGGTCCCTAGAAAGCTATACTGTACAGCATCTCATTGTACAGAGAACTGCACTTTGAAATTAATACAATATTTTATACTTTGCCTTTCTCAGAAAAAAAGAAAGAAGAGTGCTACAAATTGTTAACAGGTATTACATATTTACGTGTGTGGTGAAGCTGAGGAAATTGTTAACAGGTATTACAGATTGTTAACAGGTATTACAAATTGTTAACAGGTATTACAGATTTTCATCTTGTATCTGTGCTTCTTCTTTAGACTCTTTGGTATGGTTAGAGGATCTCCTAACTGTCCAGTATATT
The DNA here is from genome assembly GCF_000365185.1 of Nelumbo nucifera. The sequence goes on from NW_010729191.1 coordinate 146,568, forward strand.
TTCACTTGCTGGCCAGTTCTAAATAGGAACAATAAGGCAAAACTAGCATGGCCTGTTGTTCCTTTTGCAGTATGTTGGGAAATTTGGAAGGAGAGGAATATAAGGTTCTTCGAAGGCAAGACAAAACCCAAGGAGTTATTCTCAATTATAGTGAGAAGAATTCTGGACTGGATTTTATTTCTCTTTGAATTTTCAGGGCTTTCTAAAGAGTCTATTGGTGCTGGTTTTTGGCTTGTTTGGAATTGGGCGAAGGATCTTGATGTATTTGTGATCTTGTCTTTTCTTGTACTTTCTTTTTGTTGGTGATTCCTCATCACCTCTTCTCATGTTGTACCTTCTTTTTTGAAGATTAATGAATTTTCTTTCTTATTTTATCTTAAAAAAAAAAGAACTCACATTTTTACTTTTCTTAAAAACATCCGTTACATCTCTTAACAGTTTTTCATGAGTCCATTGAAGATGAGTATGTTTCATTAACATCAAACCAATTTTCAAAATCTCAATCTAAATCTATAGCACAGACAGATTTTTCCTTAAGTTACCATCCTTGCAAAAACTGTTGAATAGGGTGTTGAAAGTCACCGTAGTTGGATTAGCCTTGTCTACTGTGATTCTTTAATGAACATAACAAAACCCATCCATAACTTCTTACATTTTGTACTATATATATAGAGGCAATGTGGGCCTTGGTAGAAATGTTCATCCCTATTGTGGGTGGATAGTGCAAAGGTTTGCCTGAAAGACGTTAGATGGTAGGGGTGGTGCAAATGGACCGGATCATGATCCGAATCTGATCTTATTTTTGTTGGATTCAGATATCCCCTTACTGGATTTTTGGATTGGATTAGATCAGATAATAGGATCCGGTTGAAAATTGGATTGACTTCGAATACCCCCTATCTGATCCAAAAGAATTCGATTGGATAAAGTTATTTATTTATTTATAAATATGTTTATATTGCATTTTTGTATTTTTGTATAAAAAGGCATGTATACATTAGTATATATGATGAAAATAGTTGAAAAATGCTTGTATTTTTTGTTTTTCTTTATATAAACTGTTTTTTGTTTTTTGTTTTGAGAAGAAGTACCAATTCATTAAAGAGACTATTTTAGAAATATGTTTCTAATGATTTTTTTTTTTGGAGAAGTAAACTGTTATGCTTTTTTTCTTTTAATAATTTATTAAAATTTTCAGAAATTAAATCGGATAGGATCAGATTCAGATATCTGACATCCTTAATGGATTCAGATTTGAATCGACATTTATGGGATCTGATTGGATCTTTGGATCGGGTTGCATTCAGTTGATTTGCATCCCTAGTAGATGATATTGTAAAGGAGGTTGGGGAAGGCTGAGAGAGGTTGTAGAGGGAGTTTTGGATTTCAGATCTGAGATCTGAGAAGGTTTTGAAGGGAGGAGTCTTTGGAGGTTGAAGGAGGCATGCATAAGGATTCACAAAGGCTATATGGGGAGGCAAAAGGTGTGGATCCCTTTGAGGGGTCCCTATTTATAGATTTTTTTTTGGGGGGGGGGTTTCCCCTTTCTAGAAAGGCGCCTAGTTGCTAAAAGTCAAGGTGTTTGGGCGAGGCGCCCAACCAAGGGTGCTTAGTCGCCTAGGCGGGCGCTTAGTTGCCTAGAAGGGCGCCTAGTTGCTAAAAGTCAAGGCGTTTCACCCTTGGTGATGCCTAGGCGGGCACTTAGTCATCTAGAAGGGCACCTAGTTGCTAAAAGTCAAGGCATTAGGGTGAGGCACCCAACCAAGGGCGCCTAGTCACCTAGGCGGGTGCCTAGTTGCTAAGGCAACCAGCCAAGGCATTAGGGCGAGGTACCCAGCCAAGTGTTACGATTCAAAAACAGGCTTAGCCTTGCCTATGCTTGGCAGGCTTACGTTAGGGACATTCCTAAGATTTTTGGGAGAACCGGTGTCATCTTCAGGCAGACCACCAAAAGCTTAACGTACTCTTTGAGGAGGGGTGGTCGACCTCATTGGGTGCCTAACCTTGGCACTCCTAGACCATCATCCCCTTGCGGGGCGGCCCTGGTTAATGGCTAGCATGGCTTCCAGGGTTCCTCATGGGCGCACACTTGCTCATGGGGACAGTGTTGGACCTGCACTGCGCTACCGATACTCAAGGGAGGCTTGGCATGCGGGCTTGGTTCAATCATGACCCTTCACCACGCCATCCCCTTCCCAAGCTGAGTGAGCTATCCCGTTGCCTCTAGCGCACGGGTGTGTTTTGGCCCAAGCGGTTGCCTATCATCATGGCACATAGGTGCCTGTCATCGTCGGCATATAGGAGACCCTTCATATTGGTGCCAAGTCACCTCATCGGCGCATGGTCGCCTTGCATTATGGTTGTCCCCCTTTAGCACGTAAGCGGTGCCTCCCATGGACCGGTCTGAGCCA
>NW_010729191.1:151523-188665 GCF_000365185.1 Nelumbo nucifera
AAAGGCTTGTCCTGGCCTACCTTGGCCTAGACGCCGCACGGGTTTCTTCCGCTGTAGAACTACCCCCGTGACACAAGGGCACCTAGTCACCTAGGCGGGTGCTTAGTTGCCAAGGCTCAGTTTGGAAGCAGTACAAATGCAAATATGTACAATGTAAATACATACAAAATAATACAAAATATAAGGTTTTGCACTCTACATATTTGCATTTGTACTCCTTCCAAACTCAGCCTAAAAGTCAAGCGTTTGGGCGAGGTTCCTAGTCGGCTAGGCGACGCCTAGGTGGGTGTCTAATCGCCTAGAAGGGCGCCTAGTTACTAAAAGTAAGGTGTTTGTGTGAGGCGCCCAGCCAAGGCCGCCTAGTCGCTTAGGTGATGCCTAGGCAGGCGCTTAGTTGCCTAGGCGATGCTTAGTCAGGTGCTTAGTCGCCTAGGCGGGCGCCTAGTTGCCTAGAAGGGCGCTTAGTTGCTAAAAGTTAAGGCGTTTGGGCGAGGCGCCCAGCTAAGGGTGCCTAGTCGCTCGCCCTTGGCAATGGCTAGGTGGGCGCTTAGTTGCCTAGAGGTGCGCCTAGTTGCTAAAAGTCAATGTGTTTGGGTGAGGCACCCGTCTAGTCGCCTAGAAGGGTGCCTAGTTGCTAAAAGTCAAGGCATTTAGGCGAGGCATCCAGCCAAGGGCACCTAGTCGCCTAGGTGACGCCTTGACAACATGCAAACTTGTTTGGATGAAATAGTTCTTACAAGAAGTTGGGGTGAATGTTCCTAAACCCACAAGGTTGTTTTGGGAAAGGTCTCTGAAGAGTTAGGGGGAAAATCTTGGGGTAAGGAGGGAGACCAAGAAGAGTTCGGTGAGGTGGAAGATTGACCTGTAGCTTTGCAGATAAATCGCCTCTTTGGTGCGGTTGTTGCAGAAATGATGTGTTTCTCTTGCTTTCTCTGTTTTTGTTGTTCTTGTTGGTTGGTCGTAGTTGTGCGGTTTGGGGGTTGTTATCTTAACACCTGCCCTGAGGTTGTATTCAGTTTAATAAAATTTGTTCCTTTTATTTATAAAAAAGGCTGCTATTCACATCTCCTCTAATCTAGCGTTTCATGAAAGAACAAAACACATAGAGGTAGACTGTTATTTTGTGAGAGAGAAAGTGACTAGTGGAGACTTTATCACACCATATGTGAGATCAGAAGATCAAGTAGCAGACCCCTTAAGCAAAGGATTAAGCAACATGTGAATGAGTTATATTTGTTACAAACTGGATCTCTATGACATTTATGCTCTAGCCTGAGGGGGAGTATTAAAAGCTAAGTTATTTTATTTGTTAATAGTTTAGTTAGGCGGCAGGACATATGGGTCCTTTTATTTATTTATTGTGTTTTTATATCCTATAGTTAAGTGAGGGCATATCTGTGTTTGCTTTTTTTTGATCAATAACAGATTCATTCAATTCATTGAAATATCAAAATATTTACAGCAAGGAAGACAAAAACTCTTATCTTCCAAATACAACTTAAACCCTCCAAAGACAGAAAAAGAGAAAAAGAAACAATTAAGTTACAGCTTAGCCCAAAACATTGCTTACCTTTCTATCCCTTGTTTAGCTAATCCATCAGATAAAGAGTTAGCTGATCTCTTAACCCAACTCATCTTGATTTCCATCTCCCGCACCAGCCACCTGAATTTCCTCTTCTCATTTCTGTAGTTCCATAAACCGCAGTCGTCTTTAATCAGTTACCCTATCACCACCTCCAAGTCCCCTTCAATTATGAGTTTCCTGACATTTATCTCCTTGGCTTTCTGAACTCCTTCCATAACTACCAAGATCTCAGCTCTAAGGGAATCCCCCACACCAATTGGGCCTAAGAACAGGGCATAAATGACCTTGTTCTCATCCCTAAAAACACATCCAATCCTTGATTGTCCCGGATTCCCCCTACAACTCCCATCAAAATTTAACTTTAAGAAGCCAGCAGGTGGGGTAGTCCAAGACACCCTTATTATTGGTTTGACCTGAGTGCAGTTTGCAATCTCACTCGACTTTCTCAACATGTCTTCCACTGTGTAGTCTGTAAATAGTTCTAGTGATTTCAGCCACTGTACTGCCCTTATGTGGATCACAACCCTCAATTCTTCAGCCCCTCTCTCATTTTTTAAGAAGATCCTAGTATTTCTTTCTTCTCATAATGTCTAGCATACTACATCCCTTAGACCTCTCCACGTAGTCCTTCCCCTTTTCATGTGCCACCTAGAAAAGGAAGGGGAAAATAGGCTCTGCAAGTTTGATGGAGGGTTCCACCTACACCCAAAGAGAGAAAAAGCCCACTCCCAAATTGACTTTGCAAATTGGCAAGACACCAATAGGTGAAAATCAGTCTCCCCATCCGCTTTGCAAAGAACAAACCAATGAGGTGACAAACAAGTATTGGGTCTCTTCTTTTGGGGCAAATCCCCAGTGTTGAATCTTTCCAAATAGGCTTCCCAAAAAAAACTACCAACCCTAGGAGGATTCGATCTGCACCAAACATCACTAACCGGGAAAGGGGAGGTTGCAGGTTCCACCAAGAAAAAGAGCCCGTGGGGGTAGGGGTCCAAATTCTAGAGTCCACCTTAGAAGGGTCCAAGAAAACATTATCAAGAAGTTCAAAGAGGCTCGAAATACTATCAAGGTCTGAATCCCTCACAGCCCTCCTCAGACCCAGGTTCCACCCAAACCCCGAACTGGAAGAGGAAGGGGTGATGAAAGAAGAAACTGACTCATTTTTAAATTTAGAAAGAGCATACAAAGAAAGAAATTGTTCCTTAAGAGGAACATTCCCCACCCGTATATGTTCTCAGAATTTTATGGATTTACCTGAAATCAAATCATACTTGACATGAGGGGAGACGATTGGAAGCAAATCATGAATGGCTTTCCAAGGTGAAGTGCTTGTGGTCCTTGCTCTGATTCTAACATCCCATCCATCTTGCTCCAGCCCATGTATGCTTGCCACTATTCTAGCCCATAGCTTTTCCTGCTCCAGAGGGAACCTCCACAACCATTTCCCCAGAAGGGTTGAATTCCTTATCCCAATGTTCCCAAGCCTCAAACCTCCATAGTTTTTACTTCTGGTCACCACCTTCCAGCTAACGTTGTGGTCTCTCTTCTCCTCTCCCATCTCCCAAAGGAAATCTCTCATCAACCTCTCCAATCTACTACAAACCTTCCCTGGAATCTTAAACACTGAAAGAAAATAAATGGGTAAGTTTGCTAACGTGGCCTTAATCAGTGTAATCCTACCACCCAGAGAGAGATAATTCTTTTTCCAAGAGACATCTCTGTTTTCAAATCTTTCCACCACCGGGTTCCAAAAACTCTCTCTTAGGATTCACCTAGGGGCAACCCTAGATAGTTCAAAGGTTACCCTGATACTTCACACCCTTGTACTTTTGTGCTCTCCCTTATCTCTCTCTCCTCCAGATTCACCCCCACTACACAACTCTTCCCAAAGTTCACCTTCAAATTTGACATCTGTTCAAATAGCTGAATCACCAGTTTCAGGTTCCTGATGAAGCTCACATTACCTCCTTCACAAAACAGGATCGTATCATCCGCAAACTGTGAGTGAGTGGGATGTCCTCCCTTCCAACCCTCTAACCTCTAATGAGACCCCTAGAGTCTGCCCTATGGATCAGCTTCCCTAGAACATTAGCACCCAGTAAAAACAAAACAGGAGATAAGGGGTCTCTCTACCTTATACCCCTAATGGCTGGGAAGAAATCAACCACTGCCCCATTCACTAGCACTGAATAATGACAGTTCTGAACACAACCCATGATCCATTTGCACCATTTGGCCCCAAATCCCATTTTGATCAAAACTTTCCTTAAGATTTCCCAATCCACCATGTCATAAGCCTTCTCCAAATCCAGTTTACACACCACTCCCTTCTTTTTATCATTCTTTAAATTCTCCACACTCTTATTGGTAATGAGGATTTGATCTATGATTTGTCTTCCACTTACAAAGGCACCTTGATTTTGTTCAATTATGTCTGGCAATACCCTCTTCAGCTTCAAGGATAACTCCTTTGCAATGATCTTGTACAGATTGTTTACCAGACTGATTGGTCTGAAATCCCTTGGATGCAAAGCTTATTTCTTTTTGGGAATCAGAGCTATAAAAGTGGAATTCACCCCCGGATTAACAATTCCTCTCCTATGAAATTCCTCAAAAACCATGAGAAGGTCTTCTTTCAAAGTGTCCCAACAGTCCTGATAAAAAGCCATTGTGAACCCATCCAACCCTGGAGCTTTTGTTCTGTCTATAGAAAACACAACCTCCTTAATTTCCTCCAAGTCAAAGTTCCTTTCCAAACTCCTATTATCCTCCCTTACATCTGCCCAGTCTAGACCTTCAACCCACACCCTATCATTTACAGGCCTTCTTAGAATGGATTTAAAATGTTCCACACATGCCCCGGCTATCTTCTCTTGTTGAGTTAACTCAATTCCATCCACCACCAATTTGGAAATGAAATTTCTCCTTTTTCTTCCATCTGCTAAAGAATGAAAGTACCTGGTGTTCTTGTCTCCCTCTTGCAACCATTTACACCTAGATTTTTGCCTCCAACTTATCTCCTCCTTATGAAGGCAATCCTTTAATTGGCTTCTCAAGCCCCTTCTTAATTCATTGTCTTCCTCTCCAAATTCTCCCCTTTCTTCTTTAGAGTCGAGGCTTTCAAGTTGGTCCATCAAATCTCTCTTTCTTTCTTCTATCCTCCTAAACTCCAAAATATTCCATTCCTTAATCTTTGTTTTCAGGAATTGTAATTTCTTATGAAATCTCATCCCCTCCCATTCCACCAAGGGGTTACACTCATTCCACCACTCCCTTACTCTATTGGTAAACCCTGGATGGAGTAACCACATGTTTTCAAATCTAAAGGGGGTAGGTCCTCCAATCCTTCTCTCTTCCTTGCATAACACTATGGGCCAATGATCTGAGGTCACCCTAGGTAGAGCTCTCGATGTCAAGTTCCCCCAATGATCTTCCCAATCCATTGAAAACAGGAATCTATCCAACTTAGAGCATATGGGTCTATCGTGGAGATTTGGCCAAGTAAATGTCTTCTGGGCTAATGGAATCTCCTTAAGCTCAAAGGCATCCACAAACCTGTTAAACTTCCTCATACTCATTCTCACCCTCCGATTGGTCTTATTAGTTTTTTTTGGGTATCTGATCACATTGAAGTCTCCACCCACACACCATGACCCCTCCCACAGCTCTCTTATGTCAGCCAATAGACATTTGTAAGCACCCACACAAATCCATCCTCCTGCGGTTTGAACTTCATGGAAACTGAGTATCTTCCAATCAGTTCCTCCAAGCCTTCAACCACATCCCTCTTCCACATTGTCACTATCCCCCCTGAAGCACCCCAAGATGGAGCAGCTACCCAATTGATTCCCTTGGCTTTCCATACACTTTGTGCCCAACTATTATTAAACTCCATTCTCTTGGACTCCTGTAATAGTACTATGTCTGGGTCGAACCTCTACCTCTTTTATTGTCTCTCTTTTCCTCGCACTTCCTAACCCCCTCGCATTCCAACTTAGTATCTTCATTCTCACTTCTTAATTCCCTTCTGCCCTTCACCACTACATTCCCCCTTTCCTTCTTTTTCCTTTTGCCTCAAACTTCTTGTCTCCTTCCACATCTCTTCTCAATCTCTCCACTTCACTCAAATTTCTCTTCTTTGCTCTTCCCTCCTTCCTCTTCTGCAGACCATCTTTCAGCACATTTAGATCTTCTAATTTGCATCTCAACTTCCCCACAAAATCCGCTATCAAATCCTCTTGCTTAGATTCCCACCGCAACCCTTCCTACAAACTTCCCTTCAACCCTTCCCTCCTCTCCTTAGGTCCCTCCCCTCTTCTCTCCTGTCCCTCCTTCCTTCCTGTGATGTTACCTCCCACCTCCTTTGTGCACTCCACAATTACCTTTCCAGCCCAGCCCTCCTTTCCTTCCCTCCCCTCCCTTGATCCCTCCTCTCTTCTGTCCTCTCGACCCTCTCTCCTTATTATATTTCCTTCCACCTCATTAAATACTCTCTCATTAATCTCCCATGCTTTCTCATTTCTTAACCTCCCTTCCCGCTCCTCTTCACTAGTTTCCAATCCCCTTCCCAAAACCTTAGAAATCTCACCACCTTGACTGACGCACATACATGGTTTGCAGGACATGGATTGGGAGCGGAATCTGGAACACAGGACACAGAAGACACATTAGTAGCAGAAACTAAATTCACTTGGTTACCTGGATTTGATAGAGGGGTTGGAATAGAGTTGTTCCCGGCTTCCTTTTCTTGATCCAGAGGTTGGTAAAGTTCTATCTCCCTGAGTTGGTTGTGAAGTCCATTCTTGTGTTGCTTGCGAAATCTGAAGTCTTGAGAATGGGCTTTTCCATGTACTGACTTCATTCTCATCTAACTTGTGGAGTCCTGGGCTTCTTTCTTCCTCTAATTGACCTTCCTGGCCTCCCAAATCATGCCCCCTTTCTTCTCTAACTCACTCTGAAACAACCTTGCAATGTTCCATCCTCCCATGTCACCTGCAATATAGCCGCCTTTATCATTCACACTGCCAATACTGGTACCATCATCTGTACCGTCATCTGATTCTTCTTCTTCATCTACACTACACATTACCCAACCTTCGTCCGCCTCCTCTTTGGCTCTCTCCCTTGCGTACCTTGGGTTTGGCTTCTTTGAGAAGCATCACCCTGAGCTCTGTTCCTCACTGGTGCGACGCGGGACCCACTGGAGGTTCCTTTGCTTGTGCATTTGCCGCTGCTGTAGGCTGTTCTGAGCGCCCCTCACCATTTGGGACGATGATAGACCCAAGCTCCTGTCTATCATCCGTCCAAAGCCCTTCTCATTAGCCTTGTCACGTGGGTCACTTAAAAACGACTTTGGTTTGTTGTGCGGTTTGCCTGACCCCTCTATCAATTCAACCGGCTCGGACCGAGCTAAACTGCACCCTGGGCCACTCCCTTTCTTCGCCACGTTAGCAAAGGATAAAGAGCCCGCCTTAGCTTTAAACCTTTCAAAAATTTGAATTAATTTCTTTAATTGGCTGACTTGTTGATTGAGTTACCCCATCCGTCCCATTAAACCTTTCCTTAAATTCCACCTGCACCCCTTTTTGACCGCCCTCTCTCTTCCCTCCACGTGTCCACCATCCTTCCAGCTCATCGTCTTCAACCTTGGAGCCTCTTCCCCACCACGCGTGTTCGACTTCTGAAGCTACCCATACCTTATACCAAACTTCATCCGAGCAAATCTCGAAGCACCTAGGCATGTCTTTGTGTTTAATACCAGCCACCTGAACCTCGATGGCGACCAAGCTACGTTTATCAGCTTCCACCAAGACTCCTCCTAAGCTCTGTACAGTATAATATGTTCAAGAACAGAGTCATGCCAAGTTTGGAAGGGGAGACCTACAAACTTCAGTCGCACACAACCATCTTGTACGACAACTTCATTACAGTTGGGACTCCAATTCTGGACCTGTATCAGGCCTCCGTCGACCTCTACAGCTTTGAAGCTTAGTTCCTGGTCGCCAACATCCAGAACAGCTTTTGAGTCTGTAAATGGAACTAGCAGAGCTTCGTTTCCAATTCCAATCTCTCCAGCTACTGCATTCAACACTTTCTTCCAATTTGTCACTTCTTTATCGACCTTCAGAACCATTCTTCTCCTCCATACATCCGTCCCTGCTCCCACCAGGATTCTTCGATGCACAGGAGAGCAAGCCACCACCACCCCATCGTTCAAGGTGTTTTGAGCTTCTGCGCTCCTGGTAGTTCTAATTGAAACTGACTCCTCCTGATCCTTCCTACCCTGGTGCTTGGAATTTTGACCAGTTTCCTCCACTCCTATCTTCCTTCTTTCCGATGCTACGAGGAAGGACTGCAACACCTTCACAACAGACCTCCACTCTTTCTGCATTCTCCCTTCCGGCACACAGAGCATTTGTTTTCCAGCTCTTCCAAAGAACTCCTCCACCGTGATGAACCAGCCCTTCCAATTTCTTTTCAGTTCAATTGCATATTTCTTACCTAGAACTGATATTGAGTTCTTCCAGCCATTCACCTTGCCGGAGTTGATACCCCATCTATAAAACCTTTCATCCAAACAATGACCTTTGGTACCAGTATTGTTGCCTTGCTGTTCTCTCTAATTTTCAGTGCTTCCTTACCTTTGATCCGATCCTCCTCAAACTTGAAGGTCTTATCTTCGATCAACACCTCAGACCTCCATCTTCCTATGGTTCTGAATCCCCTCTCCCCCTCCATCTTCTCCAGCCGTAGCTTTGATCAACACCTCAGACCTCCATCATGTCTGCATCCTGATTCTCTACATATGCATTCTAAGCTCTGAAAAATCGTATAGACATCCGACTTCTCAAAACCTCTATTGCCAGGTTAATGACCTCGGTTTCAGTAGTAGATTTTTTCTGAAAAATCGAATTGTTCCTTTCTGACCACACAGCCCACATATCTGTGTTTGCTTTCTTTTATTTATAGTAGTGAGGCAGCTGTTAGGCTAACAGAACATTGAGAACTCTAACAGCCGAAGCCCTTTTTCTCTTCTCCCTTTTTTCTCTTTTCTTGCTTCTCTCTGTTCTTATCTTGCATCTTTCTTTCTATTCTGCCACTTTTCCTGCAGTTTTTATTTTTTATGACCAATCACACTTCCTATTTCAGTTCAAATTATCATTAAGCTATGCTGAGATAACTTCCCAAAACATCTCTACTCTATTGACCCCTTCGTTGGCCAAGCCGTCTGCCTAACAATTACAAGATTTCTGAACCCATGTGAAGGTGGGTGCCAATTCTCTTGCAATGTGTCTGATTTCTCTCATAATATGTCTATACTGCTATGGTATCATCTATTTTCCTTAAGCCAATCCACTATGACCTTTAAATCTCCCTCAACCAGCAATAGCACTATTTCCATTAAGCCAATCATGGTGCAGGAGTAGCCCTCCTATTTCAGAAAGCCCAGTCTTCCCCATGCTATAACCATTAAAGTTCAATTTTATATAAAATGCTAGCATGGGAGACCACAATAGATCTCCCAAGTGGTGGACAGCAATTGGTGAAGAAGAATTTGTGATGTGCTGCCATTCACTGAGAAATGTCTGAAATGGGGCAATGTTTTAGTCTGGTGCACTGCCTTGTCGTTATGTTTATGAGAAACTTCCTTGGAAATCCTTGTGTTCCTCTCCTCCCATATGGACCAAAGGGTAGCAGTCCTAACACATGTCCTTGAACACTTTTCCCCTTTTAGCAGGCAAGGACCCCATTCCATCAAACAAACTACTCGCATCCCATCTCCCCACCTGCAACCAAAGAGAGAAAAAATGCTCCCAAGTGTTAGAAGTACAAGAGCAGGAGATTAGTAGATAATGTCTAGTTCTTCAGTTGCTTTACATAACAGATAAATATGTGGAGATAGACACCAGTTAGGTATCCATTTCTGTAGTAGTGATTTTCAAGTGAAAGACCTCTCAAAAATGAATTCAACCCAAACAGGTTTCAAGTCCATGAATCTGAAAATGACCCAATTGTGAAATTGGGCTGAACTTATGACCTGGAACCTACCAATTAGAGTCAGATATGTTATGCATATGGGTAACTAAGTTCTTATTGCTACTGTTACAGGTAGGGCATGAAAGCAGGTAGAATATGGAATGGTTTTACTCAAATACGAATTTCTATAAGAACAAGTAAACCTTTTACTAGAGATGGCTTCAGATTCGTGTTGGATTTGCTTGATAAGGTATGCCTTGCAAAATAGCATTTGCATACTCAAATTGGATATTCACTTAAATCTTAAATTAAAATAAATTTATTCTTAGATCCAGGTCTAGGTCAAATTTTGTGCAGATCTACATGATGGGATCCAGATCTGCTCACTTTTAACATATGGATCTTGATGATGATCTAAATTCATTAGATTTGTCAAGCTGGATTAAGCTGAGATTTGATCTACTCCATTCCAAAGTCTTTCATTTATGGTTATAATACAGCAGTTTACAACTTGGAAACTATATTTTCTTGCTATATAACCTAATTAGTGAACTTGTGATTTACAAAATTAAAATAGATAAAATAAGGAGGATACAAGAAATTCAAGAATGTTGGAAAATTACAAATATTTGAGTCAAATTGGATTAGGACACATTTGGGGGTGCTTTCTGGCCTAAAACGGGCTTCTAAAAAAGCCACTTTTTGAATAAGCACTTCTTTAGTGTTTGGCTGGTCATCAGCTTTTTTTGTTTAAAATAGCTTCTTGCGAACATAAAAAGCTAAATGAAGTTTTTTTTTCCTGTTTTTTCAAACAGGTCTTTTTGATGCCAAAAGCTCATTTGGAGCTTTTTTGCCAAATGTTCTTTTGATTGGGTTTTGGCTTCTCCAATGTTAAAAGGAACAAAAAGCCCATTGGATAAACACTCCCAAATGCGGGGTAAGTAGCTTTTATATCTTTTAATAAGTGATATTATAAAGTAACAATGAAAATATAAAGATGGATGTTTCTGTCAGTCCTGGGCTTCACTGAATCTGATAGTTTTCTTTTGCTTTTCAGCCCATGTAAGGATCAAGAAATTCTATTAAATATGAAAGATAGATGAACTTTTATATTTTGAGATGCTAGTGATTGATTAAAATGTTTAGATCTTAGAGAAAGATGGAGGGGGAGAGGGGATTCAGAACCGTAGGAAGATGGAGGTCTGAGGTGTTGATCGAAGCTAAGACCTTCAAGTTTGAGGAGGATCGGATCAAAGGTAAGGAAGCACTGAAAAGTAGAGAGAACAGCAGGGTGACAATATTGGTACCAAAGGATGTCATTGTGTGGATGAAAGGTTTTATAGATGGGGCTATCAACTCCGGCAAGGTGAATGGCTGGAAGAACTCGATGTCAGTTCCAGGCAAGAAATATGCAATTGAACTGAAAAGAAATTGGAAGGGGTGGTTCATCACGGTGGAGGAGTTCTTTGGAAGAGCTGGAAAACAAATGCTTTGTGTGCCGGAAGGGAGAATGCAGAAAGGGTGGACGGCTATCGGGAAGGTGCTGCAGTCCTTCCTTGTAGCTTTGGAAAGAAGAAGGATAGAAGGAGTGGAGGAAACTGGTCAAAATTCTAAGGACCAGGGTAGGAAGGATCAGGAGGAGTCAGCTTCGATTAGAACTACCGGGAGTGCAGAAGCTCAAAATACCTTGGAAGAGGGTGTGGTGGTGGCTTGCTCTTCTGTGCATTGGAGAATCCTGGTGGGAGCAGGGACAGATGTATGGAGGAGAAGAATGGTTTTGAAGGCCGATAAAGAAGTGACAGATTGGAAGAAAGTGTTGAATGCAGTAGCCGGAGAGATTGGTTTTGGAAATGAAGCCCTGCTGGTTCCATTTACAGATTCAAAAGCCATTCTGGATGTAGGTGACCAAGGAACTAAGCTTCAAAGCTGTGGAGGTGGACGGAGGTCTGATACAGGTCTAGAGTTGGAGTCCCAGCTGTAATGAAGTTGCAGTGCAGGATGGTTGCGTTCGACTGAAGCTTGTAGGTCTCCCCTTCCACCTGTGGCGGGACTCTGTTCTTGAACATATAGCACAAAGCTTAGGAGTCTTGGTGGAAGCCGATTGACGTAGTTTGGCCGCCGTCGAGGTTCAGGTGGCTGGTGTTAAACACGAAAACATGCCTAGGTGCTTCGAGATTTGCTCGGGTGCAGTCTGGTATAAGGTGTGGGTAGCTTCAGAAGTCGAACATGTGTGGTGGGGAAGAGGATTCAAGGTTGAAGACGTTGAGCTGGAAGGATGGTGGACACGTGGAGGGCAGAGAGAGGGTGGTCAAAAAGGGGCACAGGTGGAATTTAAGGAAAGATTTAATGGGACGGCTGGGGTAACTCAATTGACAAGTCAGCCAATTAAAGTAATTAATTCAAATCTTTTTGAAAGGCTTAAAGATAAGGTGGGCTCTTTATCCTTTGCTGACGTGGCGAAGAAAGGGAGTGGCCCAGGGTGCAGTTTAGCTTGGTTCGAGCCGATCGAGTTGATAGGGGGGTCAGGCAAACCACACAACAAACCAAAATTATTTTTAAGTGACCCAGGCTAAGGAGAAGGGCTTTGGACGGATGATAGACAGGAGTTTGGGTCTATTATCGTCCCAAATGGTCATGGGGGTTGAGAACAGCATGCAACAGCGGCTAACGAACAAGCAAAGGGACCTCCTGTGGGTCCTGCATTGCACCAGTGAGGAACGGAGCCCAGGGTGACGCTTCTCAGAGAAGCCAAACCCAAGGTAGGCAAGGGAGAGCTGAAGAGGAGGAGGTGGACGAAGGTTGGTAATGTGTAGTGTAGATGAAGGAGAAGATTCAGATGGCGGTACATATGATGGTACCAGTATTGGCAGCGTGAATGACAAAGGCGGCTATACTGTAGATGACATGGGAGGATGGAACATTGCATGGTTGTTTTAGAGTGAGTTAATGGGAGACCAGGAAGGTCGACTAGAGGAAGAAAGAAGCTTGGGACTCTACAAGTTAGATGAGAATGAAGTCAGTACACGAAAAAACCCATTCTCAAGACTTCAGATCTGGCAAGCAACACAAGAAAGGGGATATCAGGAAAACCTGAAGCAAATAAGGAAAACACCAAATAGGGGTGAATCAGGGGTACAAAGGAAAGATCACCATGTTGACCAAAGGATAGATGGTTTTCCCAACCAACTTAGGGAGATAGATTTTTACCAACCTCAGGATCAAGAAAGGGAGTCCGGGAACAATTTTATTCCAACCCCTCTATCAAATCCAGGTAACCAAGTAAATTTAGTTTATGCTATTAATGTGTCTTCTGTGCCCTGTGTTCCAGATTTTGCTCCCGACCCATGACCTGTAGACCATGTATGTGCAGCCAATCAAGGTGGTGAGATTTCTAAGGTTTTGGGAAGGGGACTGGAAACTAGTGAAGAGGAGCGGGAAGGGAGGTTAAGAAATGAGAAAGCATGGGAGATTATTGAGAGAGTATTTGATGAGGTGGAAGGAAATTTAGTTTGGAGAGAGGGTCGAGAAGACATAAGAGAGGAGGGCTCAGGGGAGGGGAGGGAAGGAAAGGAGGGCCAGGTTGGGAAGGAATTTGTGGAGTGCACAGAGGAGTTGGGAGGTAACATCATAGGAAGGAAGGATGGAGAGGAGAGAGGAGGGGAGGGACCTATGGAGAGGAGGATAGGGTTGAAGGGGAGTGTGTAGGGAGGGCTGTGGGGGGGGGGATCTAAGCAAGAGGATTTGATAGTGGATTTTGTGGAGAAGTTGGGATGCAGATTAGAAGATCTGAATGTGCTGAAAGATGGTCTGCAAAAGAGGAAAGAGGGAAAAGCAAAGAAGAGAAAATTGAGTGAAGTGGAAAGATTGAGAAGAGATGTGGAAGGAGACAGGAAGTTTGGGGAAAAAGGGGAAAGAAGGAGAGGGGGAAAGTAGTGGTGAAGGGCAGAAGGGAATTAAGAAAGAAGTGAGAATGAAGATACTAAGTTGGAATGTGAGGGGGTTAGGAAGTGCGAGGAAAAGAGAGACAATAAAAGAGGTAGAGGTTCAACCCATACATAGTATTGTTACAGGAATCCAAGAGAATGGAGTTTAATAATAGCTGGGCACAGAGTGTATGGAAAGCCAGGGGGATCTGTTGGGTGGCTGCCCCATCTTGGGGTGCGTCAGGGGGATGGTGACAATGTGGAAGAGGGATGTAGTTGAAGGTTTGGAGGAACTGACGGGAAGATACTCAGTTTCCATCAAGTTCAAACAGCAAGAGGATGGATTTGTGTGGGTGCTTGCAAATGTCTATGGGCCAAATGATTACAGAGAGAGAAAGGATTTCTAGGAGGAATTGGTTGATATAAGAGGGTTGTGGGAGGGGTCATGGTGTGTGGGTGGAGACTTCAATGTGATCAGATACCCAGAGGAAACTAATAAGACCAATCGGAGGGTGACAACGAGTATGAGGAAGTTTAATAGGTTTGTGGATGCCTTTGAGTTTAAGGAGATTCCGTTAGCCCAGAAGACATTTACTTGGTCAAATCTCCAAGATAGACCCATATGCTCTAAGTTTGATAGGTTCCTGTTTTCTGTGGATTGGGAAGAACATTGGGGGAACTTGACATCTAGAGCTCTACCTAGGGTGACCTCAGACCATTGGCCCATAGTGTTATGCAAGGAAGAGAGGAGTGGAGGACCCACACCCTTTAGATTTGAAAACATGTGGTTACTCCATTTCGGGTTTACCAGTAGAGTAAAGGAGTAGTGGAATGACTGTAACCCCTTGGTGGAATGGGAGGGGATGTGATTTCATAAGAAACTACAATTCTTGAAAACAAAGATTAAGGAGTGGAATATTTTGGAGTTTGGGAGGATAGATGGGAGAAAGAGAGATTTGATGGACCAACTTGAAAGCCTTGACTCTAAAGAAGAAAGGGGAGAATTTGGAGAGGAAGACAATGAATTGAAAAAGGGGCTTGAGGAGACAGTTAGAGGATTGCCTTCATAAGGAGGAGATAAGTTGGAGGCAAAAATCTAGGTGCAAATGGTTGCAAGAGGGAGACAGGAACACCAGGTACTTTCATTCTTTGGTAGATGGAAGAAAAAAGTGAAATTTCATTTCCAAACTGGTGGTGGATGGAATTGAGTTAACTCAACAAGAGGAGATAGCTGGGGCATGTGTGGAACATTTTAAATCCATTCTAGAAGACTTGTAAATGGAAGGGTGTGGGTTGAAGGTCTAGACTGGGCAAATGTAGGGGGAGATAATAGGAGGAGTTTGGAAAGGAAGTTCGACTTGAAGGAGATTGAGGCTGTGTTTTCAATGGACAGAACAAAAGCTCTAGGGCCGGATGGGTTCAAAATGGCTTTTTATCAGGATTGATGGGATATTTTGAAAGATGATCTTCTCATGGTTTTTGAGGAATTTCATAGGAGAGGAATTGTTAATCCGGGGGTGAATTCCACTTTTATAGCTCTGATTCCTAGAAAGAAAGAAGCATTGCATCCAAGGGATTTCAGACCAATCAGTCTGGGAAACAGTTTGTATAGGCTCATTGCAAAGGTGTTATCCTTGAGGTTGAAGAGGGTATTGCTAGTAATATTTGAACAAAATCAAGGTGGCTTTGTAAGTGAAAGATAGATCACAGATCAAATTCTCATTGCCAATGAGTGTGGAGAATTTCAAGAAGGATAAAAGAAGGGGGTGGTGTATAAGTTGGATTTGGAGAAAGCTTATGATATGGTGGATTGGGAGTTCTTAAGGAAGGTTATGATCAAAATGGGGTTTGGGGCCAGATGGTGTAAATGGATCATGAGTTGTTTTCGGAATTGTCATTATTCAGTTCTAGTGAATGGGATAGTGGTGGATTTCTTCCCAACCACTAGGGGTATAAGGCAGGGAGACCCCTTATCTCCATTTTTGTTCTTACTGGTTGGCGATGTTTTGGGAAAGTTGATCCATAGGGTAGACTCTAGGGGTCTCATTAGAGGTTGGAGGGTTGGAAGAGAGAACATCTCACTCACTCACTTATAGTTTGCTAATGATACAATCTTGTTTTGTGAAGGAGGTAATGTGAGCTTCATAAGGAATTTGAAATTGGTGATTCAGCTATTTGAGTAGGTGTCAAATTTGAAGGTGAACTTTGGGTAGAGTTGTGTAGTGGGGGTGAATCTGGAGGAGAGAGAGTTAAGGGAGAGTGCAGAAGTACTGGGGTGTGAAGTATTGGGGTGGCCTCTGAACTATCTAGGGCTGACCCTAGGAGATAATCCTTGGAGGGAGAGTTTTTGGAACCCGGTGGTGGAAAGATTTGAAAAAAGACTTGTATCTTGGAAGAAGAATTCTCTCTCTAGGTGGTAGGATTACACTAATTAAGGCCACGTTAGCAAACTTACCCATTTATTTTCTTTCAGTGTTTAAGATTCCTGGGAAGGTTTCTAGTAGGTTGGAGAGGTTGATGAGAGATTTCCTTTGGGAGTCGGGAGGGGAGAAGAGGGACCACAGGGTTAGCTGGAAGGTGGTGACCAGAAGTAAAAACTATGGGGGTTTGGGGCTTGGGAACATTGGGATAAGGAATTCAGCCCTTCTGGGGAAATGGTTGTGGAGGTTCCCTCTAGAGTGGCAGAAGTTATGGGCTAGAATAGCGGCAAGAATACATGGGCTGGAGCAAGATGGATGGGATGCTTTCATTACCCCTTCCTCTTCTAGTTCAGGGTTTGGGTGGAACCTAGGTCTGAGGAGGGCTGTGAGGGACTCAGACCTTGATTGTATTTCGAACCTCTTTGATCTTTTTGATAATGTTTTGTTGGACCCTTCTATGGTGGATTGTAGAATTTAGGCCCTTACCCCCACGGGCTCTTTTTCTTGTGCTTCCTTCTTCAAAGTCCTTTGCCAGTCCACTAGTCCTGCAACCTCCCCTTTCCCGGTTAGTGAGGTTTGGTGCAGACCGATTCTTCTTAGGGTTGGTGGTTTTTGTTGGGAAGCCTATTTGGAAAGATTCAACACTGGGGATTTGCTCCAAAAGAAGAGACCTAATACTTGTTTGTCACCTCATTGGTGTGTTTTTTGCAAAGCGGATGGGGAGACTGGTTTTCACTTATTGGTGTCTTGCCAATTTGCAAAGTCAATTTGGGAGTGGGCTTGTTCTCTATTTGGGTATAGGTGGAACCCTCCATCAGACTTGCAGAGCCTTTTTTCCCCTCCCTTCTTCAGGTGGCACATGAAAAGGGGAAGGACTACGTGGAGAGGTCTAAGGGATGTAGTATGCTAGACATTATGGGAAGAAAGAAATACTAGGATCTTCTCAGAAAATGGGAGAGGGGCTGAAGATGTGAAGGCTGTGATACACATAAGGGCAGTACAGTGGCTGAAATCACTAGAGCTATTTACAGAGTACACAGTGGAAGACATGCTGAGAAAGTAGGGTGAGATTGCAAACTGCACTGAAGATCAAACCAGTAATAAGGGTGTCTTGGACTCCCCCACCTGCTGGCTTCTTAAAGTTTAATTTTGATTTGAGTTGTAGGGGGAACCCGGGACAATCAGGGATTGGAGGTGTTTTTAGGGATGAGAATGGGGTCATTTCTGCCCTGTTCTCTCTCTCAATTGGTGTGGGGGATTCCCTTAGAGCTGAGATCTTGACAGTTATGGAAGGAGTTCAGAAAGCCAAGGAGTTGAATGTCAGGAAACTCATAATTGAAGGGGACTCGGAGGTGGTGATAGGGTGGCTGATTAATGACAACTGCGGCTTATGGAATTACAGAAATGAAAAGAGGAAATTCAGGTGGCTGGTGCAGGAGATGGAAATCAGGATGCGTTGGATTAAGAGATCAGCTAACTCTTTGGCGGATGGATTAGCTAAGCAAGGGTTAGAAAGGGAAGCAATGTTTTGGGCTAAGCTGTAACTTAATTGTTTCTTTTGTTTCCTTGGTTCTCTCTTTGGAGGATTTAAGTTGTACTCGGAAGATAAGGGTTTTTGTCTTCCTTGCTGTAAATAGTTTGATATTTCAATGAATTGAATGAATCTGTTATTGATAAAAAAAATAACAAATGAAAATATAAAGATGTTTACTAACAAATATTTCAGCTATTATACAATCTAATATTATTTTCTTTCTTGCCAACAAGTGGGCACATGGATCTCAGCTCACCCTTAATCTCAATTATTTGGGGTTGGCTACACAAATCTTATTAAGGGAGCACTCAAGCATTTAAAGTTCTTGCTCAGTTTTTGTATTTCTTTATTTTTTTATTGGGGTGGGGGGTGGGGGGACGCACAGGACGGGTAGGCAAGATATACAACCTATTGTGTAACTAATAGTTTATGCAAATACGATATTAAACCTCATTTTGCTAAGACTTGCACCTTCATCAATAACGGGGTGTCTTTGTGTCTACCTAACCTAGTACTGTGGCCATTCCTTGGCATCTAGGTTGAGAATTCCATCCGTTTGGATAGTAAAGCCCTTGATGCTATTATGTATTAATTTGTTATTTGACATTAACAGATGGGAATTGATTTTATGCATAAAATGTCAAGGATTTGGTAACCAGTCCATTGCTCCCAAGACCCCAGATTGCTGAGACCAACATTTGGTAATAGCCCTTCCTAGATGGGAGTTGGTTTATTGCTGGTGTGGTCCTTCCAGGTGATGAAGTTTGTTTTCTTATGGAAATTTTGAAATTTCTTTTCTTAGTTAAAAATTTTTTAAAAGTGATTTTGTTATTAATAAAACAAAAAGGAAATGAGAAAAAAAGAAAAAGATGTTTCACCCAATGGAGTGGATTTGCAACCTGCATCCTTTGAACTAAGTTTAAATGAAATTAACTTCTCTTTTTGGGCATATATTTAGAGTTATTTAGGACAAAAAAAATAGGTTTCTGAAATGGTGTTATTTTTCTTTCCTCTATATATGGTACATCTGGTTGACAAGGGAAATGTGGACATTGATACATTTATTATTGAAAAAGAAAATATGTAATACTTCTACATGAATCTAATTGCCTGAGGTTTTACTCTGGACATCGGTTTACTGTGTCTCCTTTCCCAGAAGGTTAACCATTTTTTTGTGCTCAAATTAGAGATGCCTGCAAAAGAGATATTTTAACTAGTATCTGTTATTGTTTACCATGGACTTAAAATGTTATAAGTTCAAGATTTTTCTGAAATTTGGCTGACCTCTTGCTGAACTTTTCACTTCATGGAGTGAACTTGTGGTTCCTTACCCTCATACTGTTCTAACCTGAAGTCTCTTTTAATCAGGATCCTCCATAGGCATCCAAGAAATTCCATATGGGCAGTGCAGAGGCTAGGGTTACATGTACTGTTTCGTCAACTTTGCCTGGACTGCAAAAAAATCAAGGATCAGCTGCAACACCTGTGGCTAACGCAAAACCAAAAAAGATATGTTGTGCTTGCCCCAACACTAAAAGGCTCAGGGATGAGTGCATTGTGGAGCATGGTGAAGCTGCTTGCACAAAATGGATCGAGGCTCATCTTGCTTGCCTTCGTGCAGAGGGATTCAATGTTTGAAATTGATGAATATGGATGAAGTGATGAGAATAAAGGAGTCCAACAGTTTTGCTTAAATGATACAACAAACTTTTAAATTCTGGCTCTATTTTCCCAGAAGAGTCCCTCTACTTTTAACTGTAGAAACACGGATGAATGACTCCATTTTTTAATAAAATTAGACAAATACATTTCTAATTTCTCAATTTGGAATCTTTGTACTCATATCAAGGGAATAAATCAGTCTTGATTTCTTCCAAGCATATTTCTGTTCTTGCAGAGGTTGAAATCTGAATATTGGAAGGGACTGATCAGTTCTTTAGAGTAATAGGTCGAGGATAAATGATTCATTTTAAGTGAAGACAAGGATCTTGTATGAGGGATCAGTAAGTGATGGTTTAATGATCTCATCCAAGTCTCAAATCCTTTCAGTTGATCATGATTTCATGGCTATATTATGTTATTAATATTATGATTATGAACTTCATCAACTGTGATGACTATTTTCTTGCAAGAGTGATGCATGATTGGTACCAAAAATATTGATACATGTCAATATAGGCAATATATGTAGAAATCTGAAATCTAGTGCCATTATTCTAAATAAAAAATTGTGTTTAGATATAGATAATTAGATATAAATGTGTAATAACTAATAAGTTTGTATGGTAGTTCTACAAGAATGGAACTTGTATCGTTTCATTGTCAGAAAGAGAATTGAATTGAAATAGATTTGTAACTTATGCAGAGGCAGCTTGATGAGAGAATGGCCCAATGTTCCAATAATATTGAAGCGTCCTTTGGGCATTATCATCAAATCCTATAAATAAATAATTATTATTTTCATTAGTAGAGGTTGTAGAGTCACTTGTCAAAGTTAATAGCAACTGTATTTGTTTTCCGATCGTTGGATGCCTTACCTAATCATCATCTATTTCAGTTAAATTATAAATAGTAATTGCACCCATCTTGTTAATGGGTCTAGTTACTTTGTAAGTTTCTCATATCGAGTCATTAAAGATATGTTTGCATGTTTTCTCCTTCACCTGTATCTTAGTAAAAATGAACATAGTTCCGTCATTCCATCATTGGTTGTGGAGTGAGGACTTGTGTTACTTTGATAACATCATCATAAATTTTCATCAAAAACATCAAAACCAAATTTTAAAGGGCCTTAAAACAGAACACCACTAAAAAATCTCCTCTTTTGTTAGACATTGTGTATGCCCTTAACTCATGGATGCATTATACATATTTTATTATGAACTAATAAATATGTACGTGTGGAAGCACTTTTAGACAATAATGATGATAATAATAATGTGTAGTTTTTTCTATAAAATTTGTTTGTTTTTTTATAATTCAATTATAAAATCATGTGTTGACCCATTTGACTTGGATGACTGAATTGATTATCCACCATGTGCATTGAAGAAGGTTTTATTTTTGGGTCAAATTTAAAAAAAAATATTAAAAATATTAGATTCAATTAATAAGGTTTATTGATGAAAATAATAATAATATAAAATATAATGAGAGAAATTGGAAGTTGATATCTTAAAAGTAAGATTTAATAAGAGAGAATTAAATGAGGTGAAAAGTAGTAAGTAGTAAATAGAAACATCAAATTACACTTTTTCAAATGGGCATTTTAGTCAAAAGAAAGATCCAAAAGCTCATTCATACTTTTAATGTAGATATAGATGTGTTTAATTTGCCTATAATTTTTTATAACACTTATTTTTTGTTTAATATGATGAATATACAATATTAGTCATGTGCCTAAATGTTTTTTGCAAAATTTATGCATCTTTTTAGTAATTTTTATTATTTAATTATGACATAAAGGTTAACACATTTGATCTAGAAGTTGAACTATCAAGACTCATCACCAAATAAGAAAACAATTTCTCTTTTTGTTGGTTTTAAATTTTGAATCTCATATTCATCATCAATAAAGGAAATTCTTATTTATCACACATATATTTCTTTAATTTGATTAATGAAATGTGCCTAAATTTTCTACTTTTGGTTTAAAATTTTCATTATTTAGTCATGAATTTAGATGGTTGAATTTCTTAGTTACCACTTGGACGAAATAATGATTTTGTTTTTGATTTGGTTTTGAAAATCATAGGTTTTACATTCTTAAAAGTATTGAACATAGATTTAATTAGTAGAATTTATTAGTGAAAAAATAGCTTAAATATAGGATTTAATGAAAAAAATGGGAGTCAATACTTTGAATATAAAACATAATGAGAGGTGATTAAATGTGGTGAAAAGTAATTGCTAAAATTACATTTTCAACCCTCACAATTAGAGAAAGACTAAATTCACAAATATAGGAATTTTAGTCAAAAAATGTTCCACACCTTCATTTGTACTTTTAAAAGTAGTATAGATAAAAGAATGTTTATTCCATGTGTCATTGGGTTGTTCTGGTAAATACCCTTAGTTCATATAAGTATTATGCATGAGACTACATGATTGTTATAATATGGTCTTAAAATTTCATAACTAGTAGATGTACTTAAGGAAGTCTATTTTGATAAAGTTGCCATTCTGCCCAAGGTAGTGGAGTAGTAGATTTTAGTTGCCTGGGTTGTAACCTAAGGTATGAGAATGAGTGTTTACAAGAAACATTGAATTGGACCAAACCGAGCATATTCTTGGATTTTCTAATAGGTAGGATAAATTGTTGTTGCTTCTAATCCCTAGATTTGATATTGATATTAGATTGAGTATCGAACTTGTCTATCTTTAATATACTAATCAGTGAGATCCTTCTGGGGTCAAATATTTGGGTATGTTAAGACATTCAAGAATGGTATGTTGACTGATGATCAATATGATAAGATCTTTTACTATGTTAAGACATAGAGAACACTTTGTACAACTTCCTCATAGGAGTTCTAAATCTTCCAACTGTAGGATTATTTGATTCCTCAATGAAAGATTCAATGGTGATTGGAAGTTGGATATCATGTCATAAAGACAAAGAGGGAAAATGCCATTCCCTTAATGTAGTGTCAAGTGCTTTTAGCAGAGAGATTGATTACAAGTAATTAATTGGATTGTATTGACTTGGTTATTACATAATGCTGAACCAATAGACTTGGGCCTTTGGTATGGTAAGGTTCCAAGTGATTTTATGTGTTTAGACACTTAATGGGCATAATCTCTTCAGCCCATAACAACTATGATTGAATTAGCGTGTAATGGCTAATTAAAATTTAAGTGGTTAGCTTTACTAACTTATATAAAGCATGTAACATGTTAGCTCTCCCATTAAATAGTGGGTCCCACACCATACAAGTTATAATCTCCTAAATGGATAAATTTTTTTAGAATTAATAGAGTGCTAATGGATAATTAAGAGACTTACATAAGAATCCTAGTCAAACTATGTGCTAAATAAGTCTAGTAAGACTAGGATTTGACTAGTTGAACTGATTCCAATCTAATGACTAATTTAGGAGAGCTTGACTCTCTTTAATCTTATCTTAAATGAGTTAGGAGTTGTAAATATGTTAAGAGAGAGCTTTTGCAGCCTTCCTAAGTCTATAAATAAAGAGGAATTAGAAGGGATCGAACCATGCATGTGTTAGACAGTGTATGCCCTTAGCTTCAATCAGATTGATGTATAAATACATATATTGTAAATGCAAAAAAGTACATTAGTGTTTCATGTCGACATTGGTATGTTTCTATGAAATTATCTCTTAAACTGGACACTTATGACACTCGTGTTAGTGTAGAATATTTTTGGCCATTGGATAGACTTGGAGAGTTTATCCTACCAAGTCTGACATTGATGTGCTGCCAAAGAAGTTGGGGCAGCTTGTCTCAACTGCTAGGGTTAGACCCAAAGCACATGTAATGTGTGTTTGGTTGAAACACCGAACTCGAACTATTTTCTAGTTATACCCTGGACCTTGGAAATTGATGGGCAAAAGTAGAAAGTTACACATAACCCCTAGACTTGATTATGATATTGCACCATGCGTTGGATTGGGTTGTCTTTGATATGCCAATCAGTGAGATCCATTGAGGGTCAAAACCTGGGTATGTTGAGGTAGTCTAAGAATTCATCTGAGTGGGTGATCATAGTGATAAGATTGACCCCTTTGTCGGACAAAGTTAATGATAGGCTTACACTCTCTTTGATGGAAACTTAAACTGCCGGTAGTGGATTTCAATTGTGTTTGAAATTTAGTTTTGCAAAATATATTTATGACATATATTTATTATGTTTTATGTAAAATTTTGCAAAATGTTTTAATTCCTGAGATCCATCCGAGTAGAGAGTGTGACACTGTATCTTATAACCAGGGGAGAGGTCATTCTCTATTGGGTAGTGTTGTAATCATTATGGGCTGAGAGGTTAAGTGTAAGAGACTATTAAGGGATGATAACCTGATGGGTGTTATCTTATTTAAGTCCATTATCCTTGGGTCTTCATAGGATGGCTGAATTCAAGGATCATTTAAGTGTAAATGTTGGGCCCATATTGAGCCCACAGCGATGTGCTTAGGGGTTCACTGTGTTTAATAGTGAATTTAGGCAAGCATTTTCGCAGAGGATGGGCCGAACCCATGTGGACTTATGTGAGGTCATTGTGGGATCCCACACCATACAAATCAGGCCTAAGTTGGCCATGCAACACCCTTAGGTCGTGACCCTTATAGTTAATGGGCTTAAGGCCCATAATTAATAAGATTAATTAAGTTGTCACGTGACATGGGACAAATCTGGGTATGGAGCGCCTAATCTTATAAGAAGATAATGTATATCTGTAATTAAAGTCTAGATCTGACTTAGATATGGAGTATCTCCTAATTAGATTAGGAGATACCTCTATAAGAGATTATAAAAGAGGAGGTGGTAGACCAGTCCAAGACAGCTTCATATTTTTGCAGTTTCTGGTTCTCTCTACATCCTTTTGTCTCCCAGTTTTTTCCCAGTTCGACCTCAGATATCTAGGACTGATATAGATAAGTTTTTCCTCTAAATTTTGCAAGAAAAATTTAGGTGATATCAGGCTCAACTTCCCTAGTTCGACCCAAGCAGATGGGTTGCAGTTTTGTTAAAAACTGTGTTGCTGAACCGACTTCAAAAATACACTACGCCATCTTCAGTGAAGCCTGGTTTTAAGACTGATTTGGGTGTGAACTTCCACCTTTGGAATTTGCATTTGTGGTATCCATATCAGGTATACATCACCCTCTTTGATTGGTTTCAAATTTGGTCCGGTTCAGTGCAAGACCAATCTTGAAAAATGTAGTTTTTCAAAACATAAAGAATTTGATTAATAAAAGGATTAGGAAATTTTTGAAATTTTGCCAAACCATCTTGCATGGTTTGCCCATCCATATGATGGATCCTAACCCTCCTATTAGTGGTATTAGAGCACTAGGTTCAACCCTTGGACTGAACCAAACTGGATTTGAAGCAAAACTCAAATAAACAAGAACTAGTATAGCCAAATTAAGGAGTTATCAAAAATCTCTAAGAATTCGGTTCTCGAAGTTGGTCAATGATCTGAAATTTATATATATATATATATTCTGATATATTATAGAATTATTTTATTATTGATTCTTGAAATCTTGGGATGAAAGTGTGATGGAGATCGAAATCTTGATGGTAGCAAAATTCACATCGAATTTATTAATTTGATTGTGGTATGTAATTAATTATTTTCCTTTTCTAGAACGAATGTATTAGGTTTTTCTTATGTAAGCAATAGAAATTAGGATTTTTGTATTTTTTTTACATCGGAGAAATAATCGGATCTTGTTAAGAAGACATAGATTGTAGATGGAGATCGATTTGTAGATTGCAATTTCGTAAGGATGCGGTTTTTGTCTAGATTGGATTTAAACCATCACCCTATCAGCCTTAGTTATTTATTTCTAATTATATGCTATTTATTTGCTGATATAGTTGTGAATCATAATTTAGAATTTTAGATCATTACTTATGTGAATTTATGCATGTTTTGGACACTAAACCCTAGGTTGATCTGACTTAGTTTTGGTTTAATCTTGTTGGATTGAACCAATGGTTCTATGGGGTCTGATCACAGCCCATTGGAATATGGTTTAAGTGACTTAAAATCATTTTTAGGCCAGGGGTTTGATGGCCCATTGCATAGACCAATTCGTCCCATACTTGAAAACCCCTTTTATGTTATATTTAAGCAAGACTAGCACATTTCAGCATAGACTGCTATATGGGTTGAACTACTTTTTCTAGTTTAGTCCATATACAAAGATAAAATTATTAGGTAATTTGGTCCATTGATGGGCTAATAATGTGTTAATCTAAATGAATATGGGTTTTGCAAGTTTTAAATTGATATGGATCAATTATTTATGTGAATATGATGTGCTGAATGAATGTGATTCGTTTATGGGCCATAAGTGCTTGGCCCATGTATTGACTTATGTGAGTCTCTGCAAAGTTCATGGTTGAATGCACATCATTGCCATGATGCCCATAGATCATTACATTATCTCCCTTTTTGATGGGCCCCCTAGTTAGCTTCCTCCCCAAGAGGAACCTCGCAAGTACCCTAGTCCATTAAGGGCCCATTTGAATATGACTTTATGAAAGTCAGTGGGAGCCAATATGGTATGACCTAAATCTGACTTACAGATTGATATACATGTTCTCTAATGATTAATATAAGTGCAATGAGATAAAAAGCATCATATGATGATTTCTCTAAAGGTCTTTCATCATTAGCACGAAAACATGTTGAATTGGTGAGTGGAGATACAACATAAAATTGGGTTATTCATTTCACTAAGAGAGTTAGTGGGATTGCTTCATGTGATGATAGGAGAGTCATAAACTAGTGGGAGGGGCCTAACCTAAAATGAAAGACTCTTCCATGGTACCTAGGAGCACCCGATATGATGGGTTTGCACTTGCCAGTTAGAAAGGTTTAACCTAAAATGGCAATGAACCTTGTCTAATGGAGGGCAAAGGGAAAACTCATTAGATAGGTTGATATGTGATCCTTTATAGAAAGTGGTGGGGTTATGCAGATGAAACAGTTGACCCTATGCACTTATGTGATTTCTTATATTTCTAGGGACATGAATTGTGTCTTCCTCATTGAGATAGGAGGGAAATCTCAGAGATGAACAAATAAAGATGAAACATAGATAAAAATCCATTTTATGAAAGATAACATGAAACAATATTATGGTCGTAGACTAATTAATCATGCCTTTTATTATTCAGAAATGGTACACAGATAGTTCGCTAAATTGTTAGACAATAATAAATTGAAAGAACCCAACTATGTAGAATGATTTCTTCACCTGAATCTAGTGCTCACGTTAGAGAAATTAGACAAAGTTGCTAAAAACCCAATACCGAAATGTCCAGGTGATAGGGATTTTGAGGCAAGAAGGAGGGAATATCGGGAATGGAAGAGAAAAATTCTCTTGCCCAGTGTTATGTCATAGCCTCCTTGGATAATTTTATCCAGAGACAATTTGACAAAATTGATATCTGCAAAATATACTGGATAGTCTAAAAATCATGTATGAAGAGCAGAATCATTTTGTAAGAGAAAAGGTCCTCAAATTGTTGATGACCATGAGGATGACTGAAAGCCAACCAGTTCATGACCATGTCATATGGATGGTAGGTTGTATAAATGAATTAAAGACTCTTGGTTCCCAACTTGACGATGACACCAAGGCCGATGCCGTATTGAACTTTCTACTCTCATCCTTCAATCAGTTTGTCATGAACTACAACATGAACAATCTAAAAGTTAACATGTATGATCTTAGCAATATGTTATAAAGAACTGAACAAATGATTAAGAAGGACAAGCAGATATCCATGTTTGTTGAAGGTAGAAATTTTGGTAGGAAGAAAAGGAAGGGTAAGAAGAGGCCTCAGAAAAAAGGGAGGCAAACCAAAGAAGTAGAAGAAAGACAAGTCATTTGATGAATGTCATTTCTGCAAGTAGATTGGGCACTGGAAGAGGAATTGTCCTCAATATCTGGAATCTCATAAGAACAAAGAAAGTAATTTCAAATATATTGTAATAGAGACCAATATGTTGGTCACTTCTGCATCCTAGTGTATTAATTCTAGGACTTCTGCTCATGCATGTAACACATTGCAAGGGTTCAAGGAAAGTAGAATGCTGAATGATGACGAGGTTATGCTTTTCTTGGAAATGAATACAACTATTGCAGCTACTACTATAGGAATAGAAGATTTATTTTTTAGATAAGGAATTATTACATTAAAAGATTGCCATTATGTACATTTTCTTAGAAAAAAATTGATTTCAGTTTCTAAATTATGTAAGGATAGTTATTCTATTTAGTTTAGTAATGAGATTACAATTAAATTGAATAAAAAATTCCTTACTTATAGAGAACTTGAGAATGATCTTTATGTTCTCCATCATTCTCTAGAAACAAATGTGACTAAAACTGTATTGGAACACATCCCCCAAAAAAGAATATGTGATACAGTTAATCCCACGTACTTGTGGCAATACGGACTTGGCCATATTAATATAGAATGTATCACAAAATTGGTGAAGGATGATCCTCTAGATTTTCTCATTATGGAAGATCTACCAACTTGTGAAACTTGCCTCCAAGGCAAGATGGCAAAAAGGCCATTTATAGATAAGCCTCAAAGAAATATGAGCACACTTAACCTTATACATATTGATGTATGTGGTCCCATGAATGTTAGAACACAGAACAAATACTGTTATTTCATAACTTTCACCAATGATTATTCCTGGTATGTTTACGTGTACCTAATGAGACATAAGTCTGAATCCTTTGAAAGGTTCAAGGATTTTAAACAGGAGGTCGAGAAACAATTGGAAAGACAGATCAAAACCCTTCGATCAGATTGAGGAGGTGAATATCTCTCCGGCGAATTCAGGGACTATTTAAAGGACAATGGGATTGTATCACAATTATCTCCTCCTATTACACCACAATTAAACAGTGTGTCAGAGAGAATAAATCAGACTCTATTGGATATGGTCCGATCATTCCTTGTCCATTCAGAGTTATCCATATACTTTTGGGGGCATGCATTGGAAACTGCAATTTACATGTTGAACTAGGTTCTGACCAAGTCAGATCCTAAGACTCTTTATGAGCCATGGACCGACAAGAAATCAAGTGTAAGACACTTAAATATGGGGTTGTCCAATACACGTCAAAAAGACAAGTGTAAACAAATTGGAATCCAAAACCAGCTGCTACCTATTTGTAGGCTACCCAAGGACTCCATAGGTACATTTTCTATGACCTACAAGAACAAAAATTATTTGTTAGTCAAAATGTCCGCTTCTTGGAGGAAGACTATATTTTGAACAATTATCATTAGGAAGTTGTTCTTGATGAAGAGAGCTCAGGAGTAGTGGGAGATAACCTATAGATTCTAGATAATAATGTCCATCTTAAAAGATCTACTCGGGTTTCTAAACCTCTAGTTCGTTACGACTATGATCAAGAAAGTTTCTTGATGTAAGCTACGGACAGTGAAGAAGATCTCATGACTTATATAGAAACTATGTTGGACATAGACTCCCTGAAGTGTATAAATTCCATGAAAGTAGAGGTGGACCCGATGAAAGCAACAGAGTCTGGACTCTCGTAGACCCGCCCCTTGGGGTAAAAGCAATCGGTTGCAAATTGATCTACAAGAAGAAGAAGGGCCCTGATGGAAAGGTTAAGACCTATAAAGTTCGACTTGTAGTAAAAGGGTACACTTAGAAAAGAGTCTATTATGAGGAAAGATACTAGTCTATGGCCACGCTTCTAGAAGCTAGAACATCTGATTTGACTCAATAGTCAAATAGTTTGATTTTGAGTAGAACTCAGATGAACCCTATGTTTGCAGAAAGAAAGTGGGAGATAGTGTTACATCTATATGTAGACGACATTCTATTCATTGGAAATGATGTAGGGATGTTGATTATGGTGAAAGTATGGCTTTCGCAATAATTCTCCACGAAAGATCTTGGAGAAGTTTCTTATATCTTGGAATTTCGACTCTATAGAGATAGATAGAAGGAGATAATTGGATTATCCCAATCTCCTTACGTTGGCAAGATTGTGAATAGATACAACATGCAGAACTCCAAGAAGGGATTTGTTTCTTTTAGGCATAGAGTCACTTTCTCCAAAGGAATGCCACCTAATACCTCTGAGGAGATAGAGGACATGAGAGAGGTTCTTTATGCCTCAACCGTAGAGAGTATCATGTATGCTATATTGTATATTCGATCAGACATTGCTTAGGTTGTTAGTGTTGTAATTATATATAAATCTTACCCAGGACAAGAGCATTGGACTGTTGTGAGAAACATACTAAAGTACCTATGGAGGACTAAAGACTATTGTCTAGTCTTCAATGGTAGTTCACTATAGATGGTCGGGTATACTGATGCCAAATTCTAGCCTGACCCAAATGATAGAAAATCTGTATCTAAATACTTTTGGACCCTACATAGTAAGAAAAATAGTCCATGATCGAGGCCAAGAACATTGCCGTAAGTGAGGTTGCCTAATAAGTAGTATGGATGAAAAAATTCGTCTTAGGATTTGGAATCCTACCATATCACCCATTCCACTATTGTGTGACAACACTAGATCTACGAGAAATTATTGGTAGAGGGGACATCCAGATTAAGAAGGTAGTATCAGCGAAGAATGTGGTAGATTCGTTGACTAAGCCGCTAACAGAGAAAGTGTTTAAGAAACATGTGGATAGTATGAGACTGGGGCTTGTACCCGATTGGACCTAAGTGCAAGTGGGAGTTGTTATATAGTGTATACCCTTAGCTCCAATCAGATTGATGTACAGATACTTTTATTGTAAATGAATAAAAGTACATTATTGTTTCATGTTGATATTGGTATGTTTCTGTGAAATTACCCCTTAAACAGGACACTTATAAGACTTGTGTTAATTTAGAATGTTTTCAGCCATTGGATAGACTTGGGGAGTTTATCATGCCCAAGGCTAACGTTTATGTGTTGCCAAAGAAATTAGGGCAGCTTGTCTCAGCTGCTAGGGTTAAACCCAAAGCACATGCAGTGTATGTTTGGTTGAAACACTGAACTCAGACCATTTTCTAGTTATGCCATGGACCTTGGAGATTGATGGGTAAAACTAGAAAGTTACACATAACCCCTAGACTTGATTATGGTATTGCAGTAGGTGTTACACATATGCCAATCAGTGAGATCCACTGAGGATCAAAACTTGGGTATGTTGGGGTAGTTTGAAAATTCACTTGAGTGGGTGATCATAGTAATAAGATTGGCCCCTTTGCTAGACAAAGTGAATGATAGGGCTTACACTCTTTATAATGAAAAGTTAAACTACTGACAATGGATTTCAACTATATTTGAGATTTGGTTTTGCAAAATATATTTATATGATATATATATATATTATGTTTTATGAAAAATATTTGCAAAATGTTTTAATTCCCAGGATCCATTCAAGCAGAGAGTGTGACAATGTACCTTGCAGCCAGGGGAGAGGCCGTTCCTTGTTGGGAAGTGTTGTAATCATTATTGACCGAGAGGTTAAATGTAAGAGACCATTAAGGGCTGATTACTTGATGGGCTTTATCTTACTTAAGTCCATTATCCTTGGGTCTTCATAGGATGGCTGAACTCAAGGATTATTTAAGTGTAAATGTTGGGCCCATATTGAGTCCATATTGATGTGCTCAGGGGTTCACTGCATTTAGTAGTGAATTCGGGCAAGCCTTTTCATAGAGGCTGGGTCGAACCCATGTGGACTTATGTGAAGTAATTGTGGGGTTTCAAGCCATAAAAATTAGGCCTAAGTTGGCCGTGCAACACTCTTAGGTCATGAGCCTTATAGCTGATGGGCCTAAGGCCCATAATTAATATGATTAATTAAGTTGTCATGTGACAAGGGGAAAATCTAGGTTTGGATCTGGGTATGGAGCACCTAATCTTATAAGAAGATGAGGTATATCTATAATTATAGTCCAGATATGATTTATATCTAATTAGGAGATATCTCCATAAGAGATTATAAAAGGAGAGGGGGCTAACTAGTCCAAGACAACTTCGTATTTTTGTACTTTCCAGTTCTCTCTGCACCCTTTTGTCTCTCAGTTTTTTCCCAGTTCGACCTCAGCTATCTAGGATTGATATAAATTTGTTTTTCATCTAAATATTGTAAGAAAATTTTAGGGGATATCAGACTCAACTTCCCTAGTTCGATCCAAGTAGTTGGGTTGCAGTTTTGCCGAAAACTGTGTTGCTAAACTGGCTTTAGGAATACACTGTGCCATCTTTAGTAGAGGTTGGTTTTCAGATTGATTTGGTTGTGAACTTCCACATTGGGATTTGTGTTTATGGTATCCGTATCAGGTATAAATCTCCTTCTTTGATTGGTTTCAAATCTGGTCTGGTTCAATGCAAGATAGATATTGAAAAATGCAGTTTTTCAAAACATAGAGAATTCAATTCCTAAAAGGATTAGGAAATTTTTGAAATTTCACCCAGCCATCTAGCATGGTTCGGCCATCTACATGATGGATCCTAACCCTCCCAATAGCATGTTCACCCTACTAGTTGAATTCAATCCCACCCTTGTAAGACATTTAGACTAGGGTTTTGAACCCCATTCGATCAGACCTTTTATCCATTCTTTCTAGTACTAATTCAGATCTGTTTTGAGTTAAAAATATCACCAAAAAACATGAGAAAAGTCAGACCATTGTACATTTTGGAAAAGAAATCCAAGGCTGAAAAGATAGAATTGCACCATCTTCAACTTGTTGTAGTGTTACCAAGAAGATTCAAGCTTGTGTATGTGCAATTTTAGCATTAGGGTTCACCCTACTAGTTGAATTCAATGAAGAAAGGGTTAGGATACATTATATGGATGGCCAAACCATTCTAGATGACTAGTTGCAAGGTGTAAGGTGCAATGTCACACTCTCTGCTCGGATGGATCTCAGGAATTAAAACCTTTTTGCAAATATATATATATATATATATATATATATATATATATATATTATTTTGCAAAATCAAATCTCAAACACAGTTGAAATCCACTGCCGACAATTTAGGTTTTCATTAAAGAGAATATAAGATCTGTCATTCATTTTGTCCGACAAAGAGACCAATCCTATCACTATGATCACCCACTTAGATGAATTCTCAGATTGACCCAACATACCCAGGTTTTGACCCTCAATGGATCTCACTGATTGGCATATCAAAGACAAACCAATCCAATACTTAGTGCAGTACCATAATCAAGTCTAGGGGTTATGTGTAACTTTCTACTTTTGCCCATCAATCTCCAAGGTCTAGGGCATAATTGGAAAATGGTTTGGGTTCAATGTTTCAACCAAACACACACTACATATGCTTTGGGTCTAACCTTAGCAGTTGAGACAAGCTGCCCCAACTTCTTTGGCAGCACATCAATGCCAGCCTTGGTAGGATAAACTTCCCAAGTCTATCCAATGACTAAGAACATTCTAAACTAACACGAGTTTCATAAGTGTCCAGTTTAAGGGGTAATTACACAAAAACACACCATTATCAACATGAAACAATAATGTACTTTTATTCATTTACAATTAATGTATCTGTATATCAATCTGATTGGAGTTAAGGGAATACATTGTCTAACATTCAATCTCACATTTGTGAGACATTTAGACTAGGGTTTTGAACCCCCATTTCACCAGACCTTTTATTCATTCTTTCTAGTACTAATTCGTATCTGTTTTGAGTAAAAAATATCACCCAAAAACATGAGAAAGGTCGGACAGTTGTACATTTTGGAAAAGAAATCCAAGACTGCAAGGATAGAATTGTACCACCTTCAACTTGTTGTAGTGTTACTAGGAAGATTAAACTTGGGTATGTGAAATTTCAGCATTAGGGTTCTATGAATTTTTGAAATTCTACCTTTCTAGTTGCTGGGATTTTTGGCACAATATGATCATCGGATGAATTTTTTAAATTCTACCTCTCAATGAAAAAAGAGGTATGAAATCAATACCTTGGTTCCCAAGAGGCCCTTGTTTGAATCCAAAACATTGATGTTCAATGGGACTGATTCAGAGAAAGTTCTATTAAAAGGGGATTAAAAAAAGAGAATAAAGTTGGTACTTTACCTAATGGAGTTGTTGGTGAGAAGGGAAATCAGTGGAGACCCAGGTGGTCAATGCCAAAACTAGAACAATTATTTGATGCAATTGATACAATGGATAGAATACTCAGAACATCAAAATCAAAACAAACAATAAAACAAAGAAATGTTGATAAATCCACTGCCCATCATCAAGTATAGTGTAAAGATTAAACTAATATTTTACCTCCTAATAGTTTGAGAAAGAAAATGATGCAATGGATAGAATACTCAAAACATCTATATAAACTAATATAGATGATTTTGCTTGAGAAGAAGTGAGAGATTGAGAAGAAATCCAATTGCATGCAAACTAGTAGTTTCTAAAGGCCATCTATGTATATGTTAACCTCATCTAAAATGATGGTCTAGATAAGCAAGGGTTTCAGAGGCAGACTATGTTTTGGGCTCAATTGTAATATCCTCGGAGGTTTAGACACTTGGTGTCTACTTGTATCATCCACAATGTCTTGTTGTACTGCTTTCTCTTAATCTTATTAATATCTTTTTTTGAGTTTCTGGTAAAAAACAAAGAACAAAATTCTAGGATGATTTTAAACAAATCTTTTTCTCTTCTCTATGATCTTTTTCCAAGGGAACGAATGAAATAATACAAAGTTATACAGTTGGAAACGTCTTGGCAAGAAAATTGGAATGTGCGAATGGAGGAAAGAGATAGAGATGTGGATTTTGGAATGTTTTCTAATCCATTACATGATGAGTTGGTGGGTTAATGAGAGGTACTTGAGATGCTTGCCACGTGTCTCAATGAGAAGCTTGGGTAGGGAAAAAGGAGAGAGAGTTAAGGAGAATGTAGGAAGGGGGTTGGAAGAAAGGAGAAGGCCATGTGACGTGGACTACCTTCTAGCCTAGGTCTTCATTTATTAAAAACAATTGTTCAGAGTGTACAATATATTTAGTTAATTCTTGTCTCATTTTTTCTTGAAAATATTGAAAATTGCAAAAAAAAAAAAAACCATGCCTAATTTGTGATTAATTTCGATTAACATGATTTTTTAGATGAGTGACAATATGTTTAGCCAAATGACCAATACCACCCTTTTTGCTATAACTAAAATCACTCTAACATCTAATGCAAATAACTCTTTTTTCTTTTCCTTGAGAGTTT
Organism: Nelumbo nucifera; assembly: GCF_000365185.1. Next base: position 185,923 of record NW_010729191.1, read on the forward strand.
CTATATTAAACATTTCCCAGAATGGGTTGGACTTTTTCTTTCCCTTAGAAGCAGTACTAGGGATAGATCCAGCAATAGTATCAGCCAAGAACACTAACATCCATATCAATGTTGTCGTATTGACTATACATCCTTGAAGCTAAACATGTTAGGAAAGGGATTTTGAGAGGAACCGACTATTTTTAAAAAATTGTAGTATTAAAAGCAATGAAAATTAATAGCAACTTACTTCAACTTGATTGCAAATAATGAAGCTCTTAAGCCTTCTAAATTGCTAATTTGAGATACTTGAGCAACCCTTCTTGTTGAAATTTAAATAAAGTTGAGAATCAGGGACTAAGGATAAAAAAATTTATAGTATAAGGGTGTTTGGAAGAGTATATGAGAGTATGAGAATTGGTATGATAAGAATGGAAGAGAGTAAGAGTATTTATAAGAATTAGAATTAAATCAACCAACCAAAATACCCTTAAAATTAGTTGTTCTGTAATTTTTGGGCAGGGTATTTTAGTCTTTCACAAAGTTAATTATTACTTTATCAAAATGTATACCAAATTAACTATTATATAGTTGTTGGGGACGTTATTGTCATTTTCTTCTCCCCAAAGAACCTAAACTAGTTATTTATAATTGTTGGGGGATTAATGTGAAATCCCCCAAAAAATAAAAAATAGACATTGAAAACCCCCCAATGGCCAAAATTTACTTGTTTACATTACTCTTTAAAACATGGCATCATGGGCAATTTCAATTAACCAAAGCCAACGTCCACACGCAACGTTGCACCTACATCCTTCATTTTTAGATAAATTAAAATTCAGATTTGAGATTAATCTCAGTCTCAAGTCTCAACACCGCTTGCATCATATATATGCATCCATTTATCCATTTCAAAATCTGGTTCACGATGACACTGTGGAGTCCCTCCGGATCACCCACCAACGAAATACGTTCCAATACCCTATCAATATGATCTGACACTACACATTTCATGTATCTTGTTGGTAGGGTGTTGGAACGTGTTTTATTGACAGGAGATCCAACTCAAACACCGTGGGATGTCTTCAGAGTTCAGACCAGATCAATTCGAATGCCAATGTTGGAATTGGAACAGCTACTTGGCAAGTAAAGGCACAGCCTTCAATCTTATGGACTCGACGTGCAAGACAATAACAACGGTATGAATAAAATCTAGGAATTCGTATAGGCAACTCACGGAGCACGCCCTACAACATATCACTGTTGTGGATTGGGAACATCTCCCCATGACAGTCATGTATGGGAGATGTTCACAATGAATTGGGATATACTCATGTATTGGAGATGTTCATAATGAATTGGAATATACTTCTTACATAGCGCTCCTCACACCAACCTGAATCACATTCCACCGTGTATTTAGAGCATCTCCCATGAATAATAACATGCAAGTACGAGAGATGTTTTCGATGTGCGGTTGGAACATGTGATATCAATGTGAGGAGCAGATCTAAACTTGTTTGCTATGCACCAAAGTGATGTGTTGTGGGGTGCCCATCTAAACTCAAAATCTAGTACTATACCAACTGCTATCAACCAACTATATACTCCGGATGTGTCTGAGTAAAAGAAAAATTTATACTCGAACAGGTGAACTGGGATATCTCCTCACACTGACCTCATAGCCACATTCCACTGTGTATTGGAAACATCTCCCATGAATAACTACATATGAGAGATATTTCTGATGTGTGGCTAATACATGTTGTGAGGAGCAAATCCAAACCCAGAGTTTGGATTTGCTCCTCACAAGCACGCCTCACAGTGCATCATAGCCATGTATGTGTTGTTATCATTCATGGGAAGATGTTCTCAACGCATGTTTGTGATGCGTTGTGAGGCACACTTTATGTGGAACAGATTTGATCTCCAAACAGGTAGTCATCGGAGAATCTGGATCTGCAGTGCTACCCACACCACACCTATCATCTAGGGGCTAACAACTCTCATTTTGGCTACAGAGTGGAGATCAAATTCGTGCCTCACAAATGCCCCACATGCACATCTCAACATGCATTGGAAACATCTCACAAAGTTGTTAGTGGGAGATATTCCCAATACATGGTTTGTTAGATAGTTATGCCCTTTAGTTCCAATCAGATTGATGTACCTTTTTGACATTTAATATAAATGAATAAAATTACATAATTGATTCATGTCATTGTGGTGTGTTTTTATGTGATACCCTTAAACTGGACACTTAATGAGACTCGTGTTAGTTTAGAATCTTCACAGCCATTAGATAGATCTGAGGAGATTTATCCTGCCAAGGCTGACACTGATGTGCCGCCAAATTGGTTGGGGTGGCTTGTTTTAGCTGCTAGGGTGAGACCTCAGGTACATGCAGTGTGGATTTTCCTGAAACCTTAAACTAGACCAAAATTCCAGTATTGCCCTAGACCTTGGATATAGATGGGCAAAACCGGAATGTTACACCTGACCCCTAGACTCGATTATGATACTGCACTAGGTGTCGGATTGGGCTGTATTTGATATGCTAATCAGTGAGATCCTTAGAGGGGGTCAAAACTTGGGTATGTTGGGACAGTCCAAGAATTCATTTGAGTGGGTGATCATAGTGACAGGATTAGCCCATTTGATGGACAAAGTGAATGATCGGGGATGCACTCTCTCTGATGGAAACCTAAACTGCTGGTAGTTGATTTCAATCGTTGAAATTTGTTTTGCAAAATATATTTATATA
>NW_010729191.1:188740-208927 GCF_000365185.1 Nelumbo nucifera
GTAGCACTGTACCTTGCAACCGAGGGAGAGGTCCTCTCTTGTCAGTAGTGTTTGATCATTATGGGCTGAGAGGTTAAGTGTAAGACCATTGAGGGTAATACCTGATGGGCTAATCTTGTATCTACCCACAGTCCTTGGGTTTTTATAAGGTGGCTGGACCCAATGACCATTTAGTGTAAATGTTGGGCCCGTTAAGAGCCCATGGTGATGGACTCAAGGGTTCACTGTCTCCTACAGTGAATTCGGCCAGGCCTTGTAACAAAGGCTAGGTTGAACCCATGTGGCTGATGTGTAGAACAATGTTTGGGTCCCACGCCATATAAGGATAGCCAATTGGGTAGTAGGTTAAGAGGTTAAGTGAGCACATAGACTTAATGAGCCTAAAGCCCATTCGAACTGGCTTAATAAGATTAATTAAATAATGGGCAGTTCTAGGATTTGGATCAGCTGATAGGATAAGGGATTATCCCTATCCACTCAAAGAGTCCAGATCCAAATAAAGATTTGGATCAGGAAACTCTTAATTAGATTAGGAAGGCTGATCTTTATCTGTAGATAAGATAAGGGATTATCCTTATATCTTAAAGAGAGTCCAAATCCAAATACAAGATTTGGATTAGGAAACTCCTAATGGGATTAGGAGAACCTCTCTTTAAGGCTATAAATAAGAGAACAGGGAGGACCTCTGAACACATCTTATAGTTTGCTGAATTGAGAGAGAAGACAATATACAGTTCGATTGCTTATGTTTTCTGCTCTTGTTCTTTTCTGCTCTTTCCGCCCTACCCAATTCGATCTCCACCAGTAGAAGTGATGAAGAACGGTTCTTGATGTTGCCTTTTGCTAGAAGAGGCCATATGAAGTCGTGCTCACCAGCCCTCCATCATATTCTTGTTGAAGAATTCGGTTCTTGCTGAATAACCGTCCTGCTGATTTTGTTTCACCTCACACCGTGTCATTTTCGATGGAAGCAGCCTTTGGTTTTCTCTCCTTGGGCGTGAACACCTTCATTGGGAGTTACTGTTACTCCGTATCAGGTAAATCCGTCTCCTACATTTTTGGTTTCAGATCTGGTTTGGTTTGTTTCAAGATTGATCATCGAAAATGCAGTTTTATAAAATAGGGAATGTGATTCCCACATAGGAGAGAGAAATTTTTGAAATTTCGCCCAACCTTCCTATAGGGTTCGGCCATCCATATGATGGATCTCTCATCCCTTCATGGTTGGGATATGCTGTGGGGCACCTTCAGTGGGGTGTAGATGTAAATTCTGCAAGGTGCAGGGGAGGGTTCTTATTTATTAGGGTAAATTACAAAGACCCCCTTGTACTATGGGGTTAGTGACAAAGTCCCCCATGAACTTTAGCCATTAGACAAAGACCCCCTTGGTCGTTAAGTCAAATGACGAAAAGCGTTAAATTACCAAAATGACCCACTAAACCTTTTCTATTTTCTTTTTTCTTGCTCTTTTTCTCTTAAAACCTATTTAACTTAGGGAATGGATATCTGGTCTTGCAGAGTGATTTTGTTTGTTTTAATTGCTAGTTATCTTCCCTTCCATGATCAAAACATCATGGCCATGTACAAGAAGATTTACAAGGGTGAGTTCTGGTGCCCTTGCAACCTGATTTCCTTTGGACCAGTGCAACTTGATAACTAGAACAACTTATTTTCCTTGTATCAACTAGACCAGTTGATTTAGGTTGCATGCAACTACCACTACCTCAATAGCTCTAGCAACTGCCACTGACCTTGGACCGGACACAACTTTGAACAACACCCCCGTCTTAAGCCCAGCGAAGACACTATTAATAACATCATTGGTATCTCTGATAGAAATTATTCCACTCTCCGAACCAACGTATAACAACCAATCACGCCAACACGATTACTGAATTTCCTGTCAAAGTGACCTGACGCATTGAGAACCCGATTGATGCGAAGTTTCAACGTGTCACCTTCTTCCGAAGCCTTTACACATGGAACATTCGCTCTTGGTACTAAGATTCTCCGGCAAAATGTAGCCATGGTCAAGGTAGCCCAAAGTGCTAGCGGGAGGCATACATTTGATTTTTATGTCCTCAACGTGTCCCCTCAAGGCCAACCTAAAACCCCCCCAACCTGGTATTCTCGTTTCCGTTGATGAGCACGTTTAACGATTAATGTCCCTATGAATGACTAGCGGGTTCGAAGAATGTAGAGTCTCAACCGATGTGAGGAGAAATGGTAAAATATATAAATCTGGTCTGGTCAGTTAGTAATCATTTTCCTTCTTTTTGAGTTTCACTCCACATATCATGATTATGGCCTTGATGTTGTCTTTTGGTTAAGTCTTCTAATTCATCCTTTTTCCCATCTTTGTCATAAAGGGGTCCCCTTTATTCCGTTAATGTTCTCCATTGAATGTTTCAAAATCATTGTTTTTATTGTAGCCATTGTTAGATAGTGTATGCCCTTAGCTCAAATCAGCTTGATGTACATTATGACATTTATTGTAAATGAATAAAAGTGCATATTTGATTTATGTTATATGGTGTGGTTTTATGTAATACCCTTAAACTGGACACTTATGAGACTCATGTTAGTTTAGAATATTCATAGTCGTTGGATAGACCTGGGGAGGTTCATCCTAGCAAGGCTAACACTAATGTGCTACCAAGTGGGTTGGGGTGGCTAGTCTCAGCTGCTAGGGTGAGACTTGAAGCACATGTAGTGTGGGTTTACTAGAAACTCTAAACCTGACTATTTTCTAGTTATGCCCTGGACCTTGGAGACAGATGGGCAAAATTGGAAAGTTACCTCTCACCCCTAAACTTGATTATGGTACTACACTAGGTGTTGGATTGGACTGTCTTTGATATGCCAATCAATGAGATCCTTAGAGGGGGTCAAAACCTAGGTATGTTGGGGCAGTCCGAGAATTCACCTGAGTGGGTGATCATAGTGACAGGATTAACCCCTTTGTCAAACAAAGTGAATGATCGGGGAATGTAGTCTCTCTGATGGAAACCTAAACTACCGGTAGTTGATATCAAACTTGTTGAGATTTATTTTGCAAACTATATTTATATAGAGATATACATATATATTATGGTTTCACAAAATGTTTGCAAAAATGTTTTAATTCCCGGGATCCATGTGAGCAGAGAGTGCAACACTGTACCTTGCAACCAGGGAGAGGTCCTCTCTTGTTGGGTAGTGTTTGATCATTATGGGCTGAGAGGTTAAGTGTAAAACCATTTAGGGCTTTTGCCCGATGGGCTAATCTCACATCTGCCCACAGTCCTTGGGCCTTTATAAGATGGTTGGACCCAATGACCATTTAGTGTAAATGTTAGGCCCATTAAGAGCCCATACTGATGGACTCAGGGGTTCACTATATTCTGTAGTGAATTTGGCCAGGTCTTGTAACAAAGGCTAGGCTGAACCCATGTGGCTTATGTGGAGATCAATGATAGGGTCCCATGCCATACAAAGAGAGCCAAGATAGCTAGTATTAAAGAAAGTGAGCCTGAAAGCTTAATGGACCTAAAGCCCATTTCGAACTGGGTTAATTTGATTAATTAAATAATGGGCAAATCTAGGTATGGAACAACAGATAAGATAAGATGATAACTCTTATCCACTTAAAGAGTCCAGATCCAAATAAAGAGTTGGATTAGGAAATTTCTAATTGGATTAGGAGAAGTTGATCCACTGGTCTACAAATATGATAAGGGATAAGCCTTATCACTTAAAGAGTCCAGATTCAAATAAAGATTTGGATTAAGAAACTCCTAATCAGATTAGGAGGTTAACTCTTTAAGGATTATATAAAATGAGGAGGGTGAACTGGAAAAATGTTACATAATTTCATAGTTTTCTGCATTCAGTTCTCTCTCCCTCTGCTCTTGCCACCCTACCCTGTTCAATCTCCAATTCTTTGAGTGATAAAGATTGGATCTTGATATTGATTATTGCTGGAAGAGTCAATCTTGAAATTGTGCTCACATCCCTGCTTGATTCTTACTGAAGAATCTCTTTGCTGATCTTACCTCACCCTAAACTGTGTCATTTTCAGTGGATAAAGGATTTGGTAACCTCTTTGGGCATGAGCACCTACATTGGGAAGGGCTTTTTGCGTAGAATTCCGTATCAGGTATTCCTCTCCCTATTCTTGGTTTCAGATTTGGTCCGATTTGTTTCAAGAATGAACATTGAAAAATGCAATTTTTCTAAATCAGGGAATAAGATTCCTAGATGGGAGAAAGAAAATTTTGAAAATTTTCCCAGCCACCCTACATGGTTCGGCCATCCATATGATGGATCTCCCATCCCTTCAGCCATTTCACCTAACTTCAATGGAGAAGACAATGAACAGTACAAAAAGGATAGTTTGGACATTTAAAAAACTTTAAACAGTTAGATGAAAATTTTTTCAAAGTTAAACTAACAGAATGTTAACGGAAGGGGGTCTTTGTTACAAAAAAAATGTACAAGGGGGACTTTGTCACTCACCCCATAGTACAACAGCGGACTTTATAATTTACCCTATTTATTAATCTGGCTAGCAAGTGTAGAGCAACCTTTGGGCACTAACAAATGGGCCATTTGGCAAGTTTTTTTTAGATATTCTGGCAGACCTGACAGTTAAAAGATGATATGAACTTTTGCATTAAGATCTTAACAACTGAAAGACTGTTTGGAATGCTTCTTTCCAAGACATTAAAAAAAAAAAGTGAAAAAACTCCATTTGAAGCTTTTCGAAAATAACCTAAAATGGGCTTCTCGCATCTTTTCGACAATTAGATCTTTTTCCAACCAAACAAAAAAACAAAAAACAATCTGTTAAACTTCTAAAAAACCAACAACCTACACAAAAGGACACATCAAACGGGGCCCTAGCTTTAACAATTCCATACCGTATTTACAAATTCCAAATTTCCAATAGAATGACCAAAAAACCAAGAGTTCACTCCTACAAGACTACCCCCCACGTCCCATAGCACATCACAGTCGTATATTGAGAACATCTCCTGATGATAATACCAAGAATGATGATGTCATCATCGAGAAATGTTCCCAATACATATTGAAATCAGCCCCCAATATAATTTCCCACATCCCACTGCACATCCCCGCCATGCATTAGAAACATCTCCCGATGATGCCTCATCATATTTAGTATTATCATCGGAAGATATTCCCAATATATGGCAGGGTTGTGCTGCAAGATGTCGTGGGGGGCTGATTTGAACTCCCAATACACAGCGGAGATGTGCTGTGAGACATTGTGGGGCAGTCTTGTGAGGGGCTGATTCGTCATCGAAAACCAACTGGTACTGGTATTATTTTAATTTTTATAGAAAATTGTATATCTGGCATGAATCATATTCATGCGAAAAAAATGGTATATCTGACGATGATCACAAATCTTTTGATACACAAAAGACGGCCATCCAATCAAAGCCACTCACTTGAAAGGTTTTAAACCACGGCCAGGATTCAGTCCACCCCTAGGGCCGAGCTAAGATTTCTAGGAGGTGGACTGAACGGCTAAAACCCCTAATAATCTAAACCCCATCACCCGGTTGGATTGATTGATTATACAGTTAAGCCACCGAAAATTTGAAATGTCGCAAAGACTCGGACCGTTCATCAAACCAGAATGGGCCACCTAATCAGATAGTCACGGGTCCAGCAGTTCAACCACTGGCTTGACCCAGCAACCTATAACATGTATATTTGTCTGTCGATTATGATAGTCATTTTTCATTCAGGTGATCAAGGGTTCAAATCTTGCAAACCATTTTTGACAAACCATGTTTATAAATTGAATTCGGATATCGGATTTTCTATTCGGATTCAAATTCGGATATTGCCTGATCCGATTCAAATTCAGTCCGTTTACACCCCTACATGTTTATGTTAATGGAAAAAGGACGTATATATTTTGCAGCAAAGAGAAGCAATACAAATAAGCACAAATGGTGTGTGATGAATGAATTGCTCTCATTACAAGTTCACAGCAATATTAAATTTACATTCCTACATGTTTATGTAAAAAAGACGTGTATATTTGCAGCAAAGAGAAGCAACACAAATAAGCACAAATGGTGTGTTATGAATGAATTGCTCTCATTACAAGTTCACAGTAATATTAAATTTACGAGCTAGGCATGGCAAACTGCATACTAGAAATGATAGTTCATTGCAAACTATATATGGAACACAATGTTGTTACTAACTCAAAATTATGGTTTCTTGATGAAAAAAAATAAAGATACTAGCATATTAAAAGCAGTTAACAAAGCTTCATCCTCACTTCCTACATGTACCAAACTCTACATTGCAGACAATTGTCACTCGGTCATTACAGGCTTATTCTCACTTGCTTTTGGCTTGTGCTCCTTTGGCTTTTGGTCTTCTGTTTTCCTGCAAATACCGAAAATCATGTCCAACAATGAGAAGCAATCCAACAACGCCAAAACGCTTGAAGTTTGTAAGTAGGAATATGCAGGTGTATCCTTTGAGTGGTGGGAAAACAGAGAGGGTATATGTGCAAATCCATCAGTACACTTGCGGCAAGATAATCAATTAGGGAAACAAGAGTGAACCCACTGTCAAGATTCCAACAATCTCATGGAATAAACAGGTAAGGGTATAGGTTGAAGATTGCACTAATGTCTTTATTCCTGAAAACTACGAGAATGGGAACTGTATCACAGATCCCTGAATACAACTATCCAAAACATGGTTCAAACTTGTGAAAACACCCTAAGTTTTACTGAATGAGGGGAAAAGAATAAGTTAACCTAAAGGGATCTTGATGGCTGTGTGGGTGGGGGGGCAGTTCCTAATTCAAGGGATTTACATAGCTTAAATACTTATGGAACATATAGGAGACCTGGGAATGATACCCCAAAAAATCAGTACAAATTGGTGACTCCCTTCCCTGTCCATTTAATTTTATGGAATGAGGAGAAGATCAAGTGAAACTGAGGAGAAGAGGCCTTGATAAAGGATTTAGCTTAGATAGTCAGGGAATATATGGGAGGAAACAAATTTAAGACAGTTCTTCACACAGTTTCCATGGTCAGAGTCTCGATTTTAAATTGACTTGGAGAGTTCTTTGTGATACTTATACCATCTCCTCCTATGGAGGCTTCTCAAACCTCACAATGAATATCAACTATCATAATTAATTTTCTAAACACTTCATTCTTAATTTTATTGACAGCAAATAGTTTAGACTTGTACTTCAGTTCTACTCATATTTCAACCGATAGTACTTTTCTTATTAGGGAAAAAGGAAAAGGTGAAAAAACAAATTTAACGCAAGCCCTTGTTAAGCATGAGCATGCACAACGACACAATCAGACAAAATAAAAATAATGTTGGTGGAATAAATGGTTAACCATATATTCTGAAGACAGCACTGCAGAAGGTAATGCAATTACATGATCTGCCAAACCTAAGGCTTGTCCAAGACAGATACCTCATCCCCCCTAAAGTCTATGCAGCATTGCCTTTGTGAAGGATAGATTAACAAGCATTTTATACTATCCACTAATGATACATGACCAATTTTAAATCATTAATTTATGGAATAAATTATGTGTGTATAATAGTTTCAGCAAATCAAGGACACAATATAAAAAATTAGAAATCAGGTAACATCATAGTTGTCAAGGCGATGCCTAGGCGACAAGGCACCCTTGGAGTCTCTTTTCACCCAGTCACCAAGCAGTCTTGTATACCGTCCTGTAAAATACTTTGATATTGTTATTTTTTTGAGATTATATTATAAAATAGACATTATTAAAACAAAAATATCCATTTTTTGTGTTTATAAACTAATTTCTTTTTATTATTTTCTTATTTGTTAGGGTTTAATCAACACAAACATTGCTAACTGCTGTGTTGAACCCTCAAAGACTTCAGAATCTGACCAAATATGTAAGGGAAGAACTTCAAATTTTGTCTAATCAACACATTTCTTCTTCCACCTTTTATTTTCTTCTTTTCCTATAACAAAAATAGGGGTTCAGCCCCTATGTTATTGAATTTTTTTCCTTCTTTTTCTTCTTGTAAATATGTTGATTTTCCAGACTTAAACATGAAATTTATAATTTTCTTATGAAAATCCTGGATAGTTATTAGCGAAAGATGGTTATAGAACCTAGGGAACTACCCTAGGATATGTGGCTTTTACTTAAAAAAACAGAAAAATATGGACAGGCCCAATGCAGATATCTGATTTCCACTGCAGAGCTATAAACATTCAAAATGTCAACAACCCACACTCTATGCACCAATGCCCACCCATGAATTGGCATCAATTCCGAGCTGGCACCTACCCCAACAGTACTTTAGGCCTACAAATTCTGACCCTGGGCTGAACCATCATTCTCCCTAAAGAAATCCATCACCTAGGTGACTTGGTGACAAGGCACCCCTCTTGTTGCCTAAACTCACTTTGGCGCCTTGAAATCTATGGGTAACATAAGACCATATTCAAGTGGTGTTTGTCCAACAAGAGGTGTTATAGTGCAGTCTGCAGTTTTAATTAAACTAGGACAAGATTTGGAATATGGTGGGATACATTTTGCTTGACTTCATATCTAGGAACTCAGATGAAGTTTATAAATGTCATAGAAAAACCGATGGGCTCCAGAGATTTTGATTTCTCTTTCACAACATACCACAGTGGGTCTTTCTAAAATCAATCAGAACTCGTATGCAAACCATAACTCCGCCAGCCCTTCACCGGGGGAAGAGGTCCGCTCTGGAATCCAAAAAGTTTCTTATATGATTATACAGATACAGGTAGGAATGAATAATGATAGCTTAATACAAAAATTCGAAATCAATGGGCAAGACAAAGCACCAACTAATTTATCAGAAGCAAATTAATTTTTGGACCTTAAAAACCTACATTTATACTTGAGGCGATGATTATACAATCCTAAGAATTAGTCATAAACTTGTGGGTAATGCTGAACAAAGAAAACCCAGATATATTCGCAATGAAACAAACGCTAGACTGTCTCGTCATTACATAAGAGAGGCAAAAGAAGGAAGAAGTAAACAAGAAAAAGACAGAGAGAGCAGCTGAAATAATAATGGAAAGCGAAAAAGGAGAAAATTAAAAGCACCTCTTATCAGATGCCCCTCCTTTCTGGCTGAGGAAGGATCTGAAGAGAGGGGAATTGACGTCGTAGATCATCGTCGGTGGTGGTGATTCACGATAGCTCAGACGAAACCCTAATCTCCTGGTTTTAGCTACTGTTGCGAGGGTGTTATGAGAGCGGTTTGTTTATATAGAGAGAGAAAGACCGGGTCCGTTGGGAACGAGAAAACGAGTTATAATTGTATTGAATACGAATGGATCCAAGGGCTATAAGCGATTAAGACTCGGATCGGGTCGAACAGATCCGATTTGTTGAAAACTGATTATTGGGTTTAAATCCTAAAGGACTCGGTTTGTTTGCGACTTGCAAGTAGTCTTGTTCATGGGCCGGGCCGGGCTTTGACTCTTTATTAATAGAAAAATGTTAGGCCTGAGCCCGAGCTCGGCCCGACCAACGGGCCTACAAATTGGGCCTGAGTTATAATTGTATTGAATACTAATGGATACAAGGGCTATAATCGATTAAGACTCGGAACGGGTAGAAGATATCCGATTTGTTGAAAACTGATTATTGGGTTTAAATCCTAAAGGACTCGGTTTGTTTGCGACTTGCAAGTAGACCTGTTCATGAGCCGGGCCGGGCCGGGCTCGGGCTGGGCTTTGACTCTTTATTAATAGAAAAATGTTAGGCCTGAGCCCGAGCCCGGCCCGACCAACGGGCCTACAAATTGGGCCCGAGCTCGGCCTTGATAAAAAGCCCGAAGCCTGAAACCCGACCTAATAAAAGAAATTCAAAATTTTCCCTATTCAAATAGACATTATCTATTTTGATTCAGATGTTTTTTTCCCATATTTAAATGAACAATGAGCCTCCTACAAGTAAATCAACAACCTTCTCAAATCAAAAAATTTATTCAAATGGACATCACATAGGGTTTTTACTTAGGTTTAACTATAGGTTGGGCCAGATTTACTTAGGTTTAACTATAGGTCGGGTTGGGCCGGGCTCGGGCCGGGCTATTTTGGCAAAGCCCGAGCCCAGCTTGAATTTTATGCAGGCCGGGCTTTTTGGCCCGAGGTTAAGCCCGCGGGCCAAAAAGTCTATTCAAGCCCGTCCGGGGGTCAGGCCGGGCCGGGCCGGCCCGTCAGGCCACCCGATCCATGAATAGGTCTACTTGCAAGTATTTTTATTTTCTTTTAGATAAAAACAATGTCCATGATACATAGCGCAAAAGCTTGTAACCGATGAAGAGGGGGTTTTTTAAAGAAAAAATAAAATAAAGGTAAATTACAAATATATAGTGATAGATAGGTACATTGAATTTTTAAATATTGCAATACTTGAATACTCTAAACTTTCAAAAATAGACATTTGGGTTCATCCATTAGTATCCTGTCAATTAAACATTATATAATGTAAAAAATACCTTTTTCATGTATTTTTTAGATCATTCTACCGAGTAAAATTATCACCAGAGAATGCCATCATCAGAAAATTTGAATATTTTATTTGGTGTCCATGTGAGAATGTCATCATGGGGAGATGTTCGATTACCTGAGAATGATCTCAGAAACACATGAGAAAGGTATTTTTGGTATTAGGTAATATTTAACTAGCAAAATGCTAATGGATGAACCTAAATGTTTATTTTTCAGAGTTCAGGGTACTCAAGTGTTGCAATTGAAAGTTTAGAGTACCTATGCATCACTACCCCAAATTATAGGATACCTATCTGTAATTTACCCAAAAAAAGAGAGGGGTTTTGATTAGTAAAAATTCTTCTGGTTATCATGTCTTTTATACATCATACATTTCCACTAAGACCGTATTTGGAATGTCTCTTTGTGTAGGCTGTTGAGTTGTTGAAAGCTTGAAAGCCCCAAAATGGGTCTTTTTGGTTTGGTTTAGAAAAGATCTTTCCATCAAAAGACATGTGCCTAAAAAGCCCATAAAAGCTCGATTTTCATCTTAAAAAGCCCGTATTTGGAATGTCTCTATAGTCTTCTTCATTTGTACGCCAAGATTACACATGGTCGCCACTATGAATAGAACCCTTTTGATGTAGGAGTTTTGATGGGCAGGTTCACCTCAAAATTGAGTGACGGGATCTGCTCCTCACAAATGGGTGTCTCACATGCATATTTACCATGCATTAGGAACATCTCCCGTGAATAATAACAAATAAGTACGAAAAATGTTCCCAATGTATGATAGGATGTGTGTGTGTGAGGCACTTGTGAGGCGCCAGGTGTGAAGAGCAGATCCGGTCTCCAAAATCAAAATGTTGAATAGCTTGGTATGGCATTCAAAAGAATTGAAACCCCCGTCACCCCCACTTAACAATTTAATATTTATTTCTAACTCCACCCGGCCTGATATGTCAGCAAAAAAGGGTTTTTTTCCCATTATACCCCTGAATGCAAAAAAAGAAGAAGAAAATGAAGACAGTTCTTCCCTCCCTTCTTCCCCAAGTTTCAACTGTTGGAAGGATTCTTAGACACCCCCTATGGACGCCTTTATTTTGTTCATTGCACTCGTAATGGTTGACGGTGATTGTTGGTACTTTCCATTCTCCAAAAAATAGAAATGCCCTTATGTCCGTCAAACGGAAAATAGCATTTGTGTTACTTCTCTAGCTTTCTTCTTCTAGAGCATTGTCTTCCCCATTCGAAGTTTTAGCAGGTTCAGTGAAATTGTACGTGTTGAGGGAGCTATTGGTTATGTTCACCCTTGCTGGAAGCATTTATTCGATGTCCTAAAAGTTTGAGCCACTATGGAGTGCAGTAGCTTTGTTTTGTAGGTCTTGTTTCTACCTTCTCCATCAGTCATCGCCAATAGAAGCCTCTAGCTGGAGTTTTTAGACTCTGTTGACCATTTCATTTGGTTGAGCAAGAGCACTTTGATTTCCTCTTTTGGTTATTGAACATCAGCATCACCTGGAGTTAATAATCTTGCCGATCATTTTGACTGGTGGAGCTTGGTAAGGGAGCTCTAATTTCCTTTGTTGGTTATTGAACATTTACAGGTACGAGTAGACAAAGGAGTGGCAGAAATCAATCCCCCAATAGCTTGCAGTATGGTATGTTATTAAGTATTGTTATTGTAAAAGCAAATGTATCTTTCGAATTTCAACAATTCCTAATAACCTACAAAAGTTATTTTATAATTGTCGATTAAAATCTAAGGTAATATTTAAGTGGGATGAAATTATTTGTTAGTATTGTTATAAGGTACGTAGATTGCAATTGATATGTATTGCTGCAATTGCAAGAACAGTTGTTAGATAACCCAATGGCTAAAAATGAGTCGACAACACGTGCTATGGAATCAGTCCATCAACTAGTTGTTGAAGGGATGACTACAATTAGGTGACTTGTTTTTGTTCTTTTTATTATTGTTTTGCTCTCATTGGTCTTCTGGAAATAGTTGGTCATTACGTTGGTTAAGTAGTTATAGGATTGTCTTACAAGACTTCCCCAATGTTTAAAGTATCGTTACATATTGGCCCGTATTGGCCGATACGTATCGTTCCGGGACCCTTCCAATACGCCCCTACAGTGGGTGTATCGGGGGTTTGACCGGTTTAGGGGATGGAGGGGTCCTAGACCGTCTCCCTTGAACCAGTTTTGAAAAAAATAAAAAAAAAAGTAAAAATAACAGGTATCAAAATGCCCGATACATCCCTACCGGCATATCGGGCGTATCGATATTTTGAACCTTGGACTTCCCCCACCCCCTTCGTCTTCCTGTTGGATTAATTTATGTTCCCCTAGGTGTGGCGAACTTTTTTGGTGTCTTGTTGTAATTGGAGTTTGTATGAATGGTGGACTTGAGTCATTTTAGTCTGATGGATTACAAGATTGTTTTTGTTCACTAAAAGAACTTAACTATTATACTAGAAATATTTGTAAATCCATCCAAGAGTTCAGAAGAAGGGTCTGATACCCCTCACAAGAACTATTAGTTTTGCAATACTTAGACTTCCAAGTGGGTATTGTAGAACTACCGTTGGTCTAGGCTGTTGGGTTGGTGGATGGCCGGAAGGAGTCAAGATACTTGGTGGGTGAGTGGTAATAGCAAGGTGTGGGTTTGGTTGGAATGGAACACCTCCACACCAGTCGGAGCAGCTAGTGGGTGGTTTTGCCATTTCTAACACATTATCCTAGACAGGGTGGTATAGGGGTAGATGGGCGATAGTACCAACTCGACGGTGTGGGATGAGGTCCCCTTAACAGCCTTGCAGGAGGCAGAGAAGCCCTAGGCTGACGGGGAATAACCACCATTTTCCATTATTGGTCCAAGTCATTCAACGAATGGACTACGAAAAGGGGTTGGGATGTTCCGTTAGTGAGTGATAATAGGAGGATGTGTGTTTGGTCAGCATGTAACACTTTTGCACCCCTTGAGTGCCCAATGGGAGGTTTTGCCATTTCTGACATGATGTCCCATATGGGTGGCATGGAGGTAGATGGCCGGTGGTACCACCTCGACAATGTGGGGTGAGGTGCCCTCGACAACCCCATGGGAATTTTTGGATATGGAGTTTGGAGTTGCCACATAAATTTTTGGAATTAGGAATTTAGGAAAAAACCCAGGATTTTTTAAGAAAAACATTTTGTTTTCTTGGTGACTCGTTACCCAATGGGGATGAGATTCTTTGAGTCCAGGGACCAAGGTACGGTGTGGGAAGATGTTAGGCACCCCACACATGCTCAGATAAACTGACCTCTACTTCATCAAAGTTCCAAGGAAAATTTAACAATTTTGGGCCTGAATTATTTGTTGAAATAAACACGCATTCACTAAACATAATAAAAAGAACACAAAATTAAATGAAACATTAAGACAAAGTAATATGAAAAGAAAGAGAAGTAATGAACTAGCTAAGGGATAAGCTGAATTGCGACAAAAAAACTATGTAAACTAGTAAACAAGTCATGAGCTAAACTACATTAAGAAGAGTCAAGAATCCAATTGACCACTAAACAACCAACAAACTTAAAAAGGATGATTAAAATGAGATACTCTATTAAGACATGGATAACAAACAAAAACAAACAAGTAAAGAAAAAATCTTCTATAACTACATATAAAAGAACAAGTTAACGGAAGCTGTAAATCGGACTAATACACCTAAAAAAATCTAGATGGACTTATTAATGGATGATTGTTGTAACGTGAATGATGCTTGACTTAAAATAAAAAATGTAGCTTTTCTAAAAAAAAAGAAATTGGATGACAACTTTTTTTTCTCTAATTTACCTTTTAAAAAAATGCTGAACATTCCCAAAACCTGTAATGCTCTCATTGACTTTAATGCATGAAAAAGAAGTTAATTTTAAAATGAAGTACCGAATGATTGTTTTTGGGTAAATTAAATGAATAGAAACTAAGAATGCTCATGCTAGGTAAAAGTAAGCACTTATGATCTAAAAATGATATTCATCGTCAGATGGTTGCTGGGCCAATCCTAAAAACATTTGTGATTTTAAAAATTTGAACTAAAAGAAGATATACTAATTGATAAAAATAACACAACAAATATACCTCATGAACGTTTTCCACCAAAGATTGACATTGTTCCTTTAGCCATATGTTCAGCAATTAATAAAGTTGGAACCAACGATTTCAACAAAGCAATCTCTTCAAATGCACCCCTTTGAGCACCTCTTGCACCAGAACAGGTTGACTTCAAGATCATTTTAAAAGGACAACGATAAGGAGTATATGGCTCAAATGACTTAAGAAGATTTCTGTCAACTGTTTTTCAGCATCCTCTCAGGCAAATTCTAAGCTTTTCTCCTCTTTGAATGAAGTCACAACCGACCCTCAACTTCTTACTTGTTATCAAAAGGATTTAGAGTGCTTTTGGAGTGTTGGAATGTGGCCCAATATGGGAGAAAATGCTGTTGTCTGTCTGTTGCAATGTTGTTGCTTCAAGAATGCTTTCAATTTCGTCTCTTCGATCTATACACGACTTGGGGAGCTCTTAAACTGAAACACTAATATGGGGAGATTCTAGGGACATGAGAGATGGTGGAGAAAGAGTGTAGAACATGGGTTAGGGAACCTTGGGGCTGCTTGGGACGTGAAGGGAATATTCTATACACTAGTGAGTGTAGGATCTCTAGGCTTTCTTGTGTGTCTATGATGTGAGAAAGGGGTGGTATTTATAGATTTTTTGAGAGGGGAATGGAGGGCTGAAATGGGAAACAAGGGAGATCAGTGGCTGAAGTTTAAAGGGTTTTTGGAGGGAGATTGATTGGGAGAATGGGCTGTCAAGACAGCTTTGAGAGAGATCCTCTCAATCAATTAAGATAAAGAGTAGAAGGTTTCACCAATTTACCTAAATTGGTCATTCCAAGTTTAGGTAATTGGCTTGATTGGTTGGAGTCTCTAACTAGCCAAATTTTAGATTTTTAAGATGTTTCTAGAGGCTGAGAGGAAGTTTGGTTCGTCGAATGCCCTAGGTTCGAAGTTATTGTGAAGATGATTCTAAACGGAGGGCCCAAATCGAGTCTAGCTTCGGGTCTCAAGATGAAGGGGCTAACAGTGTCGGAATTGGATGATCTTGGTACCGTTGTACTTGGAATTTTGAGATCTATCCATCTATAGGATTGGATTTCAGATTTCATATGGGCATAAGGTTTAGGATCAAAGATGATCCCGATCAGATGATTGGAATCAGTTCCAGCTTCCGGTCTTGAGATGAAGGGGTAAATGGTATTGTAGTTGGGTGATCTTGGTGTCGCGACGGATTTGGACTTTTGGGCTGAATGTACTTATGGTTTTGGATTTCTGATTTGAAGTTAAATGAGGTTTAGGATCAAAATGGCTCCTATCGGACGATCAGAAGTGGTTCCAGCTTCGGGTCTTAGGATGATGGGGTAAACGGTGTCGGACTCGGGTGATCTTGGTGTCATCGAATTTGAATTTTTGGGATCTACATACCTATGGTCTCGGATTTCTGTTTTCATGTGAAATGAGTTTTATGATCAAAATGACTCCGATGAGACGATCGGAATCGGTTCCGACTTTGGGTCTTAGGATGATGGGGTAAATGGTGTCGGACTTGGGTGATCTTGGTGTTGTTGGATTTGGACTTTTTGGATCTACATACCTATGGTTTTAGATTTTGGATTTGATGTCAAATGAGGTTCAAGATCAAAATGACTCTGATCGAATAATCGGAATCGGTTCCGGCTTCGGGTCTTGTGATGAAGGGGTAAACGGTGTCAGACTCGCGTGATCTTAGTGTCCTTGGATTTGGATTTTCAGGATCTATGTACCTATAGTTTTGGATTTCTGATTTGGTGGAAGATTGGGTTTAGGGTCAAAATGACTCTGATCCGGCTTTGGGTCTAAAGATGAAGGGGTAAACAATGTCGAATTTGGGTGATATTGGTGTCATTGGATTTGGTTTTTTGGGCTCTATGTACCTATGGTTTTGGATCCTTGAGAACCCAACTTTTGTAAAATTTTAAAATACCCCCAGTTTGGCTGAGAGGTCAGCTGAAGCATGCTTGAAGCTCAAAGTGATGCAGAAAGACTGAAGAGCGCAAAAATGGGGTGTCTATAATAGGCATGGGGATTATCCTAATAAGGTTGACACTGGTGTGCTGCCAAATAGTTGGAGTTTCTCGTCTCAGATACTAGGGTTAGACCCCAAGCACATGCAATGTGTGTTTAAAAGAAACACTGAACCTGGGCTGATTTCCAGTCATGCCTTGGACCTTGGAGATAGATGGGCAAAATTGGAAAATTACACATAACCCTAGACTTGATTATGGTACTGCACTAGGTGTTGGATTGGGCTGTCTTTGATGTGCCAATTATTGAAATCTATCAAGGGTCAAATACTTGGGCATGTTGGAGCAGTTTGCGAAATCACCTGAGTGATTGATCATAGTCATAGGATCGACCCATTTGTCAAAATGAATATCAAGGTTTGCACTCTCTCTCTTGGAAACCTAAATTTTTGGCAATGGATTTCAATTGTATTTGAAATATGGTTTTGCAAAATGTATCTATAAGTAGAAATCTGTTGGATTAAAAAAATATAAAAGAAAAGAATGTTTTCTTAAAGATAGAAGGAAGAGAGAAAGGGGAGAAGAGAAGTAGTAATTTTGAGGAGTAGGAGAGCTATATTCTGGCCACCCCTTCACTTGTTATTTATAATAAAAAATATAAGAATACAAAGACTTCTAGGAATAGGACTCAAAATCATAATAAAATTTTGACTCACATAACTGTTATGGCCCCCACTACCCATCTAAATCCTAACATAACACAACTATTCTATAATAATCACAAAAAATCATTCAAACTTTAAAACTCCCCTTCAAGTAGGGAATAGATGTCACACATTCCCAACTTGCATAGATCATGTTCAAGTTTGTTCTTTACAACTTCTTTAGTGAGAACATCAGCCAACTGTGACTCTGATGAGACATAAGGCAAGCAAACTTTTTCGGTGGTTACCCTTTCCCTTATGAAAGTGCCTATCAACTTCAATGTGTTTTTTTCTGTCATGCTGGATTGGCTTATTGGTAATGTTGATTGCAGCCTGATTGTCACAGTACAGCATCATAGGCTCCTCTGCTTTCACCCCAATCTAGCACAATAAGGATCTAACCCAAAGTAGTTTTGAGACACCATGGGCCATGGATCTATACTCAGCCTCTACACTTGACCTAGCCACAACCGATTGCTTCTTTCTTTTCAATGAGATCAAGTTTCCACCTACGAAGATCTATACTCCTAATGTAGATCTCTTGTCATCTAAACACCCTGCCCAATCTGCTTCTGTATAGGATTCTAGTTTCAGATTTTCATGGTTTGAAAAAAAATGCCTCTATCGGGGTTCTTTTTCAAGTATGCAAGTATTCTCTCAATAGCTTCCTAGTGCTGAACTCGAGGTGCGTGCATGTACTAACTCACAACACTAACAACATAGGAAATATCTGGTCGTGTCATACACAAATATAGTAGTCGACCTACCATTCTATGATATCACCCCACATCTTTTACCAACTCACGATCTACAACATTAATTCTATGGTTTAGATCAATAAGAGTGTCATCTGGTTTGGTTCCCAACTTCCTAGTCTCTCGTAGTAGGTCAAAAATATACTTTCACTGAGAAATGAAAATCTCATGCTTGGATTTTGCAACCTCAATCCCTAGGAAGTATTTGAGCTCACCAAGATATTTGATCTCAAATTCTTGCTGCAATAACCTTTTGATAGCATCAATTTCTTACAGATCATTTCCTATAACCACTATATCATCCACATATACAATCAGAATTGACACTAGAGTGTCTCTCCTCTTCACAAAGAGGGTGTAATCAAATTGGGTTTGTGTGTATCTAAAACAGATAAGTGCCCCTTTGAACCTGTCAAACCAAGCCCTAGGTGATTGTTTCAAGCCATACAATGATTTTTTGAGTTTGCACACCTTTCCTTTACCAATATTTTCATAAAAGCCTATTGGAATGTCCATATATACCTCCTCCTACAAAACACCATTGAGGAATGCATTTTTAACATCAAGAAAAAATAGAGCCCATGAGTTGCTTGCTGCTAGAGACAACAGAATACAAACTGAACTTAGCTATTGGTGCAAAAGTTTCCAGATAATCCATATGTCTGAGTATACCCTTTTGCTACCAACCTTGCCTTGTACCTCTCTATCTTGCCATTAACCCTATACTTTATAGTGAACACCCATCTACATTCGACTATTTCCTTGTCTGGAGGAAGATCAACTATTTCCCAAGTTTGGTTCTTAACCAAGGCTTCCATTTCCTCTTGAATGATTGTTTTCCATTCAGGTTTGGAAAGAGCCTTAGTAATATTCCTGGGTATAGACATAGAATCCAAGGAAGAAAGGAAAGCTCGGTAGGAGGGTGATAAGGCACTATAGGAAAGATGGTATGAAATGCAGTGGGCTGTACTTTTTCTCTTCCCTTTGCGAAGAGCAATGGGAAGATCAACGTCAGTGGGATCATCTGCAACAATAGTGTTAGGTACAGAAACATTATCATTAGAAGAAATAACAGGCTCAGGCTTAAGGGGAATACCTGGAACTACATCTGTGGAATCTGGAACTTCAGAAGGATTGATGGAGAGTGGTGCGGGTTGTCGATGCATGGAGTCAACCATCATCTACTAGCGTTGCTTAGGTAAAGAAACTGATGGAGGTGTTATTGATGGGGATGCTGATGAAGGCATAAAGGAAACAGGAAAAGGAACAAACTGTAAGTTCTCCACCCCAAAACTCTCCCCTTGAGGAGAACCAGTTGAGAAGTAGAAGGTAGATTCAGAAAAAGTAACACCCATAGTGACAAATCTGCTCCTACATAGGATCAGAACAACAATACTCTTTTTGGTTCTGAGCATACCCAAGGAAAACACAGTTCTTGGCCTTAGGATCCAATTTATTGTGATGGGAGCCAAGAATGTGAACAGAGGACCCACAACTAGAAACCCTCAGAGGAATGTGAAACATCTCTGCGTCTAGAAAAAGAAGGCTGAATAACACCTTAAACCCCAAAATACGTGAAGGAACACGGTTAATCAAGTGTACAGTTGTAAGAACTGCATTTCCCCAGAAATGGATAGGAACTGAAGCACATACCATAAGACTTTTTGCCACTTCCAAAATGTGTCTATTTTTTCTTTCTGCTACTCCATTATGTTGTGGTGTATGTGCACAACTGCTTTGATGAATTATACCATGCTCCAAAAAGTATGTTGTCGAGTCCTTCTCAAAATACTCTCTAGCATTATCCAATCTGAAGGCCTTATTTCTTACTCCAGATTGTGTGAGAACCATCTAATAGAACTATCAGACCAAGTTAGGGACCTCATAGCGAGATCTCATCAAATATATCCAAGAATATCATGTGTATGTTAGACAGTTTTGTATGCCCTAAGCTTCAATCAGAATGATGTACTTTATGAGTTTATTGTAAATGAATAAAGGTGCATATTTGATTCATGTTCCCTTGGTGTGTTTCTGTGTAATACCCTTAAACTGGACACTTAATGAGACTCGTGTTAGTTTAGAA
>NW_010729191.1:222301-233599 GCF_000365185.1 Nelumbo nucifera
TTCAGATCTGGTTCAATTTATGGTTCAAGATTGATCCTTGAAAATATGATTTTCTAAATGGGGAATACGATTCCCAGTTGAAGGGAGAGATAAAAATTTTGAAATTCGCCCCTTATTCCGCAATCTTTGGGCGTCCATAGGATGGATCTCTCATCCCTTCAATAATATCATTGGTTACTCTAACTATTCCCTTTCTAGCAATGGGAATATGAGAACCATTTGCTGTAGAAATTCTATCTCTACCAGAGCACAATTGATAATAATTGAAGAGGGTAGGGGCATTAGTCATGTGCTTAAATGCTCCTGAGTCTATAATCCAATGAGGTCCTTCCTTACCTGAAGTGGATGCAAGGTTTGTAGTTGCATATGAACTACCTGTATGTGCCAAAGTGGTGGTGTAGTTGGCTCCTACACTCTACTGTCCATCTGGAAGGCTAGAATTGGTTGTATCTTTTTTACTCATGAGATGTCCAAACCTTTCCAATTTTGTTCTCACAACTACTATTGCAATGGATTCCCAATCAGTTTGGGAAAGAGGGGCTGAAGAGTCTCCTGTAGTGGCCACATTCGCATTCCCCTTCTTGTTCTTGATTTGAGTAGACATAAGATGTGGATAAAGTTTCCAACAAGTATCTCTGGTATGCTTAGTTTTCTTACAGCAATCACACACCAAGTCCTTCTTGTCCTCCCTCCTAGTCTCACTGCTCCCCCTGTCTCCATTCGACTTAGGTTTGGATATACTAACCATGGCCGACTGGTTAATCCTAGGATGTCTCAACATGACATTCCTCCTGCTTTCCTCTCCAGAAACAAAGGCATAGGCTTGAGAGAGTGTCACACTCTCCCTAGAGAGGATATGCTTCCTATTAATGTCAAATTCAGGGTTCACCCCTGCCAAGAACTCAAAAACCCTATTTTTTTTTACCAATTTCTGATAGGTTGCTGCATTTTTAACACTTTCCCACATCACAATTTCTAAGTGGTCTATTTCCTGCTAGAGGGTTTTCAACATGGAGAAATACATAGCAAGAGGTTTATCTCCCTATTTTATACTAATCACCCGATTTCATAGCTGATAAGCTTTGGCTACATTCTGTTTCTGAGAATAGGTTTCGGTCCAACCCAAATATCCTTAGTAGTATTAGCCCTCCAAAAAATTTTTTCCAATGTGAGGTAGTATAGAATGACTCAGCCAGGACATTACCATGTAATTCTCTTGTACCCACTGAGAGGAATCTATATTTGGTTTCCTTTCATCCCCAGTGATGTACCCTAATTTTTAGTGGCCACTAATGGCCATCTTGTCAGATTGTGCCCATTCTAAATAATTTGTTTCATCCAGTTTTACTATAGTAATAATTCCAGACCCAAAAATATCATTACCACTTCCAACACCTAGTCCCATAGTACTGGTGGATTTTAACTCGGTATTCCAATTCTCTATCTTACTTCAAACAGTTTAATAGACTGAAAGAAGAAAGTTGAGAGCTTCCGGAAACAATTTTAAGACACATTCACAGAAACAAACCCTTATGGGAAAAGAAAAACCCTAACTAGAGAGAAATTTCTCTCCCCCCAGCATCCCCCAACAGAGAAAAGACTAAAACGACCACTCTACAAGGCCTAGAAAGGTCCAGAAAGCTAACCACCCTCTATAGAATTGATGTGTGCGCATGCTACACATTATTTTTATTGCTTTATACCTGGTTTTGATAATGATTTTCAATGATTTCCACACTAATTGAGCTGAATTTCAGGAAACCAAGAGTTTGGGACAGCTTAGGGTGAAGATAGCGTAAAGACATGCTGGTAGGGCGAATAAGGAAGCATTTTGGCCCATCTAGAAGACAAGCCCAGCCAAAACCCTATGGGAGACACCTACAAGAAAGGCCCAGCCGAAACTTTATAAGAGAAGCACTTCGGCCCACCAAGGAGGGAGGCCCAACTGTAGCCCAACCGCAGCCCTAGGGAGGCTCCAAAAAGGCGGCCAACTTTAGAGAAGAGAAAGGCTGAAGAGAAGGGTATAAAAAGAAAAGAAAAAGGAGGAATTAGGGTTCGAACCCCTGAAGGCAAAATCAAGAAGAGAAGTGCTGAAGAAAGAGGAGAAGGCTGTTGAATGCAAATTAAAGAAGAAGGGATCGAAGATTGATGTAGAAACCCTAGGTCGTCTTCTTCTTTGATTCTGTGAATTCGGTAACATAGGTTCAATTAGGGTTTAATGACTTTTCTTTATTGAATCTTTCTTTCTTTCTATGATTCGAACCATGTTGGATGTGATTTCAGATCTGTAATTAAATCTTTAATGTTGTCCGATTGATTGTGATTCATTCTTGGGATTTCTTGATTAGGGTTTTTGATTAATAGAATAATCTTGGCCGAATTGTTCTTGTTTCTTGGATTGCTTGAATTGCTTGAGAAAGAGTTTAGGTAATCAGATTAACTAATCAAGAAAATGGACTTAATGCATCTTAGAGATAATATGCATGGTTCGTTTGGCATTCATTCATACCTGAATTGATGACCTTCAAATTCTTTGTTCTTAATGCATCTATGGTGATTAAATTTTTGATAGAAATATAGGAATTGTCGCCTATAGATAGAGTGGGCTGTGCTTGAGAGAGGCTGCTCATACCATTAGGGTTTCGCTAACCCATGACTGAATTCAATTTCAGTTGGACAACTTGATGAATTAATTGCTGAACCAATTCTGCTCATAATTGCACACAACATTTCTTCTCATTGTTTAAGGCAGTTTGATTCGAAATTAATTAGGGTAGTTTTCTAATAAGTGTTAAGTTTATTTCTATTTAGCATTTCAGTTTGTCAGATAACATACGACCGATTCATTACTAGTAGTTGTTGGAACAATCCCCGTGGGAACGATACTCTACTCATCATTATATTACTTGATCAGCTAGTGCACTTGCTAGTGTAATCTATACGCATCATGTTTTTGGCGCTGTTGCTGGGGATTGATCACAATAATACTAGGAACCATCTGCTGTTATTAATCTTATTTTGTACAATATGTTCATGATATGTGTGTATTAGTATTTTTATGACTTTGACTTGTACGGTTTATGACACGCAGAAGTGAAAAGGAGAGCATCACCTACGATCCCGAGATTGAAAGAACTCTCCATCGCCGCCTTAGAGCTTCTAAGCAAGGGAGAGCTGAAAGTGCAGAGATGGCTGAACAAAGGACCATGATGGATTATGCCAAACCAACCCTCACCGGGGCAGCCTCGAGCATTGTGAGACCAGCAATAGCTGCCAATAACTTCAAAATCAAACCAACAAAATTTCAGATGATATAGAATACAGTTCAGTTCTGCGAGTTGGCTCATGAAGATCCGAACACTCATATCGCCAACTTCTTGGAAATATGTGACACATTCAAGCACAATGGGGTTAGTGATGATGAGGTGAGGCTTAGATTGTTCCCATTCTCATTGGAGGACAAGGCTAAGACGTGGCTGAATTCTCTACCAGCTGGATCGATCTCTACTTGGGATGAAATGGCCAGCCATTTCCTATCCAAGTATTTCCCTCCGTCCAAGACAGCAAAGATGAGGAACGATATCACTACCTTCTCTCAACAGGACGGGGAGTCACTGTATGAGTCATTGGAGCGTTACAAGGAATTACTAAGGAAGGTCCCTCATCATGGACTTCTCGTATGGCTTCAAGTTCAGACATTTTATAATGGGTTTACCGAAGCAAATAAGACTATCATGGATGCTACAGCTGGGGGATCCGTTAATAACAAGACCCCTGAAGTTGCCCATGCACTCATTGAGGAGATGGCTGCAAACAACTATTAGTGGCATTCCGAGAGAGCCCAAGTTAGGAGACAACCCGATCTTCACAATGTAGACACATATACAATGCTATCTGCACAAATTAGTGCCCTCAGCAAGAAGATAGATGAAATGCAGTTGGCAGCCATGCATGTTCAGACCGTATCCTATGAATGGTGTGGGGGAGGTCATATTAGCACCAAATGTCAAGTTGGAAATCAGTTCATGAAGTCCCCCGAGCAAGTAGATTTTGTTGGTAATTTGTAAAGGCAACAAGGCAATCAGTACCCTCTGGCATTTAACCCCGGATGGAGGAATCACCCCAATCTGTCTTGGCAAAATCAAAATGTGGTGAAACCATTCCCTCAAAATTTTGCTCAGCCGGAAAAGAAGTCTAATCTAGAGGAGTTGATGACCAAGTTCATATCAAGTGCTGAAACGAGATTTCAGAACCAAGAAGCATCGATCAAGAACTTGGAGAATCAAGAGGGACAGTTGGCACAAATGATATCTTCTAGAGTCCAAGGTGCTTTACCCAACAATACCAAAGCAAATCCAAGAGAACAGGTGCATGCCATTACCTTGAGGAGTGGAAAGGAGTTGCAAGAGGTGGAGAAGAAACCGAGAAGGAGGAAGAGCAATCTGATTCAAGGAAAGAGAAAAGTCAATAGCCGCAAGTACCATTTCCGAATAGGCTAAAGAAACACAAATTGGAAAAGGAATTCGGTAAGTTTCTTGAAATTTTTAAGAGTTTACATATTAACATTCCTTTTGCAGATGCTTTAGCCTAGATGCCGCACTATGCAAAGTTCCTGAAGGAAATCTTGGCGAACAAAAGGAAACTGGGAGACGTGGCTACAGTTGCACTGAATGAAGAATGCTCAACAATCCTCCTCAACAAGATGCCTTGGAAACTGAAAGATCCAGGGAGTTTCACTATTCCTTGCACTATAGGCAGTTTGAAAATTAATAAGGTTAACAGATCGACCGATCCCCTTGAGCTATGCATACAGGATGAAGAAGCCATCAAGGGAGAAAATGAAGAGATTCAAAGCATGGCAGCATACCTGAATGCCAATCAGCAGTTTCAAGGGAAGGGGTTCATCAAGTTGGAGAGCTTGGATAGACCCTCAATACCAGAAAGCAAGCTTTCAATCGAAGAGCCGCCCACCCTTGAGCTGAAGCAACTCACACCGCATTTGGAGTATGCTTTCTTGGAAGCACCTTCAGCCTTACCAGTGATAATATCATCAACCTTATCCCCTTTGCAGAATGAAAAGCTGTTACGGGTGCTACGAGAACACAAGACAGCTTTGGCTTAGAAGATAGCAGATATCAAGGGAATTAATCCGTCAGTTTGCACTCATAAAATTTTGATGGAAGATGGCAGCAAGCCCACGGTTCAGCCACAAAGACGTGTAAACCGAAACATGATGGATGTGGTGAAGGTAGAAGTCATCAAGCTGTTAGATGCAAACATTATCTATCCGATCTCCAATAGCTCATGGGTGAGTCCCATTCAAGTAGTGCCGAGAACACAAGACAGCTTTGGCTTAGAAGATAGCAGATATCAAGGGAATTAATCCGTCAGTTTGCACTCATAAAATTTTGATGGAAGACGGCAGCAAGCCCACGGTTCAGCCACAAAGACGTCTAAACCGAAACATGAAGGATGTGGTGAAGGTAGAAGTCATCAAGCTGTTAGATGCAAACATTATGTATCCGATCTCCAATAGCTCATGGGTGAGTCCCATTCAAGTAGTGCCGAAGAAAGGAGGCATGACAGTAGTACCGAATGCAAAGAATGAACTCATATCGACTAGGACCGTTACCGAGTGGCGAGTGTGCATTGATTACAAAAAATTGAAGGAAGCCACACGCAAGGATCATTTCCCTCTACCCTTCATCGATTAGATGCTAGAGAGGCTAGCCGGACATGAGTACTATTGTTTCATAGATGGGTATTTAGGCTATAATCAGATTCCGATTTCATCGGAAGATCAGGAGAAGACCACCTTCAGATGTCCCTATGGTACCTTTGCCTACAGGAGGATGCCATTCGGGTTATGTAATGCTCCAACAACATTCTAGAGGTGCATGATGGCAATATTCTCCGATATGGTTGAGAAGTTTATGGTGATCTTCATGGACGATTTTTTAGTCTTTGGCTCTTCCTTCGATGCATGTTTAAATAACTTGGAGAAGGTACTCAAGCAGTGCAAGGAAACTCATCTAGTGCTGAACTGGGAGAAATGTCATTTCATGGTGCAAGAAGGCATTGTGCTTGGACATATGGTTTCATAGAGAGGGGTTGAGGTTGACAGAGCTAAGGTGGAGACAATTGAGAAGTTGCCACCACCAACATCCGTCCCATTTGTGAGAAGCTTCTTGGGACATGCAGGATTCTACAGAAGGTTCATCAAAGATTTCTCCAAGATAGCTAAGCCGTTGTCCAATTTGCTTTCAAAAGATGTGCCCTTCGATTTCATAAAGGAATGCCTACAAGCGTTCAACATCCTGAAGGACAAGTTGATCAATGCCCCAAACATAATAACACCAGATTGGACATTTCCTTTTGAGCTAATGCGTGATGCGAGTGATTCAGCAGTGGGGGCTGTTCTAGGACAAAGAATGAATAAACACTTTCAGCCGATTTATTATGCTAGCAGGACCTTGAATGGAGCTCAACAGAATTACACCACAACGGAAAAGGAGCTACTAGCGGTAATTTTTGCTTTTGATAAGTTTTGTTTATATCTAATCTTGTCCAATGTTTTTGTGTATATAGATCACTCGGCATTAAGACACCTACTCGCAAAGAAGGATGCAAAACCAAGGCTGATAAGGTGGATTCTGTTGCTGCAAGAGTTTGATGTCAAAGTCCGTGACAAAAAGGGCACCGAGATCCTAGCTGCTGATCATCTTTCCCAGTTAGAGAATGCAGACTTGGAAGGGAAAACAACCTGCACCCTCCGAGATGAGTTTCCAGATGAGCAGCTTTATTCCATTCAAGTAGAAACATCTCCTTGGTATGCAAATTTTGCCAATTATCTTGTTGGAAATGTCCTTCCCCCTAACCTTTCATATCAACAGAGGAAGAAATTCCTCTCTGATGTGAAGCACTATTTGTGGGAGGACCCCTTTTTGTATAAACTTTGTGTAGATCAGATCATTCGGAGGTGTGTCCCCGATGAGGAGATGGAGTTGGTACTCCGGTATTGTCATGATCGGGAAGCGGGAGGCCACTTCGGAGCCAACCGCACTGCAGCCAAGGTGTTGCAATCAAGTTTCTATTGACCAACTTTGTTCAAGGATGCTCATAGGTATGTGTCCGCATGTGACTAGTGCCAGAGGACAGGTAATATCTCTCGACAAAATGAAATGCCTTTTACTAATACATTAATCTATGAAATTTTTTATGTATGGGGTATAGACTTCATGGGACCTTTCCCAAATTCTTTTGGGAATAAATACATCCTAGTTGCTGTTGATTATGTGTCCAAATGGGTGGAAGCCATGGTTTTACCCACAAATGACTCTAGGAGAGTAGTTCACTTCCTCAAAAAGTTATTCACTCGATTCGGCACACCTTGTGCCATAATTAGTGATAGGGGAACTCATTTCTACAACACCCAATTTGAATGGATGATGCGAAAATATGGTGTTATGCATAAATTAGCAACCCCATATCACCCTCAAACCAATGGCCAAGTCGAATTAGCTAATAGGGAACTCAAAAGAATTTTGGAGAAGGTGGTAGACTCCTCTAGGAAGGACTGGTCAATCAAGCTAGATGATACATTATGGGCATATAGGACTGCATACAAAACACCCATCAGCATGTCCCCATATAGGTTGGTCTTTGGAAAACCATGTCATTTACCTGTTGAACTTGAGCATAAGGCATATTGGGCCCTGAAGTTATTAAATTTTGATTTGCAGGCCACAGGAGCACAGAGACGAATGCAGCTGAATGAGATGGATGAATTCTGACTTGCAGCCTATGAGAATGCCAAGATCTACAAGGAAAGAACCAAACGATGGCATGATAAGAACTTGTTGAGGCGTAACTTTCAGGTGGGACAACAAGTGTTATTGTATAATTCATACCTCCAGTTGATCCCAGGCAAGCTAAAATCGAGGTGGTCTGGACCCTTCACCATCTCACAAGTTTTCCCTCATGGAGCTGTAGAGTTTCTTTTGGATCTTAGCAGCTAGAGGGGCCAAATGGAAGAGCCAATTCAGAATTTAGCACGCTCTTCAGGGAAGTTCTCTAAACTCCATCAATTTCTTGAAGTCCCACTGCCCTCATTGCTGAATTCATCTTCACACTCTATCTCTATGAACATTGAGGGAAATGTTCATTTTAAGCGTGGGGGTGTTAGGTTGTAGCTATGCACCTCAATCACCCCAATACATAAATGCATTCATAGGCCACATAAACTGGAATTCCACTCAAAATTATTGCTATCCATAAGATGAATTCCAAAAGGGAATACGATGAAGTTGAAGGAAATCACCATAAGTGCTAAAATTTATTCCTGTGATTTATCCAATTTTATCATAATATGTGAGGTTAAGGAAGCCGAATAAGACTTTCATCATGACCATCACTAACCCTACTCATGTGTATAGGGCACTTGATTGAAATCTTAAGGAAACTCGAGCAATTAGTGCACACTATGATTGTTAATGCATGAATTTCAACAATTGCAAAAAGAAAAAAAAGAAAAAAAATGAGAGAAGAAGAGAAAGAGACAAAGTCCAAATAACTCCGCTGTCATGAGCTGAATAGTAAAACTAACGGTTTATGATATGAGTTCAATCCCAACTCCGCTATTCCAAGCTGAATAGTTAAACTAGCAACTTGGAATATGAGTATTGTTATTTGCCTCTAGCCTGTGACCCATGTTAGATGGAGCATAAAATGCACTCACACAAAAAAAAAAGCAAAGAATTTGGTGATGGCTGAGGTTCGAAGAGACAAAAATATGGTTGAACATCCAATTTAGTGCATTGATAGGATTTGAGACCACGCTCGAGGTGATGGTTAATTATGGCGGTCAAGGAGCTGCTATATATATGGAATGGAAGTGAGTGTTGGAGCATGAAGAATCTCATGTTCTGCCCTTCCTTGGCTCTTATGTATGTTGTAAGAGTGTTCAATCATGGGGATGAATCATAGTACTTATGCAGGATTTCTGATCACTTAACACATTTTCATCCTAAAATTCACTCGATATGTGGAAATAATTTGGAAGATGATCAGTTTATGGGTAATATCTTTGCTTGAGGACAATCAAAAGCTTAAGTGTGGGGGAGTTTGATGTGTGCGCATGCTACACATTATTCTTATTGCTTTATACCTAGTTTTGATAATGATTTTCAATGATTTCCACACTAGCTGAGCTGAATTTTAGGAAACCAAGAGTTTGGGACAGCTTAGGGTGAAGATAGCGTGAAGACATGCTGATAGGGCGAATAGGGAAGCATTTCAGCCCATCTAGAAGACAAGCCCAGCCGAAACCCTATGGGAGACACCTAGAAGAAAGGCCCAGCCAAAACTTTATAAGAGAAGCACTTTGGCCCACCAAGGGGGGAGGCCCAACTGCAGCCCAACCACAGCCTTAGGGAGGCTCCAAAAAGGCGGCCAACTTTAGAGAAGAGAAAGGTTGAAGAGAATGGTATGAAAAGAAAAGAAAAAGGAGGAATTAGGGTTCGAACCCCTGAAGGCAAAATCAAGAGGAGAAGTGCTGAAGAAAGAGGAGAAGGCTGCTGAATGCGAATTGAAGAAGAAGGGATCGAAGATTGATGCAGAAACCCTAGGTCATCTTCTTCTTTGATTCTGTGAATTCGGTAACATAGGTTCGATTAGGGTTTAATGACTTTTCTTTATTGAATCTTTCTTTCTTTCTATGATTCGAACCATGTTGGATGTGATTTCAAATCTGTAATTAAATCTTTAATGTTGTTCGATTGATTGTGATTCATTCTTGGGATTTCTTGATTAGGGTTTTTGATTAATAGAATAATCTTGGCCGAATTGTTCTTGTTTCTTGGATTGCTTGAATTGCTTGAAAAAGGGTTTAGGTAATCAGATCAACTAATCAAGAAAATGGACTTAATGCATCTTAGAGATAATATGCATGGTTCATTTGGCATTCATTCATACCTGAATTGATGACCTTCAAATTCTTTGTTCTTAATGCATCTTTGGTGATTAAATTTCTGATAGAAATATAGGAATTGTCGCCTATAGATAGAGTGGGTTGTGCTCGAGAGAGGATGCTCATGCCATTAGGGTTTCGCCAACCCATGACTGAATTCAATTTCAGTTGGACAGCTTGATGAATTAATTGCTGAACTGATTCTGCTCATAATTTCATACAACATTTCTTCCCATTGTTTAAGGCGGTTTGATATGAAATTAATAAGGGTAGTTTGCAAAGTAAGCGTTAAGTTTATTTCTGTTTAGCATTTCGGTTTGTCAGATAACATACGGCTGATTCATTACCAGTAGTTGTTGGAACAATCCCCTTGGGAATGATACTCTACTAATCATTATATTACTTGATTGGCTTGTGCACTTGCTAGTGTAATTTATACGCATCAAGAATAATAAAAGAAATCAAACGATAGCTGTGTGCTCAAGATCAAATCAAGAATAGAGAGTCCATCTTTTCTAGGACTCTTCCTTATACTCCAATTCCTCTTGATTTTGATGCCAAGACGTATATCACCTTCCTGATGACTTGATCACACCAAAAAAATCCAAGAATTGGGCAATCAAAAGCAGATCGATCAGCCTCTTCTTACTTCATTCAGTTGGCCAATCTAGGGCTGCATGAGAATGCTTCAAGAACCCTAAACCATACTTTGATACCAAGTAGAAATATGTTGGATTAAAAAAAATATAAAAGAAATGAGTGTTTCCTTGAAGAGAGAAGGAAGAGAGAAAAAGAACATTGCTGATTCTGCTCCATCCTGCACTGCGCCATCTTTAGTGGGAGCAGTCTTTGGATCCTTCCTTGGGCGTGAACACCTCCATTGGGAGATACTAATTCTCCATATCAGGTACATCCTCCCTCCTACTCCTTTTGGTTCAGATCTGGTTTGGTTCATGGTTCAAGATTGATCCTTGAAAAATATGTTTTTCTATAATAGGGAATTCGATTCCCTACAAAGATGGGAGAAATTTTTT
The DNA here is from genome assembly GCF_000365185.1 of Nelumbo nucifera. The sequence continues at coordinate 233,303 of NW_010729191.1, forward strand.
TGAAATTCACCCAGTCCATTCCGCAAGATTTGGGCATCCATGTGGTGGATATCCCATCCCATCAGTGGTATCAGAGCCATGGTTCAAATCTTGAATCAATTTAATTCAGATCTGAACCTGCGCAAATGGATAGAAGGTGTTCTACCCAATTTGCGCAGATAAGTGTTTTTGGGAATTTGCTCCCAAATTTATGGGTGAATTATCTGAAATTAAATTTTATATAAATCTGATTATTGTTTAGAATAGTTCTTTATGATTTTCTTGATTTATGGGCTGTTCGTACAAGAGGAGATCGAA
>NW_010729191.1:293128-304974 GCF_000365185.1 Nelumbo nucifera
ATACAGAGAATCAATGTCTCCCAATGGAGGTGTTCACGCCCAAGGAAGGATCCAAAATCTGCTCCCACTGAAGATGGCGCAGTGAAGGATGGAGCAGAATCAGCAACGTTCTTCCAAAAGAACTTGACACTAAATCTGTGTGAGCATCTAAATCTTTGTGAGAAGCCAAGAAATCATTTTAAAGAACAATGAACCTCTTTTGTCCACTTGTTCTAGTGTTTATGAGGTTTTTTATTCATTTTTTTCATCTAACCTATCAAATAAATGCTTGTTGGCACTTGATTTGCCGCTTGAATTCCAATTCACCCAGATTCTCGATCAAACACTCCAAGTCTCTCCAAAACACCTAAAAGCCCAAGAAACCCAAATTTCACTCGGAAAACCCTCAGATCCACCGTTAAACCTGCCTGATACCTATATGATGGACCTAATAAATCTCCACTTACACCTCAACCATTAGATTAGACATATCCATCAGACACATGACCTCCTAAAATACCTACCCATGAACTTTAAACTTAAGATTCCTCTGTTTACCCCCTCATCAAATAAAGATTCTATTCCAACAACTCTCGTTAGACTAAACACTCAAAACCCATACTCCCTTGATCTTGACACATCTGAACCAATCAAACCACACCATTAAACTCTGGACATGTTAGAGCACTTGCCTATAAAGTTTCAACCCCAGATTTCCCCATTTTCCCTTTTATCAAATTAAGATTCCATTCTAAAACATTCCATTAACCCAAATTTCTACGATCTTAACCCTTTAAGACTAATCAAATTACACCATCATATCTTGAACACTCAAAATACCCACTATAAAATTTCAGCCCAAAACACCATTCATTTACCCTTTAATCGCACCAAGATTCCATTTCAAGGTCTCAAACTGACCAGATTATAAATCTACCTGATCCAAGCCTAGTTGGTTCAATCTAAGCTGACTAATCGCCTTAAATTAATAAAAAATCCTACCCTACGAAATTTCATACAAAGTAGACCTTGTTTTTCATCGATCATACAAAGATTTTGTTTTGAGCCCCTATATTAACTGAATCAAGCCCTTTCCAGATCTGCCCAATGCAGGCCTAGTTGGGCCAATTTAACCCCGCCAATCAATTGGAATGTCCAAAAACCCTACCTTGTGAATTTTCATCCAAAAATACCCTTATTTACCCTTTTATCTAAAAAGATTCTCTTTCCATCGATCTTGCTAGCCATAAACACAAAACCCCTCTTTGCCGTCAAACCAATATTAACCCCCACTTTTTTTGACCCAAAACCACCCACCATTGGACCAGAACCCCGATTCAACCCCTGGACCCAATTTGACCTTAAACTGACCAAAACCCCCATGATTTTTTCTGAATTTACAAAATTGCCCCTTAACCCTAATATAAATAAACAACTAACTTTCTAATTAAGGGGAATCAACCGTTCTCTTTCTTCCCCGTTCGAACAAAAACCAGCGGCGGCGGCACTCCTTCCCAACCATTCTCTTCTTCCGATCCCTCTTTCTCTCTCTCTGTCTTCCTCCCCTTCTTCTTCTTCTTCTTATTCTTCCTCCTCCTCTTACCCCTGTTCGTTTTTATCAGTCACCGCCGCTGCAACTTTGGGCAGCGACGGTTTCTCCTCTTGCCCGCGCTCCCTCTCTCTTGCTCTCTCTCAGTTTTCTTCTTCTTCTTGCCCCAAACCACCCAAGAGCCATTCTACCATTCACCATCTTCCTTTCAGCTGAACAGAGGTGGCGACAACAATTTCTCCCCTCCGATCCCTCCTCTTTCATTGTTTTCTCTCTCCAACGAGACGGCCCCCAAACACCTGTCACGGCGAACTCTTGACAGCAGCAGTAGAGGTTCGCGAGGACGCCCAACCAATCATTGTTTCCCTCCCCCCTTTCAACCGCTGAATTTGCCACAGACCCACCAATGGGCCCATTTGTGGGCCCACTTATTAAGTTTGGTTTAAATTAGATGAATAAGGTAGTGGGTGTTTTGATGTTGGGCCATGCATGTAGTGAAAAGCCACGTGGGCCCATTTGTGAGGGAGTGTCATGATAAATCACATAAGGTAATGGGTCAGGGGTAGTTGAATAGGAGTCAATTTAAGAAGATATATATCAATAGAACCGTTTGGTTTTTATATTGGAGGTTTCTCGTCTCCCTCGGAACAGACGAAACTCACGTTATGTCCCTGATTGGGTTTGTAACAATTGTTATCAAAGTTTGACATGGATCTCGGTTTGAGCACCGGCTTGCACAACTGCAAGGAAAGATCCGATTGTTGGCCATTAACCAACAGCGGATGATGGAGCTAATGAATCACATGTTCGAAGGCTTGTCACTAAGATTGGACCACTTGGAGTCTTTGCACTCAAAGGAGAAGGGCGAAGTCACACACCATTGCTGCAGTAGTGAACAGTTTGTTTCTACCATGACAACTAAAGGCGATGCTACTACAGTGATTACCAGCAATCAGGGGAGCAGTAAGCTTTGCGAGTTGGAGAATATTGCTTGGGTTTCAGCTCAGTCCTACAAAGGGACCGAACCGTATGAAGTCACAATCGGGTTCGACATCACCTCTCATTACCACATAAACCAAGGCATTGATCTACAACGAGAGCTTATAAAATACGCAGAGAATGAGAAACAAGCATTTACTTTTGGTAAGAGTTCCATCCCTGCTCCAACAAAAGCAATGCAAACTATGACAGTTTCTTCCATCAAGTTACCAATCAATGCCTCTGCCTATTCTCTCTTACCTGATGTTCTCTATGTCAAAATACATACGCTCATCAAAAATTGGTTGGTGCTTCCACCGTCACCTTCATTGGTGGTGGGCATAATGTCCTCAATGTTACTTCCGATACTTGCAACGAGAAACCTCCTTGTGTCCCAATTATTGAAGTCATAGCTCCCATTCCAAGTCCGAAGCGTATGAGAAATACCAATGTTATAGGATAGGAGTTAACCCCTCTGTTACTTCAACTTCCTTCTTGAGTTTAGATTCAATAGTTTGAGCTGGCAGTTCCAAGAGTTATGCATGAACAACAGGTGTCATCCTCCTTGGGGCCCACAGATTTTGGGTTGGATACACAATTGAGGCTGGTGGGCATTTAATTACAGGAATTGTCTATGGGAACTCGATCCAAGTGATGGTGCTGCTGGACTCAATCATGTGTTTATGGGAAGAACATGGGGATGCATTACAAGGGCTGTGTTTGGTTCGTTAGAACTTTGACCTTGAGTACAAGGTCAACTTTAAGGGGATGGAAATGTCACAGACCCACCAATGGGCCCATTAGTGGGCCCACTAACTTTAAATTAGAAGAATAAGGTACTGGGTGTGTTTTGTTAGATGTTGGGCGATGCATGTAGTGGAGAGCTACGTGGGTCAATTTGTAAAACTTGTTATTAGTTTGCTCAGTTAGTAGTGAGAGAGTGTCATGATAAATCATGTAAGGTAAGGTAGTTGTATGAGTCTGTTGGAGTTGGAGTATATATATACTTTCTTTGTTCCTTGATTGAAGAATTTTCCATAGAACCGTTTGGTTTTTTGATTGGAGGTTTCCCGTTTCCCTTGAAGCAGATGAAACTCACGTTACGTCCCTAATAGGGTTCGTGACACAGTTCATCATTTTCTTTTTACCCTTCATTCTTGGTGGTTTCTCTCCTATGTTCTCATCAGTTCTGCCGCGAAACCTCCTCTATCCTGCCCAATTTTGTCGTTTGCACATAAGTTATCTTAAGAGCTCGAGGTCGCAGCATCTGCTAATCGGTCAAGTAATTCCGAGCTAAACTCTCTCTGTTTATATTTTTTATAGTGACGATTTGAGGTTGGGGAATAGACCGATGTAGGATGTTCCATTGGACTCACTCCCATAGATCTTATCCCTAACCCAATCTAACTTGATCTCTACTGCCTGCTCGCAATTAAATTGCTATTTGTTTGGTAATAAAACATGAGTTCTTCTCCGAAGTTTTCTCATCAATCTTTTCGTTGCTATTATGGATATTGATATTCCTTTTATTTTTCTTTTCTTTCTTTAGCTGGTATGCTTTTCGGTTGTATTGAATGTTAATGCTTATTTAGAGTTTGATCTAGCTAGTAATTGGTTAAATTGGCAAGATAGTTTTTGTTTTTTTTTCCTTTGCTTTCAATATTACTTTTATGTTTTCATTAGATGAAATAATCGTGATTATGTTCATTTCAAAACATAATGTGGACCCCACCTATTGGACATGGGATTGGGGTGCCTAATCCCTTCTCTTTCTCATCCAAGTCTTATCCAAACTAGTTGGACCCGTGCCTTAGGTTTTGGAGTCCCTATTAAAACAAAATATTTTAAAAATCATTCTTGGAGGTCCCATCACCTCCCTTTCCTAATTTAATGGGTGGTAACTCCATATCCAACCCAAGTGACAAGTGAGTCGTTTTTCCGACGATCACAATGTTGATCTAGGTTTTTCTTCATTTTGTTTAGTTTTTCTCTTGTTCGAAGCTTCTTCAACCTTGTCATTTCCAGATCTCCTTCAACGTACAAGAACTTCTTAGACAGCTTGAAAGTAAGAAATAGAATGTTCTTCACCTATTTAATGGACTTGGTTTTTTTTTCCATTATTGGATTCTCTTTTGATTTTCTTTATATATGTAGTTTTAATAGATTTGGGCCATATCTTGTAGCAACATTTACAGATCTATACAAATTGTACAGATCTATTTCAACATTTCCCTTGTATTTTGTATTGGGTTTGAATTCATAACATCCTTAGATATCTTCTTAGCTGGTAATCTTTGTTTCTCTACTCTGTTATATTGTTTACTTTTTTACATTTTTCATTCTGGATATTTTTTTATCCCTCTGGGTGAATTAAATTAGGCCATAATCACTGTTAACATTTGAATTGTATGTGGCTTTGGTGATGATTAATTCTTCTGTCTAACTTATGGATTAGGTGTATTCTCTTTGCTTCTATAGACATATATAATCTCCATTTTATCATTTTTGGGTGCCTTTTCTCCTTAGCTTTTGTTTATACGGTCATTGTACTTTTAAGCTCCATTACTTCAAGAACTTGAAAGACATGTGGTGAAACTAAAGGTTTTATACTTTTTAATATCGATTGTGTATTTTAACTAGTGGTTAAAGGATGAGAGAATAATATAACTGTTGAAGATTGGATAACTTTTGTGATTATTTTAGGATGATTGTGTTATGTTAGGATTTAGATAGGTAGTGGGGACCACTACAGTCCAAATCTTATTATGTTTTTGAATCCTAGTCCTATTCATATTGTTATATTTTTTATTATAAGTAACAAGTGAAGGGGGCAGCCAGAATATAGCTCTCCTACTTCTCAAAATCTTTACTTTTCTTCTCTTTTTCTCTTTCTTTCTTCATTCTCTCTTCAAAAAAAACACTTTTTTCATATATATATATATTTATATTTATAATTCAACAGATTTCTACTTGGTATCAGAGCTTCACTTAAGGTTCTTGAAGAATTCACATGCAATCATAGATTGATCGACTACCTGAAGTAAGAAGAGGTTGATTGATCTGCTTTTGATTGCCCATTTCTTGTTTTTTTGGTGAGAATGAGTCATCAGGAAGGTGATTTTCATCTTGGCATCAAAATCAGGAGAAACTAGAGTATAGGGAAGAGTCCTAGAGAAGCTGGACTCTCTGTTCTTGATCTGATCTTGGGTGCACAAGTATCATTTGATTTCTTTTATTGTTTTATAGAGGGCAGTTAGCTTTCTAGACCTTTCTAGGCCTTCTAGAGTGGTTGTTTTAGTCTTCTCTGTTGGGAAACGCTAATAGGAGAGAGGTTTCTCTCTGGTTGGGTTTTTCTTTTCCTAGAAGGGTTTGTTTCTATACGTGTGTCTTAAAATTGTTCTTGGAAGCTCTCAACTTTCTTCTTTTAGTCTATTAAACTATTTGAAGTAAGATGGAGAATTGGAATACCGAGCTGAAATCCATCAATACCATGGGACTAGGTGTTAGAAGTGGTAATGATATTTTTGGGTCTAGAATTATTACTATAGTAAAACTGGACAGAACAAACTATTTAGAATGGGCACAATCTGCCAAGATGGCTATTGGTGCCCACGATAAGCTAGGGTACATCACTAGGGAGGAAAGGAAACCAAATATAGATTCCTCTCAGTGGGTACAAGAGAATTACATGGTGATGTCTTGGCTATGTAATTCTATACTACCTCACATTGAAAAAATTATTTTGTGGGCTAATACTATTAAGGAGATTTGGAATGGAGTAACTGAAATGTATTCTAAAAAATAGAATGTAGTTAGAGCTTATCAACTAAGAAATCAGGTGATTAGTATAAAACAGAGAGATAAACCACTTGCTATGTATTTCTCCATGCTGAAAACCCTAAGGCAGGAAATAGACCACTTAAAAACTGTGATATGAGAATAGGATTTTTAAGTTCTTGGTAGGGCTAAACCTTGAATTCAACATTGCAAGGCATCATATTCTCTCTAGGGAGAGTGTGACATTCTCTCAAGCCTTTGTTTTTAGAGAGGAAAGCAAGAGGAATGTCATGTTGAGACAGCCTAGGATTGACCAGTCGGTTATGGTCAGAACATCCAAACCTAAACCGAATGGAGACAGGGGGTTTTTGAGTTCTTGGCAGGGCTGAACCTTGAATTTGACATTGCAATGTAGCATATACTCTCTAGGGAGAGTGTGGCACTCTCTCAAGTCTATGCATTTGTTTTTGGAGAGGAAAGTAGGAGTAATGTCATGTTGAGACAGCCTAGGATTGACTAGTCGGCTATGGTTAGAACATCCAAATCTAAACTGAATGAAGACAAGGGGTTTTTGAGTTCTTGGTAGGGCTGAACCCTAAATTTGACATTGCAAGGTAGCATATCCTCTCTAGGGAGTGTGACACTCTCTCAAGCCTATGCCTTTCTTTTTGGAGAGGAAAGTAGGAGGAATGTCATGTTGATACAGCCTGGTATTGACCAACCATCTATGGTTAGAACATCTAAACCTAAACCAAATGGAGACAAGGGGAGTAGTGAGACTAGGAGGAAGGATAAGAAGGACTTGGTGTGTCATTAGAGTAGGAAGCCTAATCATACTGGAGATACTTGCTGGAAACTCCATCCATAACTTATTCCTGCTCGAATCAAGAACAGAAAGAGAAATGCAAATGTGGCCACTACAAGAGATTCTTCAGCCCCTCTTTCCCAAAATGATTGAGAATCCATTGCGGTAGAAACTGTTAGAACAGAATTGAAAAGGTTTGGACAACTCATGAGTAAAAAAGATGAATACAAATAGTTCATAAGCAACTGCAAGTCTTGCATCCACTTTAGGTAAGGATGAACCTCACTGGATTATAGACTCAGGAGCATTTCAGCACATGCCCTTACCTTCTTTACTTCTTATCAATTGTGATCTCTTAGAGAGAGTCTCTACAACAAATGGTTATCATATTCTCATTGCTGGGAAGGGAACAACAAAAGTGACTAATGATATTACTTTATCCTTTATCTTACATGTCCGTAAATTTCATACTATCCTACTTTTAGTTAGTTCTTTAACAAACAAACTGCACTTTTCAATAACTTTCCTTCCTAGTAATTGTGTTTTGTAGGATCTAGAGTTAAAGAAGATGATTAAGAATAGTCGTGAGGTAAATGGAGTCTACCTTTTGGATGAGATTCTGAGATATCATAGTCATAATGTTAGTTGTAGCAACAACAGTAGATTATAATCAATAAGTCAGATTATGCTTTAGCATAATTGTTTGGGGCATCTTCCTTTTAGTTCTTTAAAATTTCTGTTTCAAAAGTTATTTGAGTTTGTTCAGTTATCTATCTTGGAGTATGAGAGTTGTTAGTTGGGAAAACATTGTAGACATTCTTTTAAACCAAGTGATAAAAGAAGTGTATTTGTTTTTTATATTGTTCACACTAATGTATGGGGATCATATCATATTCCTTGCATGGGTGGCTACCGTTATTTTCTCCTATTTGTAGATGATTATATATGGTATTCTTGGATATATTTGATGAGATCTCATGATAAGGTCCCTAACTTGGTCTGACAATTCCATCAAATGGTTCTCATGCAATTTGGAGAAAGAACTAAGGCCTTTAGATCATATATAATTCATCAGAACAGTTGTGCATATACACCACAACAGAATGGAGTAGTAGAAAGAACAAATAGACACATTGTGGAAGTAGCAAGAAGTCTTATGGTATGTGTTTCAGTTCTTGTCCATTTTTAGGGAGATGTAGTTCTTACAACTGTGCACTTGATTTCCATTTTTAGGGAGATGTAGTTCTTACAACTATGCACTTGATTAACTATGTTCCTTCACGTATTTTGGGAATTAAGGTTCCATTCAACTTTCTTTTCCCATATGCAAAGATGTTTCACATTCCTTTGAGGGTTTTCGGTTGTGTGTCATTTGTTCACATTCTTGGCCCCCATCACAAGAAATTGGGTCCTAAGGCCAAGAAATGTGTTTTCCTTGGGTATATGCTCAAAACCAAATGGGGTATTGTTGTTATGATTCTGTGTTGAGTATATTTGTCACTATGGATGTTACCTTTTTTAAATCTATCTTCTACTTTTCAAGTGGTTCTCCTTAGGGGGAGAGTTTTGGGGAGGAGAACTTCTAATTTGTTCATTTTCCTATTTCCTTTGTGCCTTCACCAACATCCCCATCAGCAGCACCTCCATCAGTTTTTGTACCTGAGCAACACCGGCAAATGATGGTTGACTTCATACATCCACAAGCTGCACCACTCTCCGTCAGTCCTTTTGAAGCTCTGGATTTCGTAGATGCAATTCTAGGTATTCCCCTTAAGCCTGAGCTTGTCATTTCTTCTAATGATAATGTTCCTATACCTAACACTATTGTTGCAGCTGATCCCACTAACCTTGATCTTCCCATTGTACTTCACAAAGGGAAGAGAAAATGTACAATCCATTACATTTCACACCATCTTTACCATAGTGTTTTATCACCTTCCTACTGAACTTTTCTTTCTTCCCTAGATTTTGTGTCTATACCCAAGAATATTACTGAAGTTTTTTCCAAACCTGAGTGGAAAACAACCATGCAAGAAGAAATGGAAACCTTGGTTAAGAACCAAACTTGGGAAATAGTTGGTCTTGCCCCAAACAAGAAAACATTTGAATGTAGATGGATGTTCACTGTAAAGTATAAAGCTAATGGTAGGATATATGGACATTCCAGTAGGCTTTTATGAAAATATTGGTAGAGGAAAGGTGTGCAAATTCAGAAAATCATTGTATGGCTTGAAATAATCACCTAGGACTTGGTTTGATAGGTTCAAAGGGACACTTGTCTGTTTTGGGTATACACAAACCCAGTTTGATCACACCCTCTTTGTGAAGAGGAGACAATCTAGTGTTAATTTTGATTGTATATGTGGATAATATAGTGGTTACAAGAAATGATCTGGAAGAGATTAATGCTCTCAAAGGCTAATGTAACAAGAATTTGATATCAAAGATCTTGGTGAGCTCAAATACTTCTTAGGGATTGAGGTTGCAAGATCCAAGCATGGGATTTTCATTTCTCAAAGAAAATATGTTCTTGACCTACTACGGGAAGTTGGAAAGTTAGGAACCAAACCAGCTGACACTCCTATTGATCCAAACCAAAGATATAATGCTGTGGATGAAGAGTTGGTAATAGATGTGGAGAGATATCAGAGGATGGTAGGCCGACTGGTATATTTGTGTATGACATGACCAGATATTTCCTATGCCAATAGTGTTGTGAGTCAGTATATGCATGCACCTCGGATTCAACACTAGAAAGATATTAAGAGAATACTTGCATACCTAAAGAAGCACCCCAACAGAGGCATTCTTTTTTCAAACCATGGAAGTTTGAAACTGGAATCCTATACAAATGCAGATTGGTTAGGGCTAAAAATCTCTGCCATATGTTATTATTTCAATTCCCCGAGTGGAACGATGATTTGAAGGAATTGAATAGAGAAATGCATATTAAATGCACCTATAATGGAACATAACACATCAGGCTGAATATAGATCCATGACCCATAGTGTCTCAGAACTATTTTGGATTAGATCTCTATTGAGTAAGATTAGGGTGAAAGCAGAGGAGCCTATAATGTTGTACTGTGACAATCAAGCTGCAATTAACATTGCCCATAATCCAATCCATCATGATAGAACAAAACACATTGAAGTTGATTGGTACTTCATAAAGGAGAGGGCAACCACTGAATAAATTTGTAGCATATGTCTCTTTAGAGTCATAATTGGTTGATGTTCTCACTAAAGGAGTTACAAAGAACAAAGTTGAACATGATCTATGCAAATTGGGAATGTGCGGCATTTACTCTCAACTTGAGGGGGAGTGTTGAAGATTGGATAATTTTTGTGATTATTTAAGGATAGTTGTGTTATGTTAGGATTTAGATAGGTAGTGGGGACCACAACAGTCTAAATCTTATTATGTATTTGAACCCTAGTCTTATTCATACTGTTATACTTTTTATTAAAAGTAACAAGTGAATGGGGCAGCCAGAATATAGCTCTCCTATTTCTCAAAATCTTTTCTTCTCTTCTTTTCTTTCTCTCTTCCTTTTCTCTTCAAGAAAACACTTTTTTCTTTTATAAATTTTTTAACTCAACAGATTTCTATTATGGTCATTAGTAGCTGACTCAATTGAGAAGATGCAAAACAATTTATTATGGAGTGTTAAAGGGGTTGAAAAAAGCACTATTTTGTGAAATAGGGACAAAAGAGATGGGGGTTTAAGGATAAGGAGAGTATGTGAATTAGGTGGAGAATCTAGATGTAAGATGTTTTTGGAGGAATTCCATTCCCCTTAGTGTGGAAGCTTTTGTATGGTTAGTTGCATTGGTTAGTATTTTTATATTGGATTACATCAAAATTAGGGAAATTCAGTTGGTACGTAGGGAGGTGTTACATATGTTTGATTGAAGAACAATATGAGATGTATTTATGTTTTGAATGACATTTTTTGAAATACATTAACTTGGGGATACTTCTTTAGCCATTTTAATCTTGATATTAGGGAGCCAAGATCTCTAAAAGAAATATTTGCTTGGTGGCCTATCTTGAAAGGGAATAGAAAAGCAAAAATTGCATGGAGCTTTGTTCCTTTTGCTGTTTGTATCTTACCTAAATTTGAGAGGGTTGTTAGACAGTTGTATGCCCTTACCTTCAATCAGAAAGATGTAAATTATGAATTTATTGTAAATGAATAAAGTACACATTTGATTCATGATCTTGTGGTGTATTTCTGTGTAATACCCTTAAACTGGACACTTAATGAGACTTGTGTTAGTTTAGAATGTTCACAGCCATTGGGTAAGTCTGGGGAGATTTATCCTGCAAAGGCTATCACTGGTGTGCTGCCAACTGTTGGGGTGGCCTGTCTCAGTCACCAGGGTGAGACCCGAAGCACATGTAGTGTAGGATTAATTGAACCTTTGAACCGGACCAAATTTTCAGTATTGCCCTGGACCTTGGAGATTGATGGGCAAAACTGGAAAGTTACACCTGACCCCTAGACTCGATTATGATACTGCACCAGGTGTTGGATTAGGCTGTCTTTGATATGCCAATCAGTGAGATCCTTAGTGGGGGTCAAAACCTGGGTATGTTGGGACAGTCTGAGAATTCATCTGAGTGGATGATCATAGTGATAGGATCAGCCCCTTTGTCGGACAAAGGTAGTGATCGGGGATGCACTCTCTCTGATGGAAACCAAGACTGCCGGCAGCCGATTTCAATTGTTGAAATTTTGTTTTGCAAAATAT
>NW_010729191.1:305424-344504 GCF_000365185.1 Nelumbo nucifera
TTAAAGGGGCGAATTCTGAGATGGATTAGCTGATAGGATTGGGCCTAGACCCTATCCACTTAGAGAGTCCAAGATCTAAATAAGATTTAGATCTGGAAGCCTCCTAATAAGATTWKGAGAWGGCTGATCTAATCTGCAGATAAGATAAGGGTTCTCCCTTATCACTTAAAGGGACTTCTGATTCAAATGTGATTTGGATCAGCAACTCCTAATGGGATTAGGAGATGATCCCTTTAAGATTATAAAAGGAGAAGGGGGCGGCAGCCTTTAGACATGCATCCTAAGACTCTTGTCTTCAGAGCCGAAATCACAGAAGAGAGATTTTTGCAACCTCTGCAAAATCTCTCTTGCCACCTCCTTCCTGTCGCCTCCATTACCTCAGTTCGATCTCAAAGCTTTTGGTAGAAATCAAGATCAGATCTTGACATCAATCCTTTCAAAAAGGATTGATTGGGAGCTGTACTCACGTGCCATCCTACTGGTTCTTGTGAAGGATCAGGTTCTTGGAGAATGTTGTTGATTCTGCTCCATCCTGCACTGCGCCATCTTCAGTGGGAGCAGATTTTGGATCCTTCCTTGGGCGTGAACACCTCCATTGAGAGAAAGTTTTTCTCTGTATCAGGTATACCTCTCTCTTTCCCCTTTTGGTTCAGATTTGGTTTGGTTCATGGTTCAAGATTGATCCTTGAAAAATGTGTTTTTCAAAATAGGGAATTCTATTCCCAGCAAAGATGGGAGAAATTTTTTGAAATTCGCCCAATCCATTCTGCAAGATTTGGGCGTCCATATGATAGATATCCCATCCCTTCAAGGGTGTCAAAAGATTCTCTTGGTAATGGATTTTCATGATCCTTAGAGTTGAAGTCATTGGGCTCATTCTATTGTATTTGGTGTCTTTGATGTAGTGTTTTATCTTGGTGATCTTTCATCACCTTTCTTATTAATCAATGAATTTTCTTTTTTATTTGTTACAAAAAAAAAAGATATTGGCCCTATTTCAGGGCTCGGGACTTATGAGATCATGAGAATTAATACAATCATTTGATTGTTGAGGGAGACCCAGTTACAGTCATCAATTGAATATTTGATGATACCATATGCCCATGGTAGTTAAAACAACTAATCGGAGAAGTGGGGCTTCTACTAGGACTGTATTTTCTTGGGTTGGGACTACATTTTCTTTTATACTTGTTCCAAAAAGAAAAAAGATATTGACCCTACTTCATACTTCAGGGCTTGAGACTAGTGAGAGCACTAAATTACAATCACTTGATTGTTGAGGGAGACCAGTTAGTCATCAATTGAATGTTTAATTATGCTATAGTCATCAATCATGGATCATGGATCATCAATTCTCATAGGGCCTAAAATTAAATAGTAGAAGATCTAGTGTTGCGCTTATATTATGTTGTGTTAAAATGTATAAAAAAATGGAACAAGTCAGAGTGATTGGATCAATTTAATTACAAAGACCATGACTTATAATATTTTCCTGGAACTGTAAACCATCTTGTAACGATTTCTAGCTTTACATCACTCTTGAAGAAATAAAAAGTATACAAAACAAAGAGAGCTACTTAAATGAATATATGGTTGTCTACAATATATAGGAGGTGTTAGTTGAAAAGTCATGCATTGGTGGTCCACCTATATTCAAGGCTACCACCTTGATACATTAAGTACTTTGTTTGTTAGTGGAAAGAGGAAGAGAAAAGAATCCCACAAAATCTATTGGAAAGGACTCTAATAGCCTAGTTTTAAACTTTAATTAAAGCTAGTTAGCTCTTTATCATCATCTTTTATTTAACTTTTGAGATGTATCTATCATAAATCTCATTCTTGCACTCTCTCTAATTACATCCTAAACATTTAACTTCTAGCATCTGCAATTGTTTGCATAGCAAACTACCCTTTTCCAATGATATTCTCATCTCCAACGTAGTCATTCTAGATGATCCAAGAAAGAAAAAAAATCATGGTGAATGGATAAGATCAGCTTCATTTCTTTCTATTATATGGGACAAATATAGTAATCAGCTACAGTTTAAATTTTTTTGTTGAGTCTTAACAATGATATGATGTTTATTAATGTCTATTATATTATTGTGAGAACAATCATTACAATAATTATCTCACTTCTTTCTACCATGTTGTTCATAATGCATGCAAATTGTCAATTTCTTCTGTTTTTGTGGAATCTAAATTATACTCTCCTCCATTAATTTGCATTTGTCTTTTTATTATGTAGATCTACCAATCTATTACAAACTTATTAGTAAGACATTGTATATAAGAAAATCCCCATCTCTACTATAAGACCAAATACCAATTGTGGAGAGAGGCTGAAACAAAAGAAAAAGGGATTGGTAGCTTTAGAAGATTACAAACTTATTAGTAGGATTTCACTCTAGAAACCTTTTTGAACATAAAGGCACATCTTCTAAAGCTACCAATCCCTTTTTTCATTTTTCCCATTTCATGGACAGGGGTATGCTCATCCTACTGCTTCATAGAGCTAAAGTCAGCAAATGAGTTAATTGTTGTCCTCATCTCCAACATAGTCATTCTAGATGATCCAAGAAAGAAAAAAAAAATCATGGTGAATGGATAGGATCACCTTCATTTCTTTCTATTATATGGGACAAGTATAGTAATCAGCTTTAGTTTAATTTTTTTTTGTTGGGTCTTAACAATGATATGATGTTTATTAATGTCTATTATATTATTGTGAAAACAATCATTACAATTATTATCTGTTGTTCATAATGCATGCAAATTGACAATTTCTTCTTTTTTGGTGGAATCTAAAGTATAGTGTCCTCCATTAATTTGTATTTGCCTTTATTATGTACATCTACCAATCTATTACAAACTGTAGGATTTCAGTCTAAAAATCTCTTTGAACATAAACGCACATCTTCTAAAGCTACCAATCTCTTTTTCTTTTGTTTCAGCCTCTCTCCACAACCGGTATTTGGTCTTGCAGTATAGATGGGGATTTTCTTATATACAATGTCTTATTGTATTAGGAGAAATTAATCTATATAGCAACTTCTATTTGTTGTTTTCTACTTGTAGTTTTACATGGAAAACAGTTCATGGCATATAAACCAAGATAAATTATGTTCAATTGTTCATTGTATCTAAAAGACTTTTTCTTTCCTTTTTCTTTTTATTTCTTTTTTCCTGATGGGGGGCAATGTGTTATAATCCAATTGTACAAAGAGCCCATAAATCAAGAAAATAATAAAGAACAATTCTAAATATAATCCAGATTTATAAAAATTAATTTTAGATCATTCGCCCTTTAGCTGGGAACTGATTTTCCAAAAAACCCTAATCTGCGCAAATCGGATAGAACACCTTCTACCCATTTGCGCAGGTTCAGATCTTATCTATTTTGGTTCAAGATTTGAACCATGACTCTGATACCACTGAAGGGATGTGAGATCCATCATATGGATGGCCGAACCCTGCAGGTAGGTTGGGCGAAATTTCAAAAATTTCTCTCTCCCTGTTGGGAATCATATTCCCTGTTTTAAAAAATTTGCATTTTCAATGATCAATCTTGAACCAAGCACCGAACAAGATCTGAAACCAAAAGGTAGGATAGGGAAATACCTGATACGTAGAAATAGTATCTCTCAACGAAGGTGTTCATGCCCAAAGAAAGCTCCAAAGACTGCTCCCACTGAAAATGACACAATGTAGGGTGGAGCAGAATCAACAGTGTTCTTCCCAAGAACCAAATCCTTCAGCAAGAATTCGATGGAGGTAGTGAGCATGGCTTTAGATCAGCCTTTCTCCAAAGATTGATATCAAGAACTCTTCTTGATCCTTCCTACAACAATAGGAGAAGATGGCGCAGTCACACTGATCTTGTCTTCTCTTTGTGTATGATCCAAATCCGAATTTGGGGTTCTGTATTCTATGATTGATTTTTCTGTCCTAGAAAAATTCGCCCCCTCCTGTATTTAAAGAATTAAAGAGATCAGCTCCTGATCCTATTAGGAGTTTCCTGATTCAAATCTTTATTTGAATTTGGACTCTCTTCAAGTGATAAGGATAAGACCCTTATCTTATCTGTAGATTAGATCAGCTCTCCTGATCTTATTAGGAGGTTTTTAGATCTAAATCTCTATTCAGATCTAGACTCTCTGACTGGATAGGGATAACACCCTATCCTATCTGCTAATCTAAATCCTAGATCCTCTCCCTTGTATAACTAATCAAATCAGCCCAGTTCGAAATGGGCTTTAGGCCCAATAAATCTGTGTGCTCATTAACCTTCCAAACTGTTGCCCAGTTGGGCTTCTTTGTATGGCGTGGGACCCAAATATTGATCTACACATAAGCCACATGGGTTCAGCCCAACCTTTGTTACAAGGCCTAGCCGAATTCAATATTATGGGTAGTAAACCCCTGAAGCCCATCACATGGACTCCTAATGGGCCCAACACTTACACTAAGTGGTCCTTGGGCGAAACCACTTTATAAAAAGCCAGGGACTGTGGGCAGATGCAAGATTAGCCCATCAGGTATAACCCTTAATGGTCTTACACTTAACCTCTCAGCCCATAATGATCAAACACTGCTCGACAAGAGATGACCTCTCCCTCGGCTGCAAGGAATAGTGTTGCACTCTCTACTCACATGGATCCCGGGAATTAAAACCTTTTGCAAACAATTTCGAAACCATAATATATATATCCATATATAAATATATTTTGCAAAAACAAATTCCAACAATTGAAATCGGCTGCCGGCAATCTTGGTTTCCATCAGAGAGAGCGCATTCCCAATCATTACCTTTGTTCAACAAAGGGGCTGATCCTATCACTATGATCACCCACTCAGATGAATTCTCGGACTGTCCCAACATACTCAGGTTTTGACCCCCTCTAAGGATCTCACTGATTGGCATACCAAAGACAGCTGAATCCGACACCTAGTGCAGTATCATAATCGAGTCTAGGGGTCAAGTGTAACATTCCAATTTTGCCCACTAATCACCAAGGTCCAGGGCAATACTGGAATTCTGGTCCGGTTTAGGGTTTTAAGAAAACCCACACTACATGTACCTCGGGTCTCACCCTGGCAGCTGAGACCAATCGGCTTGGCGGCACATCAGTGTCAGCCTTAGCAGGATAGATCTCCCCAAATCAATCCAATGGCTATGAAGATTCTAAACTAACACGAGTTTCATAAGTGTCCAGTTTAAGGGTATTACACAGAAAAACACCACTATAACATGAATCAAATATGTACTTTATTCATTTATAATAAATGTCATAATGTACATCAATCTGATTGGAGCTAAGGGCATACACTATCTAACATTCTTACCCTACAAGATGGTTCAAATGTTGATAAATCTAAACCACCCAATGAAGGTATTCTTTCTATGCATGGGGTTTTTAAGCACTTAAGATAGTAAGATGATCCAATATGTTGTGTTGTTTCCTATTTGATTCTTAGAATGCTTTATGCCTATATCTATATGAATTACAATTCAATGTTTTATCTGTCACTAGATAAACCATGAGCATGCTAATGTTTTGATTAGTAGTTGGCTTGAAAATTATAGTTAGCAAAAGAGTTTGTGAATTTTTTCTTCTGTTTTTGACCATTGTATTTCTTTTGGTATCTAATAAACCAAGCATTAACTTTGTGTCTTCAAATCACAAGTATTGGGCTTAGATTGTTGGTCATAGGCCTAGCCAAAAATAAAATGTTGCTTTTCATTTGGAATCAAGTTTCATGTAAGCAAGCATAAAATGATACTCTTGAAGTGCCAAGTACTCGTAGTTATCAAACATTTCCTAAATTGTTTCTACTATTTCATGAAAGCATCATATCGAAACAATTTAACTATTCAAATTGTGTCTATTTCCTTGCGGTATATGTAGATGATCTATGTTTGTATGTTTCCCTTTGATGACTAAAAATGAGGGTGCCACATGATTTTGAATGGCTTAGAAGGTTATTTGTGGTCTTATTTATCATCCTTAGAGTCTACCTCATTATTGTTATGATGGCATATCATACATTATGTGAGAATCAAGAACAAAGGGAGGTTAGAAGCATAGGAAAAAGGAGGCCTATGAAAGGCAAATTTAGTAGTCAGAAGTCATGCCTTTCACAAATTAGGATCCAAAGGGGATGCTTTGATTCAATATGCAATTTACATAGGTTGCCCAGGGACCTCAAACCAACCCCCCATCTAAATATAGAAGAACAAGTAGCAATGTAGCAATGTTCCTTTACACAATTGTCCACAATGTAAGGAATAGTACAATCCATGTAAGATTTGGAAGATCATAGAAGACTGTTAGCCACTACTTTTCATAGAGTCTTACGTGGGGTGTTGAGGTTATAACCCATGTTGGCTGTACAATCTATTGAAGAGCACATACCCCCATAAATCATAAATGATTTTCGATTCATGACATACTTCAAGGTATGTTCAAAGAATGTACTAATATCAGTTGAACTTCTCTAATCAATCCATGATCCTATGTAATAAAATTTTAGTTCAAGTGTAGGGTTGGATAGATGGTATCGATGGAACACATATACCATGCAAGGTTTCTATTGAGGAACAAGCTAGATTCCATAGAAGGAAGGGGAAAACTACCCAAAATATGTTGGTTGCTGTCACCTTTGATTTAATTTACCTATGTCTTTGCTAGTTGGGATGGATCAATCACAGATGCGACGATCCTATATGATCCTCTATGAAGGAAGGACAAATTTAATGTACCTGAAGGTAATATGCATAAGAAGTTTCTCAACATTTCTTAAACTCCTTCATTTGGTTAATGAATTTGAACTAATTTTCTTTTATTAATCTATAAGTAGGAAAGTATTACCTTATAGATGTAGCTACAGAAACATGCTTGGATTCTTAACTCTTTATCAAGGCACACGGTATTATCTTAATGAGGTTCAAGGTTGGTTACTAGAATTATCAAGAGAAATATTAAATCCTAGGCATTCCTCATTGAGAAATGCAACAGAACATGCTTTCGGTTTATTGAAAAAGCGTTGGGCCATTATTGATGCCACCCAACACTTCAACTTCATCACACATGTCAAAATTGTCCTTGCATGTTATGTCCTTCATAACCACACAATAGGAGTTTATCTAAATGATGAAATGACTTGACTCGGCATTTGAGTGGCAGACTTACGTAGGGCTGAGACTGGGGTTGAAGTTATGGATGATATGCCAGTGGCGGACAATCTAAATTAACGACTCGAAAGGAATATACTTGCATAGTGGTCATTCGTTAGAGATTAGCTCCCGACATTGAATTTAATGAGTGCATTAGTTTTTTTATAATTAAAACTACGTTATGCCTTTATGATTATTGTTGATTTAATGTTTTCTTTGGCTAAATGTTAATTAATCTATATTTTATTATTTGAATAGTTGACTTTTGGTTTGGTACTATGGCTAATGTGACAAAAATCATCTTTATGCTTCTATTACTAGTAAGAAATGGTCATCATCATTGTTGTTGTAATTATTATTATTAGTAAATAATTTTCACTTTAATGTAAGTTTGATTTATTGTAAAATTTGCATTTATTTCATGGGATGAAATTGGTTATTAGGAATGATATTGGGGAAGGACACTAGAGATTCGTCTATTGGTCACTTAGCAGATCGACAATCTAGAAAGAAGGCATTGTTAATATCGCATCTAGTCATATCAAAAGCAGAGCATAGTCGGCAAGTCCAATGGAATGATGTGATAGATAAGGCCATGATAGAGCTGTTGGCTAAACAAGCTACCCATGGCAATAAGGTAGATAAAGGCTTAAGGGCAAGTGCATACACCCATGTATGCAAGGAAATGACTGATTGGTTTGGGATAGAATTGAAAACTCTTAACATTAAAAGTAGGGTGTACAAACTAAAACCCATTGGAAGCAAAAAATTACTTGGTATGTCTAGGTTCGGATGAAATGAAGCAAGAAAGAAATGCAAGCAGACACACAAATTATGAAGGAGTACTTGTAGGTAAACCAATGCATTGAGTATTATACTAACTTGTAATGTTGTTATTACAAAATGACAAGAAATACCCAAACATAAAAATTTGGTTTATTGAATGCAGGCTAACTCACTTGCACATTATGTGAAATAATGAGTGATGGAAATGCATGATGAGATGCAAATAGTACTTAGAAATGATCAACCCAATGGAGATTATGCCATGATAGGAACTAAGATGGAAGATGATGGGGGTTTGGATTATAATGTTGGGGGGATTTCTTTGATGTTGACGATGATGAAGCATGCACTATAAACATCAATGATGAAAGTGGTCAATCCCATACAGGTGTTTCTTGTACAAGTTTCTCATCATCAAGGGCAAAGAAGAGAGCATATGGTAAAAAGAAGAAATCATTTGAAAATTTCGTTGATGCAGTGGATTAAAAGAATGAAAGTATTAAGCAACTTATAGTAGCTATGACAATGCAAAGTAAAGAGTTTCTTAGCAAATTGTGAATAGAAGTGATGGACTTGAAAGGATTTGATATCCATGTCCTAGATGTAGTATTTGGGTATTTGGGTGGAAATGAAAATAAGGCTAACCTATTTCTTGCTAAGCAAAATCCATTATGAGCCTAAATGGTATACAACATATCAAATTTCTCAGATTTTGGATGCCTTAGACATATTTTAACCTTTCTAAACTCCATGATTAACTTCATTATTATCTTATCAACATTTACAAACTTTGGTTTATGATCATGTTTTTTGATAGTTCACAATCACGACATACTTTGATCCTTTATTTGAATTAGACACAACTTGTTTTGTTGAATGTGAACTTAACTAGCAATTTGTTCTACATAGTTTTAACGCTTATTCCTTTATATGCATATTCTCATACTTTAGTTGATATAACATCTATGATTGTTTATTTGTTATAAACTTGTTGAGTTTGGTTTGTGCATATTCTCATACTTTAGGAATATTGTATGTTTTATATATCTAACTTAGGTTTAGGACATGTTATACATGGTTTGTTTTCCTTTTGGTATGTGGTTTATATTACATTTTTTGTTTCTTAGAATAAAAGAAAACAAAATAGGGGTCACATTTTTTTCATTTGATTTTGTTCTATAAATGGTTGTTGCCATATTGGTGAAATTGAACTTTTTGTGCACTTTTAGGACTAGTGGATGAGGAGGTTGGAATCTTAGATATAAGAGGTGCACATGTTCACCAATCTATTTGCACCAATGGTTCTAGATTTGATGTCTAAGAAACCTTAGGCCAAACAATCTGTCTTATAATGGTAGTAGTATGACATAACTATTCACTAGATATTGTTGAGAAAAAACCCAAAAAAGTTTAAATAAAAAGTGATTAATATAGTGTTTCACTAGGACAATTTAACTATTAGCAAATCATGGTCGTAGAACTTCATGTTGCAAATGAAATGGTCTTTTCTTTTATTGGTAATAATAAGATGGACTCTTAGTTATGAAGAAAGGAACTTTCAAGAGGTAGTTTGTTGTTCCGGATACACATACTTATATCCATAACAATAGGAGGAAATCAATAAAAATGTTATCTTTCTCCCAATATGTGAAACTTCTCTAAGTTGGCCACTAATATGAACTAAAAAAAAAATCATGCTAAAACATTTGACCTATGTTTTTGCTGTAAAAAAGGAAATAATAACTAAAATATTTTAACTTAAAGAAATTTCCATCCATTTTATAGAGAAACATAATGTGTGTATTGTTATTAAACAGTTTTTTTGTTTGTAATTCTCATTGTTTGAGTATGTGTCTTTTAGACTAAAAAACCAATTTTCAATTACTTCCATATAGGATAAAATGTTCAAATTTAATGTATTTGAGCTACTATTGTTACTTTCCTACACTTTTTCTGTGGAATAGTAGAGTTTCAATGAATTTTTATGGTAGAGATTGCATACAAGCTGATATATAAGTTGGGGGGTTTTTTTGTGGAATTTTAGTGATTTTTTGTAAAATTTTAGTGAATTTTATATGGAATATCAATGGATTTTTCTATGGAATTTTAGTGAATTTTTATATGGAATTTCAATGAATTTCAGTGAATTTTTTATAGAATTTTAGTAAAATTCAATGAATTATTATGTGGAATTTTAGTGAATTTTTCTATGGAATTTTAGTGAATTTAAGTGATATTCATACAAGTTAGGATATAAGCTAGTCATTAAGCCACACTGGTCATTGGGCCAATGAACAACTTAATATTTGTTAACTAAGAATAAATATTGGGAATGGATCACACAAGTTATTGGGCCACACAAGAGAAGGAAATGGTCATTTTTGCGAAAATATGAGTATATTTTAATTTGTATCATTATAAAATATCCAAACAGTCATAAATTAACACCCTTGATTTATGCCAATGGTTGCCAAACAAGAACTGTGTAAATTGAAGGTAAAATCTTGTCCACAATTGCACACACTTGAACCTGGAGGTGTGATGTTTTGTAGTGGGTATTTTTGTATTTACACTCCTTTCAAACCCAATCTAAAGAACAAGAGAGAGTTGAGAGAACTAAACCATTTCCTTGAGTGTCCAAAGATGTATTGGCTTCCATGTCAATGTCCCCTTTGACTAATGAGGAGGTTTTATATAATTAAGTTCAAACCTATTTATCTCCTGCAAAAAGCCAATCTTATTCTTGGGTAGATATTTGGTTATCATAACTAAACCATTCCTTTTACTATAGATCTTTTCTAACTATAATTGCTTTTTTTTTCAAGAACATTTTTAATTCTTTAAGAATTTCTCTAATCCAATAATACTTAACATCAATGTAGTTAGACTTGAAGTGAAAACTTGAATTCTTATCTATATGGATAGCATTTTGACTATTGTAGATACTTAACATCAATGTACTTAGACTTGAAGTGAAAACTTGAATTCTTATCTATATGGATAGCATTTTGACTATTGTAGTTAACAACATATTTTTTTTTTCTTTACATCTATAACTCTTTAAGGAACCTTTTCATCCATAAGGTTTTTATGCAAGCTTTAATTGCAGTGATGTACTCTACTTCTATAGTGGACAAAGAAACACACTTTTGTAGTTTGGATTGCCATAACATTAATTTTCTTAAGTTAATGTCTCCAACCATATCTACATCTATATAGCATTCTAATATCATTTTACCACTATAAAAACATGAACACAATCACAAATATTTGGCATGAAAAGAACACAAGTAACCCATTTTGGAATAGAAACTAGGCTTGAAAATCATGTTCATGTTCATGTTCATGAGGATTTTGTCATTTCTAAAGAACATGGAAATGGGAAATGCAATGTTCTTGTTCATTGATTTAAAATAACAAACAGTTGTGTCATCTCATTCATGTTTTAATAGGGGTATTTGGGTAAATTTACTAACAAATAGATATTTTGATTTTTATTCTAATCCTTAATCTCTAAACCAACTCTCCTTCCACCCTTCTTGCTTCATGCACAAATCATTACATTCACCGAAGATCGTGCTTTTTCTTTACATGTGATCCTTAGGTAACATTATCAATCATCAATTTCTTCATCTTCCACCCTTCTTATTGTTTTGTTATAGTTACTTTATTTAATCCACTTGTTCTCCCATTTTTTCATTGGTTTTCTTCCATTGGCACATAAAAAAGGAATCACATGCCCCAATTTTGCAAGTTTTTTCTTCTATAACCACAATCATCCAAGCAATATTGTTGCATTTGTTTATTTCTTTTATTACTATGTTAGCATGGTAAATGAACTTGGGGTGCTTGATTTTTTTCCTCTATTTCCTTGTTTTATTTAAAGTGTTTGTAGTAGACACTAGTATTTCTTTGTTTTTTTTTTCTTCTATTGTATTAACTTTTTGTTAGAAAAATTGTAGTTAAACATGTTCAAATATGTCAACTTATACATATCAACATATATTTGAGTCATGTAGCAATCATATAAAATCAGATACTTTATTTATTTATTTATATAATTAAAGTGAGTGTTTGATGGAATTACAATGGCTATTGCTTTATTTTTTTGCACTATCTCCACTGTAGCATTGGAGCATAAAGTCAATAGAGATAGTGATGAAGATCCCTTTTATGATAACATAGAGAACATCCCAATGACTTAGATGATTTGACATATGATCTACCTAGAATGAAGTAAGCATTTGAGAAATATGCACAAGAATTGCCTTTAGATCCTAAGTATATGGTCATATCCAAGGATTAGCACAATAGTAAGAAAGATATTGCATATAAGGTCATTATTGAATATGCTAGGCATTAACAAATTACATTAGACAAAAGTTAGCTAATGTTACTAATGGATCCAATGATAGTGTCATTGATCATTTCTCCATTAGCAAGTGTCAAGAAGTCCTCAAAGGTATGGAGGGTTTAAGTAAGATGCCATGAAGGCCGTCAAACCTATACAAAATCCGAACTAGAGATGGATATTTATAACAGTAGGAGAGGACAAGAAAATTTAGATGTTGGAAGATTAAGAGGAATATGAGTTTGAATTTATTGAATTTATTTTTATGCATTGTGAATGCTTGTTATCTTAGACCTCTTGTTTTTTCCTAGGTACTTGAACTTTTGGTGTTTTAAGTACTTGAACCTGTGATGGTTTAAATACTTTACCTAAGTGTTTAAATACTTCATTGAACATGTATTCATCTTTTCTTTCTTGTAATTAAAATAGTTGTTTGTATTATTTTTTTATATTATTTCTTTGTTGAATATGCATAGAACTACTATATATATATATGTTGTCTTAATTTAGTATCCCTTAAACAGAGTAGGATGAACCAACATATTGCTGGTAATGATGAAAATGACAATAATGACAATGATGAAGTGATTAAGTTATTCTATGTGCTCTTAAAAAATATTATGGGATATCATCAAAATTTTTAATAAAAGTAAAAATTAAATGATTCAAATAGAGGGACAAGCTATACCTTTATAGCACTTATTGGACACCATGAGAGTTATCAAGATGTATTTAGGATGGAGGCCCATGTGTTCATTAATTTGTATAAGTTCTTAAGAGGTAATGGGTTGTTGAAAAATTCAAAGTTTATATCACTCAAACAATATGTAGGATTTTTTTTCATCGATCATGTAATAACAATTATTCAATAGGATGACTGTTGACTTTTGGCAACACTTCAATGAGACAATTTATAATCATTTCAAGAATGCTTTGAATGCAAATTCAAGCTAGCACATGATCTTTTAACACCTCCTACAATATTTGACACTCATTAACAAATTGAGTCCAACCCTAAGTTGTATTCTTGAGTCAAATAAGTCATATTTTCTATATTTGATAGTGTCATTTTCTTATCATAATACCATAGCATTAATGATTAAAATATGTGTCAACTTTATAGAATTATATTGGTGTCATATACAAATCACATATAAGTGAGTAGGGGTGGCCACGAGCCGATCTCTTCACAAGCTACTAAAGATCAGCTCGTTTCAGTTTTTATCAAGCTTCGAACTGAGATCAAGCCCAATTTATATGTTTGATTAATAAATGAGCCGAGCTTGAGCCTAGTAGAGCTCAACTTGTGGGGCTCGCAAGCCGAGCTCGAATATATATATATATATATATATATTATAATAAAATTATAGAAAACAATATATAATAAAAATATTATAATTCTTAATTATTATAGTTCTTAATTTTTTAAATATCAAATAAAAAATATTTTTTATATATAATTTTTTATTTTTCTAAAATATTTTTCTCAAATCAAGCTTAAGCTATGAGTTTTTGACTCGAGTCGAGTTTGAGCTCAATGTTCTAGCTCGAAATGAGCTTGAGCCTTGTATAAACTTGGTGAGCCGAGTTTGAGCCCTGTACTATTCAACTCGGCTCAGCTCGAATCTGCCCCTATATGTGAGAGTGTGCCATTGAACCAATAAATTTCGTATTGTAATAGAAAGTAGGTCACAACCCAAAATGTATTGTGTGCATGTATTTTGGATAAATGCTTTATATTTGTCTATGCATGACGAGAATGCTTTATGAATGATTCATAGGTTTTTTTGAATCACTTAGTAGACCTAATGCTAGGGTAATTTCTTGTTAAGGTAATTTTACCTCGGTAGTTTTTTGTTGATTTCACATTTCTCTTAATGATAAATACTTAAACGTGTGCTTTGGTATTCTAAGAAAGTATTAATTTATCGATTCAGGGTTTTCAAGTCAAAATGATTTTCTTATGCCATTTTGAAAAGAGTTATACCATTTGTTTGACTTTATAAGGCAAAGATGCCCTAGGGTGTAAGAGATGCTTAACTATATGCATTAGATTGCATAATTATATAGAGCATTCATTCTTTTGGCATGTTGAAAGCAAGATTTTGTATTTTAAAGATCATGCCATCATTTTCTTTGCGAACATAATGTAAGATTTTTCAATACAATTGAATTCGAATTGGTTTTGAATTGTATATTCAATAAAATTAACAAACCAACTTGAAATTTTATTCTCACAGATCCAACAGATTATTAGTTGAATTTAAATCCAACATATACGATGAGATCTTTTTGTAGTCCTACCCTACCTGGAACAATTACATTTTGATTATAATGAGAGATATAATGTTTGGAAAAATAATCTTCAATCAATATTCTCTAAAAGATTGCAGGCAAGGCATTTAAGCCTTAAGCCTTTTCTAAACAAGAACATTATCTCCTTAATCTCTTTAGAAAAAGAAATATGGCATAAGAAAGAAATCATTATCACTCTCCAATTTTTTTTCCTTCATTTTAATGTACTACATTAAAAGGCAGATGGTTGCAAGAGAATAAAGAAATTACCAAAATAATTTATCTCTATCTCTTTTTGATGAAAAAGGCCAATTGCCATTTTCTCTATGGAGGCCCTCGATTTTATTACAATGTATTGCTCTAATGAAAGTTGCATGGAAGAACTTTGAGTTGTAGCCCCCTTCACTCATCCATTTTTATTAAGATCTTTGCTTCTAAACAAGTGCATTTCTTTCAAGGAGGGAGGCATATTTAGCTAGTAGAATTTCTACTTTGGCTAATAACTCTTTAGAGTGAGCCATCATCATCTGAATGTTAGAGATTTAATTCTCTACATCCTTTAACTTTGATATGTAAGTTCCCTAGATTGTTATGACTCAACGAATGTAAAGACCTCAAGCAATCAACGCGTTTCTATTGAAAATAGAGAAACTTCGATAAATCTCAACCAAACTTCAATTTCTTTTCCATCTTAGGGTCATGCTTCTTGTATGATATAGTAAACAACAAGAAGGAAGTGTGATCATTGTTAGGGGTGAGCACTATTTGGTTAAAATCGAAAAACGAACCGAAAATTTTGGTTTTGGTTAATTCAATTTTTGGTTTCAGTTTTTAGAATTAGAAATTTGGTTAATTGAATTAACAAAACTTTCTATAATTATATATAATATATAAAATATAAAATTTAAGATATAATATAAAATTTGTACTATATAGTAAATAATATACTATATATTTATATATTAGTATATAATAAAATTAAAATTGATTTCATAATATATATTTTATAATATATAATATATATTATATATTATTATATATATATAATAGAATATCTATTATTAAAATTCGATTTTAATCAAAATAACCAAAAATTTTTGTTTATTCTGTTCGGTTTTTAACTGAATAAACTGAATGCTCACCCCTAATCATTGCTAAGGGCCAGTAATTGATTCACATGTGAATTGGAGAAAAAACCTCTAATTAGTTGTAGCCATTCATGGCTCTATCTATATGTTCTTTGACCGGTTGATGAATATTTTTAGGGCTCATTCATTTTTTGGATTTTGAGAAAAGGAAAGTCGATTAATAAGATTTTGGTTCCCATTGACTGAGATACCCATGTTCCTTTTTCAGATTTGTGCGATTCATGGAAATTTCATTTTCCTTAGGTATCACTTACCCAGGTAATACCCATCTCTTGGCGGGGGGGGGGGGGGGTGCAAAGTTGACAACACTTGAATGGAACAAAATTGTCCCTTTAAATAGTGGATTTTTATGGCTATAACTATCATTATCTTATTTACATAGGAAATAAAATAACATAGGAAACTAGCTTCCTGAAAAATGAACATTACCTTATTGTTGAAGCATGTGTATTCAGGTCCAGAGAAGCCCAAATCTTGTAGCCAGCCTAATTGATTATCTGTTTAAAAGAATGAACAGATTGACACCAACAAATATCCTAACTTCCTTTCCAGAGCTGTTTGTCACAGTGTTATAATTGCCTATCATACAAGGGAATTGTAAAGTTTCTAAAGTTAATAATAGCATTTCATAAAGGCTCTCTATTTCTTTTGTTAGGGTTGTTATAGAGGCCAACAAGATACCAATAATTTTAGTTAAGATTAATAGAAGACAAAATGTAATTGGAAAATACATCAATAATCTTAAGATTAACATCAAAGTCTGAGTTCCACAATAACCAAAGCTCACTAGATCTACTAATCAAATACACATGGTGCTCATAATCACCTAGCTTGTTTATTAACTTAAATGACTTATTTGTATTGTACTTGGACTCAAAATTGAGGGTTATAGATGGAAAGATCAATTTGAGAAGAGCAAAAAGGAACTACAAGAACTTGTCTTCTAGCAACAAACAAAATCATAATTACAAGTCTTACATGTTAGAGACCTATAACAATGATCTAGCTGTAAACATAAAAGCAATACATGTTTTGGTGTCGCAATAAAATTTGGAAATGGTTTGGAAGAACTAATGCTAGAAACATCATTTGGCAATGGACACGATTTTAATTAATAAAATATTACTAAATTCAAAATATATAAGATAATAATAATAATAATAACAACAACAATAACAACAACAACAAAATGTAAATATATTAATAATAAAACAATAAAAATTTAATAAACTATTAGCAAAATATTAGTAAAATAGTAATAAAATAATAGTACTATAATATAATATTATTAAATTAATTGCAAAAAACAAAGATATTAATTATTAAATATAATAATGGTAATAAAGTATAAATAAAATATAATTAATGTAATAATAATAGTAATACTAAGATAATAATA
The DNA here is from genome assembly GCF_000365185.1 of Nelumbo nucifera. Next base: position 322,581 of record NW_010729191.1, read on the forward strand.
GTAAAATAAGCATATATTAATAATGAAATTAATAATAAAATATTAGTAAAATATTCATAAAATAATAATATAATAAAATATTAATATATTCTATTTAAAGTAAAAATAAAATACTAGCATATTACATTTTAAATAATAATAAATTAATTATAAAATGATATAAAATAATATAATACTAATAAACTAATAATGACATATACTAAAATAATAAATTAATAGTAAAGTATAAAAATAAAAATATTATTGAAGTAATAATAATATAATGATATATTAGTAAAATATTTATAAATTAAGGATAAATACTAAGATATTAGTTATTAAATACTAATAAAATAATGGTAGCAAAGTAATAATAAAAATAAAAGGTATAATTTATTAAATAAAATAATTAAGTATAAATAACATATTAATATAATATAATTAAGGTAATAATAAAATACTAACATATTAATTATACAATAATAATAAATTGATTCTATATGAGTAAAGAAAAAAATAGAAGTTAATAGACTAATAATAAAATTATAAATTATTAATAAAATATAGTACCAAAAATATTATGTGTAATAAAAAATAATTATATATTCATAAATTAATGATAAATATTAAGGTATTACTTATTAAATACTAAAAAAATAATAATAACCAAGTATTAATAAAATAATAATTATATCTTCATAGATATTAATAAAGTAATAATAAAATAATAAATAAACTAATACAAAATTGAAAATTTTCAGTTGATACTAATTCCAACTCCCAATAAACCAAACAATAACAGTCGGAATCCAACTCTGATTCTTAATTGAACTAAAAAGGTGTTAGGAATAGGTGATTTCGATTCTGATTACTAGGGATTTTGATTCGGACTCTGATTCTAGTGTTGTCCACAAACCAAATGGACCCTAAAAAGTGTCAAAAGGGCCCAAATTGCTCTAGGCTTGGTTTAGATTTAGGCCTAAGACACAAAAGTAAGGTATAGGCTTTAAAGCATGCTTGGATTACACTCATTGTATAAACACACAAGCATAGAGATATGTAACAAGTTACTCTCTCCCATGTTAACTCATGACTTGACTTGTGAGTTGATACATGTGTCAACTCATGAATATTATATTTTAAAACTTTTATATAAAATCTCTAATATAAAATAGAATAAAATCTATATGCATATATAACATATATAATATTAAATGTATACAATTTATTATATGTATTCTATAATATAATATTTTATAATATAAATATATAATAGATAATAGGGTAAAATACAAAAACTTCCCTTCAAGATTTTCACAATCATAAAAACTTTCCCTATAGTTTCATTTTAGCAAAATCCTCCCTTGAGCTTTTAAAAAAAATTGACAAAAACCTTCCTTTTGTTACTAACTCAGACGAAAACGTTTACCAATGTATATTTTTTTCAAATACTCATTTTACCCTTTTGTAAAATAGCTTGTGTTCAAGGTATTTAAACGCAAAATTTTTCCATATCATCCACCATGAGCTGTACATGAATTTTGTCGCTTTAGTATCCAACTCCATTTAGATTTTAAAAGCAGTTTTCTTCCCTAGTTCCCAGAAATCTCTTGCTTTTACGAAAACTTGGAAAGCATTTCCATATCCTTGTCGGCTTCGTTACGAAAACCTCCCTATAGTTATGAAATTTATCTGAAGTTTTCATTTAGGAGATGGGCTCTAATCGATTCGAAAGCTTACTATTCATCTTCTTTGTTGAGAGAGCGACGACGAGTAAACTTTCCAACACCAAGTAATAGCAGTGACCTCCTCCAACTCTCTCTTATCTTCTCTCCCTCTACTTTTTTTTTCTCTTTCTTCTTCTTTGTCCCACTCCCCACCACTGTCACCGCCCCTATTTCTCCCTCCAATCACCACTACTGCAACTCTTAGCAGCAACGATTTGCTATCTCTCCCTCCAAGTTTATCTACTTCTCTCTCTCTCTCTCTCTAATCCCATTCTACTCCCCTTTCATTCTTTATCTCTTTCCTGTCTCATCATCGCTGTTGCAACGACAGATCTGAGCTCGACAGCAACCTCTCCTCTGCCTTTCGTTCTTTATCTCTTTCCTGTCTCATCACCGCCGTTGCAACGGTGGATCTAAGCTCGGCAGCAACCTCTCTCCCCCCCCCTTTCATTCTCTATCTCTTTCCCATCTCATCACTTCCGTTGCAATGATGGGTCTGAGCTCAGTGGCAACCTCTCCTTCCCCGATCTCTTCTCTCTCCTCTAGTCACTTTACTTGTTTTGTTTTTCGCTCTTTCTTTCTTCCTCATTCTTTCCCTCACTCCCCCAATGAGAATCCCTAATTGGTTGTTCGTCTTCTTCGTTTGGATGGGGACGATGAACAAAGCTCTCAATCAGGGGCGGAGCCAAGGGGTGGCGGAGGGGAGCCATGACCCCCCCTATGCCTTCAAAATTTCATTTAAATTTATTTAAGTTTCACTTGTATTTTAACCCCTTATGTTTCCTAGCTTTTGGCTCCCCTATCCATGTTTTCTAGGTTTTGACCCCCCTCAATAAAAAATCCTAGCTCCGCCCCTGCAGTCTCAATATAGAGTAGCAGCAAGAGCTCTATACAAACTTTTAGGTGGTTGTCAAAGCTGGTAATGGAGCAGCTGCTGATTTGTTTTCCTATGAAAGCTTCAACACCACCCAGTCTCACCATTGCTCATTCATCGGTGAACTCATTTTGAATCTGCTAGATAATGAATCCCCCCTATGTAATTTTCTAACGGAGGGAGGTGGAGGAGCTTGGGGTCAGGAGTGAAGGAGGAGGAGGAGAAATCCGGTGGAAGGTTGCCGATGTGGAAAAATTCCAGTTCTAGGAGTCAATTCGGTCACAAAATTAAAGCTCTCATGAATTTAAAGATGATAATATGTCGAACAGGTTTTTTTTGTACAATTATATGCAAATTAATTTACAAAAGGGTAGAATGGATATTTGGAAAAAATTATGCATCGATAAACGTTTTCCGTCTGAATTAGTGACGGAAGGGAGGTTTTTGTCAATTTTTTTAAAAGTTTAGGGGAGGTTTTTGCTAAAATGAAACTATAAGGAAAGTTTTTATGATTGTCAGAAACATGAGAGGAGGTTTTTGTATTTTACCCTAGATAATATTACATAGGGAGAATGACGATTCAGCTCAGAATTTGTTGACTCAAAGTACATTTGGGGTAGGTGCCAGATCGGAATTGATGCCAATTCACGGGCGGGTATAGGTGCATAGAGTGTGGTTTTTTGACGTTTTGAAAGTTCATAACTATGTAGTGAAAATCAGATTTCTGTATTGGATCTATCCGTACTTCGTATTATATATGTTGTCAAGCTGGGCCTGAACTTAAAAACTTGGGCTTAGGCCTAAAAAAGCAAAGAATGAGTGGAGCAAGAACCGACTGTGAGGGAGTGACTCAACTCAAAATATTCCTATGTAAAGGCTTCAAGCTCTAGGGATGGTTCTTGCCCCATGTCGGATTTCGGTTTAGAAACAGTCTGCTCCTGGTCGGACCTCTCCTCTGAACAGGAGGTGTTTCCCCGTTGGAAGCAGAAAATTCGGATCGTTAGTAGACTGTTACGACGTAAAGCTAGTTGACCACCCTTCTCCTGGTCGGATTTCTTGTTTGTATTGGCTTTGGGTCTTAGGGGCTTCTTTTTGGTTCTCTTGTTTTCAGGGCTCTTGTAAGGTTTGGTAGTAGTCGGTTCTTGGGGCTTTTGCTTATCAAGCTTGTTGGCTGGCCTGGGGATTGCTGGTCTTGTGACTTGTGTTCTGTTTTCTGTTTCGTGTACAAATGGAAGTTCAATGGAGCCAGTGTCACTACTCCAAGAACAGAGTGGTATTCTGTAATTTATCATTTTTGTATGGTAATTTCTATATAATGCCAAAAAACTTTGACACCCCTCCTCCCGAGTGTAGTTGAACCCTTTTTTATATGTATTCATAATTTGAGTGCAATCAAATACAAAAAATTCTATACATCAACAAATTTTGCATATTTTTTCTGGACTGATGGCTTTAACCCTTGTGGCTAAGTTGGTATGTTAGCCAGTTTTTGCAGTAGAAATGGGGATTCAAATCCACCTACCACCAAATTTGGGGAGGGGGCTATAATTGTACTGCACCGCTCAAATGGCTCGTACGTGGAATTCAGATTTTAGTTGGAACATTAATTTCTTTTAATAAAACATATTAGCACTTTAAATTCTATTCAATACATGTGTAAACGAAAAATATATTTTTCTTGTGGAAACATTGCAGAACCAAAAGAAGCATTCCTATTATTGATTATGTTCTAAATTAAGGTGATGTTTGGCATCGATGATGATTTCTTTTTTTCGATTATCTAGAAATCGGTGATTTCTAGAATCAACGAATTTTGAAAAATCATCAAAAAATATTGTTTAGTGTCATTTATGCCACGTAAGCTGATTTTTGAGAAATTGGCTTTGAGTCTGCTTGGTACTGATTTTTAAGGGTCAATTATTTTTTTATTAGAGTTATTATTGAATGCCATGTTGGATGTCATGTCATCCTCAAAAAATGGGAGTTAGTTAAAAATAAGGAAATCACCAGAAAATGTGATCTTGAAAAGTGCTGATTTCAATAATCGATTTTTGACTGATTTCCCAGAAATTGACATATTGACCAACCAAAAAAAAAAAAAAAAATCACTAATTCTTCAAATTCTAATATGGATCCTATATAGCGCTGATCATATAATTTCTGGGAAATTATATGATGATATAAAATCAAGACAATGCCATCACACAATCTAAATTGGGTAACTGGGTGGAGCTTAGAATTTCCTTTTTCTATCATTTTCTTTTGCCCTTTCTATAAGTCTTTTTCTTCTATCCTTGACTCATTTCGTTTTCTTGATCTCTTTCACCGAACTTTATTACACGACACCATAATTTCTTGAAATATTTCTTCTACGCGCTTTTTCTGGATGTTTTCTTGGATTTTTGGCCTATCAGCCATTTCATTTTCTAATTTCCCTTTCACGGAAGACCCCTCATGACCCTTGTCCACATATATTAGACATCGTGGGTCCTAGTTTTATGGTGAGATTGAGTGCAATTTGTGTTCATTATACATGTTTTAGATTAAGTCCATTCAAAATTTGACAAAAGCCCAATTCAAATTTATCCAAATTGTACTTCTAACTGAGGGTTCAAAGTACTGACACTCGCTGATATACTGTGTATCAATGCATTTTTTTTTAGTTTTACTTGTTTTTTGAAATTTATTTAGAGGGACCGGTTTAAGGCCCAGCTACCCTCTGAACCAGTGACTGACCCAATACAACTTCTGTAAGGACATATCGGAAAGTTACCGACATGATACATATCGGCCTTGATGCAGACATAGTATTGGAATTGTGTTGGAACTGTTTTTTATTGGGAGGAGATCTAGACTCAGTGATAGATAGACTGAAACAATAGGGAAAGAAAGATAGATGCTATTTTCTTGGACCAAATCAATGGGGGAGTGATGTTTTCTTGGATGATCATTTTATTTCCTTTTGGGGTTCAAAATCTTATGTCTTGTAATGTTTTTGTTGTTGGCATTTTATTTTAACTAAACGCTGGTATAACCTTGTATCATTGGAGGCCACATGCCACCTTTTTCTCATGTGAGTCAATTTACAATAAAACCCGCATTCGTATTGTCTAATCAAGTTGGTGATGAGTTCATCACTTCTAGGTTTGATCTGGGATTTATTCATAATAAAAATTGTTTTAACATGATTCCAACATGATTTGTGATCATACCATCATGAAACTAGAATCCATCATTGTATGGATATGGGCTATGTTGGAACATGTTCAAATAATTTTTTATTTGGGGGAATAACACTTCTGTTTAGAGTCAGAATTTATAGGCTTAAGTATCAGCTCGGAATTAATGTCAATTTAAGAATGGGCATTGATGCTTAGAATGTAAATTATTGCCATTTTAAATATTTATATTCATAAATCGGCATTAGGTTTGCTCATACTTTTCCATAAAAAGCCATTATACACGTCTTGTCTTCTTAGCGTAGATCCAATTCATCCGAACCCGAGTCAACCAGAGTCAACTATCAGGACCTAGCTGGAATACTTGTTTTCTCCTGATTGAGTTTTGCAACCCACTGTACAGGGAGTCCGGATCTGCTCCTCACACCAACAATTCCTGTACATTGTTCTTTGTATGGTTTTTAAGATCGTACGGACCAAATGGTCGGATTGGAAAAATTGGGAATCGGTCATCTGACCAGTTCCGTTTTTTACTAAAACTGTTAATTTTGATCAATAAATCGCTGAACCAGCTGATTAACCATTTGAATGGTTTTGATCATTTTCTAATTTTTTTAATTTTTTTTTATTAAAACAGACCAGCCGTTTAAATCAAATGGTCTGACCGATCAAACCGATAACCGAACCCTTATCAGTTCGGTCACCAATTCACTTTTAGAAACCATGATTCTTTGCTTATTCTCTCTCTCTTTTTGTATTAAATATACTCATAAGAGAATTTATTGAGTATCGATGAGTGTCCTTACAAGAGTGTGACTATTAGATCCAGAGCCGGCTTTTGGGTGGAACTAATGAACTACAGAGACTCCCTTGACTAATTCTAGAATTTATTGAATCCCTATCACCATAACTGTCTTTTGTGAATTGAAAGAAAGAAAAATCCCAATGAAAATGTCTTCTTTCTTTTTTTTTTTTGATTTGCAATGTTTTATATATTCCTAACTTCCTATGCAAAAGTTGTAAAAAATTTCCAATCCACCGGTTTCAAAAGATGTCTTTTAGTGGATATTTTGGTGGATAGAATAAGAGGTTAAATTATTTAACCCATAAAAATTGTCGCACAACCATAATAGATAAGACTCTATAAAGTTCGGGTGGATTATGGTTCACCAATTTGATCAGCCAATCCAATTCGCAGCTGGTTTGCACTTCTCCAAAGTCGTGGTGTTGGATGCCGTTTCAAGTACACGTAGGTGCCATGAAGGCATTTGAAGTTTAATGGTAAAAAATCATGCTTGATTTGATCATTTTTGGGGAAAATCAATAAGAAACAGCTACACCTAATAATAAAGCATGCAACTCACCACCGCTCCAAACATCAAAAAGGTGAGTTTTCCAGCATCAGGGGTGTATTTTTCCCAACAGTTGAGTGATGCGTGGCTCCGCTATTCCTACATCGCAGCAACAAAGCATCTGTTTGGCTTAGTTGTCGTTGCTCTAGAAAACGGCAATACATCAGTGCTATATCGGAAAAAATGGTACTCCAAGAAACAGCTGTTTTTCCATAAAAAAAGTGTTCTAAGTCATATCTTAGAAATCAGGAAGACATAGCTTGGAATAACGTTAAATTTAGCATTTCCTAGAGTTGCAGATCATTGCTGCCAATAGAGACATGAGGTGGCAGCAACAGGGACATGATGTGGCCCTGGATAGTGCTGAAAACAGTTCCTAGAACATTGGTACGAAATAGAAAATGTAGCTGTTACTCCACAAAACATTCTACCTGACAGCAATGTTTCCAAACAAAAAAAAAAAAAAGAAAAAAACGCCGTGCTTCTAACCCACACATCAGCAATGGCATTTTCTGAGAAAATAGTATTGTATCTGTAACATGGATGCCAAACATATACAGAAAATGTCTCACTCAAAATACCAAAAAGGCGTTCTTATGGTGTTTCCATTTCTTATACACAATATCTCACTTGAAATTGCCACGATACCAAACACTACCCCAATGAGATAGTGAGTTGTGAGGGGATGTTGCTTTCTTTGAATGAATCAAATAAGGAAGACGAGTGGAGAAGTAAATAAAGAAACACCATCATTTATTACTCTTAGAAGTCAAGATGTGTTAGGGGAGAGTGACCCCAAGCATGAACACAATGACCCCTAAGATACGTTCTGGTAGGGCTGCAAATGGATCGTATTGAATTACATATGGGCAGATCCAAATTTAATTTTTTTTAATTTAAAAAAAAATCTAGCGAATTCAAATTGAATTTTGGATTATAATAGGATATTAAATAGTATAAATAAATTAAACTAAAATGATCAAAATGTTATATATTATTAACAAAATGAATTAAAAATGACCCCAATGAGATAGTGAGTTGTTAGGGGATGTTGCTTTCTTTGAATGAATCAAATAAGGAAGACGAGTGGAGAAGTAAATAAAGAAAGACCAGCATTTATTACTCTTAGAAGTCAAGATGTGTTAGGGGAGAGTGACCCCAAGCATTAACACAATGACCCCTAAGATACGTTCTGGTAGGGCTGCAAATGGATCGTACTGAATTACATATGGGCAGATCCAAACTTAATTTGTTTTAATTTAAAAAAAAATCTAGCGAATTCAAATTGAATTTGGATTATAATGGGATATTAAATAGTATAAATAAATTAAATTAAACTATAATGATCAAAATGTTATATATTATTAACAAAAGGAATTAAAAATGATTTTAATATTATATTTTAAGAACAAAACGAATATAAAAAGCTACTATGACTATTTAGTGAAAATACAACATTTAAACCAACATTAATGGTAAATATAATATAAATTAATTTAAGTATATATACATATATATATATATAATTGCGAATTGAGTTAGATTGTATTGGATCGGATAGGATAGATCCGTATTTGATCCAATTATAAATGGATCGAATTCATCATATCACCCTTAATAGGATCAAATTCGGGTGACCGGATCTCATCTAGAAAGCATACAACATTTGCCTCGTCGAGCCTATAAATGAGGGACGCAAATGAAGACACTGAAATAAACAAAACAAGAGCAGCTAATAAGCCTCAATGGCACTGCCATTTCTGCTGCTTCAGCTCCTTATTTTGCTGTTGCCACCGCTGGCAGCTTCATCAACAGCGTCCTTCGCAAAGCCAGGATGCGAGGATAAATGTGGCAACATCCCCATTCCCTACCCGTTCGGCTTCGGAGATCCAAAATGTTACAGAAACGGCTACATGGTAACCTGCAACCACACTTCCAACCCTCCAAAACTGTACTTATCGGACAGTAACGTAGAGGTTGTAGAGATATCATCACTGGGCCAATTGCGCACCAAATCCTTAGTAAGTTACGACTGCTACGATCAAACAAACGATCACGGATCCATTTCTTTCAATCTTGAAGATTTTCCCTATACTTTTTCCGACACCAGAAACAAATTCACGGCAATAGGTTGCGACACCATATCCAACTTAATAGGTTTTCAGGGTCGTAACTTCACCAGCGGATGTAACATGCTTTGCATCGACACACAGAGCTTGGTCAATGGGTCTTGTTCCGGAATTGGTTGTTGTCAGACTTCCATCCCAAAGGGGTTCAAGCACTTCATTGTGGATCTCGGTAGTTTTTACAGACACAACTTTGTGATGGATTTCAATCCATGCAGCTACGCTTTCTTGGTTGATTCTGACTGGTTTAACTTCTCAGTACATGATATTGTGGGGTATATGGATTTCTTTAATAGAAATGAAGGAATGGTCCCAATCGTGCTCGACTGGGCGATAGAGGGATACACCTGTGGAAATGCTTCCACTAGTGACCTAAATTATGCATGTGGTAAGAACAGCGAATGCTTCAACTCTCCTAATGGTCTCGGATATCTCTGCAACTGTTCTCAAGGTTATCAGGGCAACCCTTATCTCTCAGATGGATGTCAAGGTGCGTAATTAATCATCTTTCTGGATCGACTATTTTTATTACTTCTCCCAATTACCTAGTGTGTTGAACAATTCTGATGAGTTTATGTGAAGAATGCAGATATAGATGAATGCATGGATCCTACTAAGAACGATTGTCAAGCCAAATCGAGATGCATTAATACACCTGGGAGTTACATCTGCTCTTGCCCGCCTGGTGCTCAAGGGGATGGTAGGAGAAACGGGACTGGTTGTTTGGCTACTCCAAAGAAGCAATCTCATCTGATACAAATCTGCTTAGGTATTAAAATCTACGATTTACTGTCTGTCTTCAAATTAATTTTCAGATCAATTTGATCTCTGGGTAGATGGCGAATCGGCCCAGGAGTAAACTTATTATCTGTCAAATAAATCCAACGTCTCCGCCTGAGTTATGGTTCTTATCTGTTAGAGTAACGGATGCAATTCCTCATGGCTATATATAATTTCCTCATGATAATTATTCCCTTTGTCAAGCTAGATACTAGCTTAATTTTAACATTCACTCAAGTGAAATATAATTGATCATTCAAATTTATTTCCTTTTTAATTAATAACTTCTTCCAATTTAATATTTTCTCTGAATCTTCTTCAATAGAAACATATTTGTTCTCTGAATTCTTTTATATTTTCGAATTTACGGGTTGCAACTTTGGTCAGGTCAACCCAAAAAATACGATAGGGTTGGTCTGGGATAACTAGTGGGTAATGTCGGGAGAGAGTTGATGCCTTGGGCAATCATGCCAACCTAAACCTGATAATTACGCTATGCATCCAAGTATTTTTGTCTATCTAATTCAGGGAGGAGAGAGGATGACTGCTGTTTTTCTTTAAAACATTTATCATAATATTAAATACCTATGTATATGATATTATATATATATATATATATTAAAATATATTTAAATATTATTTTATTTTAAAATTTTCTTTTATTTTAAATAAATTTATTTTTCAAAAAATACTGTTTATTAAAAATTTCAAGGATTCAGGTCCCCACAGAGAACCCGTATGTTGGGAATCAAGGATGAAGAATAACTTTTATCTTCAGCGGGGATCAATTTCGAAAACAGGGAATATAATCCCCACTCTGAACCTGCCCCACTGCCATTCCTATTCCAACTTAAATCCAACCTAACCCACCTGATAGTATGATTGAGTTGGGTTAGGGTGAAGAATCTCAGGCTGTTGAGGTTTCAACACTTCAAGTTGGGCAAACGTTGATCTCAACCTAGCTAAGGGAATCCAGTCTGAACTGCAACCCTACTTCATGAGCATATTGTTTCACTAATGTTATCAATTTTAGTCCAATACAAAGTGGGCTCAAGCCCACTGAAGCAAAGCCTGTTGCATATAACGATGAATGTGTTGAAATGAATGAAAGTCATATTTTTCTTTTTTCGCTAAGCAAAGCTTTCTTTTCATACAGGGCTTGGTTTTGGCGTCTTCTTTGTTCTATTTATTAGCACTTGGCTCTATTGGGGAATAAAAAAGAGAAATCAAAACAAATGCAGAGAAAATTACATTCAGCAAAATGGGGGTCTCTGATTGAGGCAACTGCTCTCTTCAGTCTTCACAAAATGCAACTGTAGAACCTGCCAAGATCTTTACTGAACAAGAGCTCAACAAGGACTGACAACTTTGGTAAGAGTTGAATCCTAGGTTGTGTTGGATTTGATAAATAGAAAGATAGTTGTCTTTATGAAGTCCAAGATAGTTGATTCAAGTGAAGTTGAACAGTTCATCAATGAGAGGAGGTTATTCTTTCTCAATTTGAACATGAAAATTTAGTGAAGCTTCTAAGTTGTTTCTTAAATTCTGAACTTCCATCAATGAAAGCATTACTAATGGTTTGAGGGGCCATGTTTCAATATCATTAAACAGAGGGCGAGGATTGCTTAAAATTTCAACTTGATGGCTAGCTATGATATTGGAACAGTTTGACCAATCAAAAACCCTATGAATTTTACTATAATACTGAAGAATGATACCAGAAAAACTTGTCAGCCAACTGGTTTCATAAAATAGAGTAATCAATCACGTGGTATTTAACAATTCACAGGGAGTTTTGATTGGTCAGAACCTTTGGTATCATGTCTTTTGGCACTACAGATTTTCCTTTTATAGTATATATTCAAGTATATCGGACTGGACGGTCGGATAATCAGAAAAATTGGGAACAGGTCAGCTAACCGGTTTTGTTTTACTTTAGAATTGTTATTTGCTAAAAATCGTTGATTTGGTCAGAAAACTGTTGACCCAGGTGGTCAAATTGTTCTAACCATTCGGATCATTCAGTGGCTTTAGCCATTTTTTAATTTTTTAATTTTTTTTTGTTAAAATGAGCCATTCATTTAGTTCGAACGGTCAAACCATTCAACCCAAGAACCGGACCCTGACCGATTCATTGTCCAATTCAGTTTTAAAAACCTTGATTAAAAGTAACTTATCCTTGCTCCCAACTGGACACTTTCCTTGTGGACCATCTAAAGGTTACCGGAAAACTGAAATTGGGCCGATCACGAACCCCTTTGGCAAGATTGAGCTCACGCCTTCTGTTTGGTTAGGTCCAACCTTCAAAATGCATTCCAATTTCAGAGATTTATCTGGTCCCATTAAAATTTTGATGGCTATTGCCAAGCCCCAGAACTTATGCCAAGTTGGAAGTACGTATTTGGTTGCTATATACTGATGCAAAACTATGACAGTGTAATGACTTGAGTGTAAATAATACTGATGAAATATATTAAGACATGAAGCAGAGTAAAGTAAAAGCAATAACAAAGTTAAGTGAGAATCTTCATTTTGTCATTTGCATTTCTGTCCTTTTGTACTGGTGCAAATAAAACTGCACTGCAACCAAACGAAGCAATATATACAAATCACCTATACAACAGCCTCAAATCTATTAGGTTTAACTCACTCAATGGGGGTTGTGATTTGTTCCATCTTACATGGATTAATCCATCATTAACAATTCAATGTAATGAGAATCCTGTTTCGTTAGAAGTCATGTTTCAACTTTTAAGCGGATTATTAGCGGAGTTAACATTCAGCATAAATCATCTTTAAGGCTCCCAATGGAACACATATTCGTTCCTACCATGATCGATCGGATGAAAGTGTCTGACTATCTTTTGATTTTTATATAAAATTTCTAAATTTTAAATCCTAAACCTTAAATTTCAATTCAAAATTCATTTGATCGGATACAAACTCCTCTGACCTAAGAGCCAATAATTCTTCCTCCAAATATGGGGCATGTGGAAACTAATTAAACACCAGGGGGATGTTTGGAACCGTAGCTATTTTTCAAAAAAATATGGTACTATGTCGGATCCACATATGCGTTTCAACAAATGCCCATGTATCTCATTGTTTGGTTCAGCCGATTATTAAAAAATCAGGTATACCTCGAAAATCAGTACCCCACCGATACATGAAACGCCAAATTTCGGTGAACCATTTCTCCCAATGGTTGGCTGATGTGTATCCTATGTGGTGTTTACCTGTCAGCACATACATGAAAAATGGTGACAAAAATCACCTTACCAAACAACATAGTGTTGCTCACTGACTACGTGGCAGAAACGTTCTTTTATGAAATGGGTCTTGGAAGTATGGGCATTTTTTCTTGAAAATCGGTCCCAAAAAGCGCCCACGCTTCCAAACACCAGGAATATTGTTTTATATATCATGTACTTATATATATAATCATTTGCATGGTTTTCAAAACTGGATCGGACCAGAAAAATCGGGAGCAACAAGAAAATAAAAGAAAGAAAAGTAAGCTCCCCAAGCATAGAAGCAAATCCCCCTCGCGAAGCTACAGGTCGGGTCGTCATTCCAGGACCCCTCCAATGGAGAGGACGAACTATACCCCCTTAAATGCAAAGCGATGAGAGATCTTAATGGCAATAAAGGATTCCCCTCTCGTCAAATGGCCACCCAGACTCCGCAAAGACCCAATGACTAGGAACCCGAATGTCTATTGTCACTTTCATCGGGACCATGGTCATAGCACATAAAACTGTAGAAACCTCCGCGATGAGATTGAAGAGCTGATCCATTGTGAGTACTTGAAAAAGTACATTCTACACGAAGAAAAGGAATAGGGAAACTGATAGGGAGATCGGAAAAACGACGCCCCAAAGAGTAGCAAACAGAACAAACAGCCACCTCACCCGCTACCAAAAGAGAGACCGATCCACAGAGTGATTAATATGATCAACAGGGGATCTATTGAGGCGGGATGCACAGTAGCAGCTAGGAGAACATCATTATGAGAACTAAAGCACGAAGCAGAGAACCCACCCAAATGACCTCGGATCAAAGAACCGATCTACTTTATTGAGGACAACGTCTGTGGGATCCAGTATCCTCATGACGGCGCCTTAATCGTAAAGATGGTCATCAATGACTTTGAAGTGAGGTGGATCTTGGTGGACCCAAGAAGTTCGGCTGATATCCTGTTCAAGGAAACCTTTGACAAACTACAATTACAACAGAGTGACCTAACGCCAGTAGACAATCCACTAGTTGGGTTCAGTGGAGAGGATGTTAGGCCTATAGGTCGTGTCACAGTACCAGTGGAAGCGGGCACGTGGCCAAATATTGTCCGGTTCGAGCACACATTCCTATTGGTCACTACCCTATCCCCGTACAACGCAATCATAGGTCAGCCTATTACACATGTTTTATGCGCAATAGTGTCGACCTACTACCTCGTGATGAAATTGCCAATGGATTGCGGAGTGGGAATAGCACGAGGTGACCAGCTCGAGTCCCGGAGGTGTTATGTGGCTTCTCTCAAAGGAAAAGCAAAGATAGCAAAGGACGTCGAACTGGAGCGACCGACAGGCTACAGCGAGGAGCGAGCTGCCCTGATGGAAGAGACGATCCACATACTAGTGTTCGAGACCGAACCGACTAAGACTCTCTAGATTGGAGAACTCGTAAGCGAACCACATCAAAATCAACTAGTAAGTTTTCTACTTAACAATTTAGACATTTTTGCTTGGTCTGTGGTAGAAATGCCCGGGATTGACCCTTATGTCATAACTCACAAACTGAATGTGGACCCTTTAGTTAGGCTAGTCTGACAAAGAAAATGCAACCTCGCCTTAGAACGGTGGAGGATTGTCGATGAGGAGGTTGGGAAGCTCCTCGCTACAGACTTCATCAAAGAGGTCCATTACCCGAGTTGGGTCGTAAACCCGGTGCTCATGAAGAAAGTCAATGGCAAGTGGCGCATGTGCGTTCACTACACCGACTTGAACAGAGCCTGCCCAAAGGATTGCTTCCCCCTACCCAGAATTGACTGCCAAGTAGATGCGACCTCAGGGCACGAGTTGCTGAGTTTCATGAATGCCTACTCCGGCTATAATCAGATTAGGATGGACACGGCTGACCAAGACAAAACTGTCTTTGTAACCGAACTAAGGCTATACTGCTATAAAGTTATGCCATTTGGTTTGAAAAACGCTGGAGCAACCTTTCAAAGACTTGTAAATAAAATTTTTGAGCCTTTGATTGGCAATAAAGTGGAGTGTTACGTTAACGACATGGTTGTAAAGACCTAGTTCTCAGACATGCTCTCCGGTTCGGATTCGAGGCCTCAAACAATGAGGCAGAGTATAAGGTGCTAATTGCTAGGCTCAACCTTGCAAAGGAGATGGGAACAAAGCACCTCATCGTCTACAGTGATTCTCAATTGGTAGTTAACCAAGTCAATGGTGACTATGAAGCTCGTGACTCGACCATGATAGCCTACTTAACCAGAGTCAGAGAGATCCTACCAAGCTTCCGCTCCTGCTTCATCAGACAAATTCCGAGGTCCGAGAATGACGAGGCTGACACCTTGTCATGACTAGCAAGTACAAGTGACAACACCATGCGGACTGTGTAAATAGAGGACCTACCTCGGCCCAGCAATCTCAAGGGGACAGAAGAGGTCGCTCCCATGTTGCAAGCGGAATTGAGTTGGATTGACCCACTCATGGATTATCTGCTCCACGGGATCCTGCCTATAGAACGCAATGCAACTCGGAGGGTAGAGCAACAATCAGCCAGGTACGTCCTCATAGACGGATGGTTGTACAAGAGATCATTCACGCTCTCCTACCTACGTTGCCTACGACTCATAGAAGCTGAACTTGTACTTTGCAATATCCATGAAGGTCTATGCGGAGGACACTTGGGGGGTAGGGCCCTTGCCCAAAAGGCATTAAGGCAGGGCTACTATTGGCCCACAATGAAAGCAGATGCACTCAAACTCGTCAAGAAATGCGACAAATGTCAAAGACATGCCAACATCCTTCATCAACCTGCTACCGATTTAAAGTATCTTACTAGTCCATGGCCCTTTGCACAGTGGGGAATAGACATCCTCGGTCCATTTCCACCGGCAACTGGACAGAGGAAGTTCTTAGTCGTGGCGGTAGACTACTTCACGAAGTGGGTTGAAGTTGAACCGTTAGTAAGCATTACAGCCTAGAAACGTGCAAAATTTCTTTTGGAAAGACATCGTATGCCATTTTGGACTTCTCAAAATCTTGATTTTGGATAACGAGAAGCAATTTGAAGATATTAAATTCCATAATTGGTGTGCTGAGATGGGGATTCAGCGAAACTTCACTTCGGTAGCACAACCACAAGAAAACGGGCAAGCCGAAGTAACAAACAGGGCTATCCTCCGCGAACTGAAAGCTCATCTCGCACGCGCTAAAGGTTTGTGGGTGGACGAGCTACCCAGCATTCTTTGGGCCTACCAGACAACCATCAAGACAGCGACGAGTGAGACCCCCTTTAACCTCACATATGGTACAAAGGTGGTGATCCCGGCAGAATTCGAAGTGCCCACATTGCGACTTGAGGCTTATGATGAGGAAGCAAATAATGATGAGCTCCGTACCAACCTGGACCTTGTAGAGGAGGTACGAGAGAGCCTACATCCGGACTGTGGCATACCAATAGAATGTAGCTCAGTACTATAATGCCTGGGTTAAGAAGCGGAAATTTCGTGTTGGTGATCTAGTCCTACAGAAAGTTATGGTACCTGAGCCCGGCGTGGGTAAGCTTGGACCGAACTAGGAAGGTCCATACCGTATAAGACAGGTATACGGGGAAGGTACGTACGAGCTCGAGACTTTGGAAAGGAAGCTAGTACCTTGAGCATGGAACATCAACAATTTAAGAAAGTACTATGTATGAGTCCACAACTCCAAGTATAAGTCACCCATGAAATCATCAAACTGGTCAAATAGACGACGAGCTGGAGAGATGATCATAAGTCACTCCCATAAGCCTAAGGGCTATGGCGCCAAGCTAGTAATGGACCTTGGCACGATAAAAGTCCTAGTCGCCTCTTTGGCATAGGCAACTTAAAACCCAGTCGCTTTGGCATGGGCAAAGCAAAATAACCCAAGCACAGACAAGTCGGGTATGTACCCTACAGTGTCTGCTTGCCCTGGCATACTGATGAGAATGCAAAATATCATATTTTTCTCCCTCAATATTTAGTCTTTTATACTTATTTGGTGCCTAAATGTACTCATTATTCTTATATTTTGATTTAGGATGCAAATGGAGGCGTTAAGTGAAACACGAAGCTAATTGGGCTATTTTGGATAGTTTCGGCATCGCTTAGTAATCTGAGCATAACTCTTTCATACAAGCTCCAATTGCGATGATTCAAGATGCTTTGGAATGAAACGAAAAATCTCTACAACTTTCATGTTTTGAGTTTTGAGAGATACTGACTGAATCAAAGACAAAATCGGGCTTGAAGTAGCTGCACCTACACTGTTGACGTGCTGGAAACGTTTCTTAGTCCACAAGTTTAATATGCGGAAATCACCACTCTCCTATTTATATTAGGACTTTACTTTATTTTATTTTTAATATTTTCCTTGATAAGTCAGATTTGGAGATTGTTATCTTAGGAGAATTTTTAGGAGATTTGGTAGGCCTCTATTGGGGAAGTACAAAGAGGGGAAAAGTCATCAGATTTGGGTATCGATCTCTCTCTCCTCTCTTCTCAAATTTTCCTTGAGTTTTCACCATGACCCTGCGTGGCTAAACTTTGATACTTGGTCGAAGGAAACAGAAGCCTCAGAATCAACAAAACTGTGAGATCTAATTTGTTTTTATTGTTTAATTCACACTTTGATTATCGAATGTTCTTCTATGCCTATTTTCATGATTGTCTTGTTTAATTGCTAGGAAGCCTACTAGTTCATTATTCGTTGCAATTTACTGCTAGGTTAGATATCAGATCCGTAATTGTTTGATCCCTCTAACTTGAGAAGCAACTAAGATTTAATGATTTGCTGCGTCAGATATTATTGAATCTTAAGAAGAACCCTCGACTAAATTAAATGCAACCACTTGTGCTTGTGTTGTTTAGCTTCATCGATCTCTGTAATTCTTAAGGCTACAAATAGATCAAATCTTTAGCACTTGTTTTGGGTTATTCAGTAGTAAGGGTTAAGTAGATCACCTATTTTCTAGTTAATTGTAACTAAGGAGAAATAGGAAAATAGTTCAAACGGTGAATATTCAAAGTGTGAATTGATATATTTTTGCATCGATGAGCAGTGGTAAAATTCTGATGGTGGATGTTGACTTAGACCAAGGTTTGTTCTTTTGATTAATTTTGATATTTCAATTTGAATTGTTCCTTATTTGTTTTATTTTCATTTGTTTTTGTTATACTCAAAACCCCCATCCTTGTTCACGTAGCATAAAACTGGGCTAGATACTCTCTGTGGGAATGATCCTTACTCGCACTACTACATGCATTTGTAGGAGTATAGGTTTTATTTTTGGTTGCCTGCGACAGCACACCAAATTTTGGCGCCGTTGCCAGGGAGTTTTTATAGTTGATTTTTGTGCTTCTTGTGATCCTTATTTCGTTCTTGAAATTTTCGAAAAAAAAAATCACTTTGATTGCTTGTGTTTTAGCGTAGAATTTTTTATTACTCTAGATTTTTCTTGATATGTCTTTCATGGTTTATTAGGGTTTCCTTGATTTATGACTGTAACTCAATTTTCTAATCAATGTGATTTGCAGTACGATCCAGAAATAGAGAGAACTTTGCGCAGGTTAAGGAGGGAAGCTCGGAGTAATTCTAAAGAGAACAATCTAGCTCTTGATAGAGAAAATGTGGGAACAATCAATGTGAATATTTTCCCTTGCCATGATAGAGAAAATGGGTGCACCATCTATGTATGCAGCATCCTCTTCGATTTCTACAAGACCTACATCATATAAGTTACGAGGCTTTGTATTATTCACTATATGCTACCCCTTGTTTAGATCATCTTCCACATAGAACACTTGTTGAATTTGATTTGCAAGCACAAATGGCTCATCCTCCTCTCTTTCTCCCATATGACACAATCTCCCAAAATTCACCAAAGTGTATCCATAGTTTTCTTTCTTAAGTCCTTGCTAAGGGTTAATCCAATCACATCTAAACAACACAAAGCTGACATCCTTCATATACCTCAACTTAATTATCTCTTTAATCCTCCCATAGTATTGGATGTCACTTCGAATACCATGCATGTTCCATCCACTTATGTGTGAAGTGGTGTTTGTAACTACCGCCACCCCGCTATTTTAATAGGACTTTCCTCTATCTGAAGAATGTGGTCGGAATCTATAACCAATGATTAGATATCCCGATAACAAACACATCAACCATATGCTTCATTGCTAGTGTTGCAACAAGATAGAGAATTGTTTACTATTTCCTTGTTCTTGGGCATCTAGCACACGATTCTTTAACCAAGAAGTAAACTTGGTTCAATGTTCCTTTTTTAATAGTTGTTGCTTTCTTGGAAACCATAGGGCGGAGATTTTTAAATGTTCACTAAAATAGTAAACTTTACATTAGTTGAATAAATCCATGAATCAAATTACATATTTCAAAATATTAAAAAGAGTTATGAGCACTTACTGAATGTATGGGCCACCTCGTCCACATGTGTCAAGACATAATGATATGCCTACGATAGCGAAAGCACATCTAATTTCACAATTATTTGTGCACCAAATGGTTTACCCTTGCCAGTCAAGGATAACTCTATGTCACCCTCAGAGTTCCAACTTGTGTGAATCGAGTATTAACGTCATGGAGATACATGGAGCAAAATGTCATGCATTTTTCCACAAGATACCCCTTTGCAATTGACACCTCTGAATGTGCCCTATTTTGCACAAGCTTTTTATATCTACTAAGCACCCTTTAGAGGTTGACGTGTAACAAGAGATAAAAATCAATTTATTCGATGTAAGAAGATGACTTTCATTAACAATTTAACTATGATTTGATGTATTTACCTTTCAATCGAATACATCCATCGGTATTGTAATGACCTTCTTAGTCTGACTTCCGACACAATATGGATGCATAAGTAGACCATTATGACAAAGAATTGTGGTGGAAATATCATCTCCATATCACACATGGTCATTGTTATCTTATCTTGCAAATTATTCAAATCTTCAGGTTATATTACCTTGTTGCAAATCTCTCAAAAGAAATGACTCAAGTACATAAGGGGATGAGATACATCCTTTCATGTATATTTCTAACACATAAGGAACTGATGCTTCATAACATGACAATCATGGCTCTTTAATCCAAATAGTTTTCCATCAACTAAATTTACTTGCCTTGCGATATTGGAAGAATATCCATCTGATACTTGCACATTCTTTAAAACATGGAGAAATTACACTCTCATTTTTCTTGGGAAAACAATACTATCCATTTTATATAGTAACCCTGCTCGTACTAGCATCTGTTACTGGATGGAGAGAACGTCAAATGTTCATGTCAACCAAATCATAACGATTCTTGGGTGTGTCCTTTGATTTTCCATTAATGTTCAAAATAGTTCCTAATATATTTTCACACACATTCTTCTTTATATCCATCACATCTAAGTTGCGATGAAGCAACTTATGCCTCCAATAAGGCAATTGAAATAATATCCTATACTTCTTGAAGTTCCCAACATTACTCCCCTTTGAATCACCTGACAAAAGTCTTTTTCCATGTGATCTATTGAAACAATTCCCACGCCTGAAAGAGGAACTGGTGGAAGCCTAAACTCTTGAGCCCATCAAATCTCTACTTATCTTTCTCCACCTGTGATCTATTGAGAGGAATCTACGGTGGCCAAGGTAGTAATGTTTTTTCTATGTTCCAACCACCTAGATTGTGTTTCTTCTTACCAACATGGATAAGCCAAACACCCCTTCGTGCTCCAACCAGACATTAATGCATAATCCAGAAAATCATTAATTGTCCACATAAGACATGCCCTTAGTAGAAATTCTTGCATGGTAGCAAAATTCTGATTGAACATTTTAAGTAAAAAAAACCAAGGAATATAACCCAAGTTTAGGTGCAGAGCATCAGCTGAGCAACATGTTATCGTTGACCTTTGACTATCATGATCAACGGTTAAGAATTATACAAATACATAGAATGATATTAGAGATATTCTTCAAAATCCTCGAACATGAAATAAATATGCAATTTCTTTCATAATAAAAAGCTCAATGTTCAGAAATTGTAAGACCTACAGAAGTTATCCATATGCAGTTAGTTGGATGCCGCATTATTTAGTTCTAAATAGAATGTTGAGTGATATTGGGCCATAGGAACCATTGTGCTTAGTAGGCCTGTTATTTCTTTTACTTATTTTTTAGGTTGATTGTGTAGTGGGCCTATTTGGGCCTCTATTATTTCCTTTTACTGCTTCTGCCCACCAGCAGCAGACTTGTCATAAAGTAGTAATTTATGTTCAATTATGATATAAGATAGTGGGACAACAATAGATCCCACAATTGATTCTTCTAAAAATCAACTTATTTCTCTTCTCTTCTACTGTTCTGAACTGATTCTTATTGGTTACAGCAGTAAATCTTCAAGCTAAACTTAAGTTTTCTGCTGTTTTGGACTATGTATTAGTATCAGAGAAGTCCTCTGTTTTTTTTCCCTTATAGAAACAATACACTGCTGGGATCAACAAGGCTCATGAAGATTTGAGCTGCTGGTCATTGCTACATTTTGTCAACCGATTGGTAGAATTATTTGTTAGTAACACTACATTTTGCAAGGTCTTTGAAGTTAGCTTCCTGTGTATGGGATTCTATTCCAG